>VZRE01013683.1:115709-197076 GCA_013396775.1 Cephalopterus ornatus | reverse complement strand
AAATCTTCGTTTGCAAAGCCTAGCCATGAGAGTATAATCCTCACCCAGGGCACCCCTGATGGGGGGAGAAGATAGGCTCAGCCCATCAACTGATCCCAGCAGTTTTGGTGGACTCTTCTCCAATGTTCCGCCTATCCCCAACTTACTTTTATGCTATTTTGTTATGTTTAGGTGGAGCTTGAGTGGCTTTAGTCATAAATACCTTTTATTTCTTATTGGTGTCAAGTTCTCTTGCCATACCTAATGGGAGGGAAGTGGTCATGGCTTGGCACCTGAGGAGGGGGCTTGACATGATTGTTGGCTCAGCAGCAGAACACCTTGATTCTCCCTTGGCTGACAGATACTGTATGGTCTCACGACTTTCACAATACCACAATGTTCCCCCTTTCTACTGGGATTTGAATGGAAGGGGGGCCACATAATCTCCACCTTGTTCCACTCTCCATTCCTCTGAGCAGATGATTATCGCTGTATGGGGAGCATGTCAATGTGATTCCATCCAAGGAGTTGGAGCTGCATTAACCCTAGAATTCTTAGCCTCCTCTAAACTTTAACCCTATCCATAATCCCACAGTCAGCCATACCTAGTCAGAGGTATCTCTTCATCTATTCATGGGTAACCACCTCTCCTTTGGACATCCAACACAGGTTAAGTCAAGCACCTCCACTTTCTCTAGCCTCTTTCTTTGTGTTGCTCCCTTTTAAACTAGCTGAGCTGCTGGCATCTCCAGCATGGGCTATGTTACATAGCAAGCTTCATTAATACACTATAGTAAAGATGTAAAATGATGAAAAGCCAGAGCTTTTGCATGACTTATCTGTGTCATTATCAATGGAAAAGCACTGAGGGACAGCCATTTTTCCCATGGACTTAGAACTCCTCTTCTGGTTCCGAAGGGCAGCTGTTTGCTGATGCCACTTGTTCTGGAGCTGCAGCATGGTCTTAGACTTGGATAGAGCCTCAACTACATTCTAACTATGCCAGGCTTACCTTGCCAGAGTAAAGAAAAAGGAGACTTGGCCTGTTGGAGGACTCTTGGGCTGTCAGCAAGCTTAGCAACCACTTTTTAGCCCTTTTGATGCTAACATAAAAAGGGATCACGAGGCAGTACTGAGAAGAATTAAAACACTGGCCTTCTCACTGGGGTAATTTTCTTCCATGCAGAGAAGGTGTCAAATGTTCACAGGTCAGAAAACAGCATTTTATACCCAAGAGACTTCTGAAAACAATTAAGATTCAAGCCCTACAGTCTCCAGTCAGTCCTTGTTTGACTTCAGTTCCACGCCAGAGTAATTTCACTAAAATCAGGTGAATTACTTCAGTATTATGTTTCATGAGCAAGTCCATCACTTTAAATGGAATTATGCTGGCATGCAAGTGGTGTAACGTGGGTGACATGAATCAGGCCTCGTGTTTGTAGCAGCCTTGAATACACCAGTATTGAGAGGACCTTTGGAGCTGGGCCCAAAGCACTCACAAAGGGAGCTCCTGCTGTTATTCCAACCCATAGGCAGTTCCCTGAACAAAGACCAATTATCTGAGCTTTGTGTGAAGGGGGTAGGGGACATGCACCAATATTCATAAATTAGGCAAGCCTGGTGTTTATTAAAGTGGAGCGCCTTCATTCCAATTAAAGTCTGCCTTCATTCCTTCCATGAATTTGTAATTTCCTTTCCATGTGATATTTGTCAGTTTTCATCTGTATATTATGACTTCACAGATGAAATGAAATACCATCATTCCCCATTTACAGATAGGGAAACCACAGCATAAAAACATAAAATGACTTGCCCAAGAGAATAGCCCCAAGGTCATTTGCTGCCTAAGGTAAGGTTTTGCCCACATGCTGCCTCCTATTAACAATTCTGTTCACTTCTTCAAGTGGTGTACAATAAAAAGAATGGAAATTAGACTTTTTCAAAGGCTTTCTTGCACCACACCTTAAAAAGAGCTGCTGCTTTTTTTATTTTTGTTTAAAAAAACCCAAAGGAGTAAATAGCAATAATATTACCAAGATTTAAGAAGGATTTAAATCTATATGTTAGACTGTAAAGGATTCACACAGAATATTATAAAACATTTAAAATAATTTCTTTTATATGAAAAGGCCAATTAAAGAGGGAAAAAACTTCAGAAGGAATTTTGATAATGTCATTATATACAGTATAATAACAAGATCATTATAAGTTGTAAATATCATGTCATTACCCATTGTAAGTATCTGATTACGTTCACTTACATTAACTTTCTAATTAGATGTAATTTCACACTTACCAAGTAAGATCGTTTTTAACATTCATGGCAGTACAGCTCCATCTTTCTGTGTGTCCCCGGCTTGATTCCTGACAGCAGGAGGATGGAGAAGTTCTGAGTAAATGGTCCTTCCCCAGGATAGCAACAGAAACACGTTTTGACATCTGAGAAAAAAAAATTTCATTTTATCCAGAATTAGCTCAGGGAGAGCAGAGGTAAATGATCCTGTGAAACAAGAAAAAAAACATAGAGTAGAGCAGACATGTCATTTTAACACAAGAGTAAGCCTACATTACATCATCTAGTGAAATGACAGATTTTATTTATACATGTATTATTTAGATAATGTAAAACTATGCTTAAAGGGATAGTTCCAGTTTTCAGCTATATTTCTAAATTCCCTTCATTCCTTGTCTTTTCAGAGAAACTTTTATGACTGCTTTTCTGTTTCCTGAAGGTACTTCATCACTATATCAAAAGCCCCACAGCCAGAGCAGTGCCAGCGCAGGTGCAGAAATTAGGAATAGCTGTACTGGAGCTGTACTGGATCAGCCTGAGGGTCCCTGAGGTCCAGGACCCTGCTTCCAACAGCGACCAGCTTCCTGAAGCTCTTGCCCTTCTCCCTTTCAGAGACCAAACAAGTCCCCAAGACCACTTCATCACCTCCTCCGGCCCCAGCCAAGCTGGCCTTTCACACCATCTGCAGGAGGAAGTTTGGGAAGGGCCAGTTTTTGTTCCCTTTTCTTACCAGGCCTCTGGGAAGGGTACATCCATTTCCACCTCAGATATGTTCAGGGAGCAGTAGGAACTGTCAGGGTGCCCAGCATTCTGTTTAGTTTCCAAGCTGCACCCTTTTGAACCTGTGATCTTCACCTTCCATTTTCTCATCTGTCATTCCCACTGTTTTCTCCTTGTTTTCCTTTTCCTGCAGCCCTTTCTAAGGCCATGGTAGCGTACACAGGGTCCCCATCCTCATACTTCTCAGAAATCACAGGCTCAGGGATAGGTTAAGCCAGAGAAGATATCATCAAGTGTAATTCCCCATAACAAACTATCCTCTCATGGTGTTGTCTAATCCTTGAAGCCAAGCACCTTTTGCATAACTGCATTTTCTGTGCATTCCACTCTTTCACTCTACTAATTCACTCTACAATGAATTTCCTTCTTGCTTACTTTGAACTTATTTCCTGGCCTCCTAATTTTTTCCTCCTGGTTCTTGTATAAAGAGAAATGGAGAATAATAATTTTCTGTTCAGGTCCTTTATTCCACTCAGTATCTATGAACCTCTTGAATCATCTCTTTCTCAAGCAAAAGAGCTCTAGTCTGTTTAACCTCTCCTTGCACAGAGCCATGTTCCTATCATCCTTGTCCACCTTCTCTCTCTTTCCTGTTCCTGCAAGATCCTTTGGGAAAGCCGTTCTCCCCTACTAATACATTGCACTAATATAGTTCTGCCTCTTCATTTGGCTTCCCTATTCACTTCTCTAACCTCTTGAGATCTGCATTTCAAGGAAAGATCTGGAGAGCGAAGTCTTTAGTCCTGGAAGCTCCTGAGAGACAGTTATACAGTTCAGTCTCAGCCATGATGAGCATGGCTGGTCATGTGTAAACACTTTGAAGATGTCAGTCTCAGTGAAAACCCAGAGTCCCCTTGCCTGCAGGAGTTTGAGGCAACACAGATGTCTGTCTCACCTCTGCACACAGCAAACCTTCCTGCTTTATTTGAACAATTCAAGAAAACAGAGACTAAAAACAGACACAGGCCAAAACCCTTTATAACAGTAAGATGATTTCTAGAAAAAAAGTAGGAAAAATCATGGCAAAAAGGTTTACCTTTGAACCTAACACCTTGCAACAATATTAAATAGTACAAAAGTAAGCGGGAAATTTATTTTAAACTTCAAATAATAAATTCCCTTCAGGTAGAGAAACTTCTTCACTTAAGTGAGCCACCTGGGAATTTGCCATGTGTTACCGGTCTTTCAAAGTCAGAAGGGGAGGTGATTCTGGCTGTCTACATAGAGACCTGGAGAGACCCTAACACATGGACAGATCATAATTGTCACTTAATGGCATCTTTCCCTTTACCTATCCATCCATTTTTCTCCATGATTTTCTAACCAGTAGCATTTCCTTGGTATAGCATTTTTTTTAATCTCACTCCAGCTAAAGAGATGATGTAGGCTGCGTCTTCTTATACCACAGGAAACAAAATCTCTTTATAGGGTTCCAGTCCAAAACAATTATGTAGAGCTTTAAACTTATACATCTGAATTGTCTCAACAAAGTAGGTAAAAAATTAAAATATATGAAGTAAAGCACCTACCTAAGTGGTTTGGTAGTGCAAGTGTACAGCCTGTGTAGGCAGATGATATCAGCTAATGCGTCTATTTGCAAGAAATTTGCCAACACGCTGGTCTAGGAGCCTTTTCATTCTTTTGTCAAACAAAATTGAAATGCACTGATTGTTTAAATGAATCATTTCCCTCTCCTTGTTTTGGATTACACATTCCTTTTTTTTGTCTTTTCACCCCACATAGTCCTTACTCTCGACGGCAAAGCTAACGTCAGAGCAGACAGAACTAGCCCAAAATTTCCCTAAAAGATATTTCTGAAGCAGAGCAGGTGCAGATAAGGAAAAAGGATCAGCCAGTTTTTAAGAAGTCAGATGGCATTGTGCAGCAAACAGGAGGCAAAGGAATGATTTCAAAGCACAAAATCAGGTCCTTTTATTTATGTAGAATGTACCAATTTTCAGAATTCGAAATGGCTGGTTACAGGAATGTATACATTTGATCATAGTTTAATCTTCCATGGACTGCAATGCCTAAATCAGGAGAGCTGTGAACATGGTGTACAGGTTGATTAATTTCAGAAGAGTCACCTGGAGTTTCTTACATGGGAGATATGGAAGATGTAATTTACATTATCCAGTAAAAAATCTTATCATGAACTTTATTCTTCACGCATTGTCTCTAGCTGGGGGGAGTGGGGGAGAGAAGGGAGAGAAAGAGTGGGATACAAATAATTTTGTCATACAGATTTTTTACATATTTTACCTTGAGTTCTCTGTCTCCCTGTAAGTTTAGCAAAGTACACAGAAATGAGATAGCAGGTCTTATACTTCTTTTGTAGTAGCTGTCCTAAAAGATCTATGAAAAGAAAGGCTTGCTAAAATGAAAATGTCAGTAGCAGTAAAATATTAAGCTTGTAGATTCTTCAAGACCCTATGGAATAGTTTCACAGAAATCTCATGTTTAAATTACTGTATCAGTGAGATCACACAAAGATCCAAAATTGCTCCAATTTTCACACAGTCCTTTACTCTTCGGTACTAATCAGGCAACACCAATTAATTAGTAATTAAAAATTTTGAAGCTTTTTTTGGATAAAATGACCAGCTTTTTAATAGAATGCCTTTCTAGTTCTGCACTGCTCACCAGAATGCTATGGTTGTACGGAAAATCAGCTTAGCTGCAGATATATGTGTGTGTGTGTGTGTGTGTGTTTGTGAATATATGGGGATAAACTTCTAGTTAACTCCTCAAGGCATAATTACCATCAGAAAATACAGTGATAAACAGGCCATGAGAGCTACATGTCCTAAAACACTTCTGTGATTGGAAAATTTTGAAATTTATCAAATAACCATAAGATTCACTTCCACAACTTTTATCAAAGTAGAACTACAATATAATGACCAGATATTAGTGAGGAGGTCCTATCACGGTGATGTCAATGACAAAGCTACTGCCATCTTCCATGGAGTCAGGGCCTCGTGTAGGTTTTAATAACTTGCTCTTTCTAATTACTTAGGATTTTTTTAAAGCAAAGGAAAAAAGAAGATAATTACAAAGCCTTATTAACAGCCTCTCCTGCTGTTAATTTGCAATGTTAAAACAATTATGCTCCAAGAAAGGATATGATTTCTGCTGACTAATTCCTGTGCTTAAAACAGAGCTGTGGGGCTTAACAGAGGTGTAAGGAACATAAATCAGGCCCCTTCACACCAAACCCTACCTCTAGAACTATTTGTCATAGCATAAACTAGAACCAGTTCTAGTTCAACAATCATCCCAGCCTCCCACATCCCTCAGGCACCTCCTGAGAGCAGAACTTGCCTTCACCAGCTGCCAGAGAGGTCTTCTCAAACACCACTTGCTCCAGTGTTCCTGTCTCCACCAGCTCCCTTGCCTGGTGCATACTTCATTCATGCATTAGCTCTGAAAGAAATTTCCCCAAGACAGTGGCATTTCTTCAGTATAACACCATGGGAGGTTGTGCCTGACTCTTCTGAAGACAAGCTGAAAGACTATTACTGATGGCATTACTGTGAACCCTCTGCCACACATACCCACAGATTTATTGTCCAACTTCTACTAAATATTACAGTCATTCCTACCTGCAAGACTGGGTGCAAAGTGCTGTCTCTAACATAACGCCAGAGACTTCTGAGGAGCAGAGAAAACTGTATCATTGCATGAAATAACCACAGTGATAACAACTTCACTGTTTAGCAGACCACATACACACATACATATTTAAAATCCAATGTTATGACAAGATCTTGATGACAGACAGTTACCAAAATATACCACCAGTCCAAATGTATTTTTCTTCTCATTCAGTGGATACCACCTACACTGAAAAAAGTTCTTTTCATTTTTCTTCTTCTTTTCCTTTTGGTAAGCTAAGGACAGCTCCTTTTTTTAATTTCACTGTCTATGAATCACTTCTCTCCACCACTTGGGAAGCCCCAAGCACACAGGCATTCTTGACAATTTTACTGCCATTTTTCTTCTGCATCTTTAAGCAAGGCCTCCTGTAATGTTCCCAGTTTCAATCTCAGGAGGAGCTGTTCAAAGATGCGCAATGTGGGATTTAGGCATGTTTTTACCTGTCAGTCCCATGACCTTTTTGGCAGCAATAATGTCTGGCAATATCAGAGATTATTGCATCCACAGGGGAAAATCTACAAAAATAAGCATTCAGCAGAAAATTTACTCTCAGCTTTCAAAAAGAAGCTGGCAGGGCATCTTCTCCTTCAGTAAACTTCCAGTTTCTCTTCTGAAAATTTAAATACTGGCAAGCTTAAATACATGAAATATAGTATATGCATTCACATACATACTCACATATGTCTCCACATAGAGACATGAGAACACTTCTAACAGAAACGTTGCTTTCCATTTCATTCTGGTATTTTTTTAATAGACTAGTTCAGGCATCAAACTCTTTGACTGTGTATCAATTCAGAAGCCAAAATTAAGTGTTAGCAGTGAAGGGTCATGGCATCCAAACAATATTAATTCAATGTTCCCCAAGCCCAAGGATGTTCTCTCATGCAGAAATAACATCATCCTGGTTAAGAGTTAGTCAAGATCTGGGCAGGAAAGAGAAGAAACTATCTTGTGGGGTTTTCCTCTGTCAACCCACTTCTATTCCCATTGGCAGTTTTTAAACTGACTCAGAACCAATAGCTTTTACAGTGGTATCCCATGCCATCTAATACTGAGGAATATCCTTGTACTCTGGCTCTTGGAGTCATAAGATCATCTGTGAATCTCATTTAACCTTATAATATAAATAGAAATATAAGAAAAAAATTACATTCCAAAAGGACAATTTTAGCTTGGTTAAGCCACTCTCCTTTAGGTTGCTTTAGAGAATTCCAGAGATAAAAGGGGAGGGGAGAGGAGGGGAGGGAAGGGAAAGGCAAAGGCAAAGGCAATGGCAAAGGGAGAGGGAGAGGGAGAGAGAAAGGGAAAGGCAAAAGAAAAGGCAAAGGGAGAGGGAAAACCCCACCACTTTTTGCACAATTATCTCTCACAATAAACAGTGAAATGTTATTTTTTCTATAGCATTTCTATCATATTTTGATCACTAAGTATTTTAAATTAGCATCTTATTTTAAAACTCATGATAGTAGCAAGCTGTAATTCTTGCAGACATAGCTTTCTTTTTAAAAATAAATAATAATGGCATTTTTTGCTTCAACAGTGCAATCTTCTTCAAATTTCAGAGACATGTCAACAAGCAGAAGCTGCACTTAAATATTTTAGCATTCAAGGCAATGCCATAACCGGTGCTAGATACATTTGTCACTGCTTAAAAAAATGCATGTGTATAGAGAGTTCATAAATGTATGTGGCAGTACTTTCTGTGTGCTAACTAAATGACACATACTACAGTTTTTGCTATAAAAAAGGTAAATAAAATTTAGCTTGAAGTAAATTGCTAAGTTGGCTGCTGTCCTTTCCTCCCTGCTCTCTTCCTTCTTTTTTTCATTCTCAAGGGAAAAAAAAACAAAAACAAAAAAACCCAAACAAACAACAACCAAAAAAAAAAAACCAAAACCCCAAAAAAAAGCATGTGGGGGAAAAACCCAAAACAAATCATTTTAAATTTTATACTTTACCTGTGGGGACAGAGTCAAAATAAAAACCCAGGCAAAAGAAACTAGCTTTGCAGGAGAAAAGGAAAAATTAACAGTAGGACAGCGTATGATCAAAACTTCCCAATGTCATCTTTGGAAAACTGGGTAGGAGTGCATAGAGCAGGTCGTCACTGAAGCTGGCACTAGTTTGCCTTGCCTGGAATGCTGTGCCCAATTGTGTTGCTCACGATTCAAGAAGTGGTTCCCAGGAGAAGGACAGGAACTACTCAAAAGGTCAAAAAACACATCATAAAGAGTGAGAATCTCCATCCAAAGGGGCCATTGATGTGCCTTCCTGAACAAGGTGTGATCCTATGGACTACAAAAAGCAGTAACCAAGCTGCAGCTACAGGTGTTGTGTGTGAAGACCAAGAGAAAAACCCTTCTTTGGCGAACTGTCGATTTATCTGCAGCATCTAGGGAAAAAAAAGTGCAAAACTGACGGATAGCAGCATGGTTTAGTGAAAGAGAAAAGGGAAACACATTTGGTCTTATCCTCCCTATGTACTTTTTTTAGTTAACAGCACAATTGGATGATTTCTGTGGGAGCTGCTGCTCTGTCCCCAGGGCTGGGCTATGGAATTTCCATGGCCAGGACACGTATGTGTGCACACGTCAGCAGGAGAGTGAGTTTTCTAGCTGTGAAGACAGCTGCTGGGTGAGACGGCAGTGGGAGGGGCTGGTGTATTACAGACGCTTTGGTCCCTTGGCTGGTTGCCAGTCGTACGGAAGTTGAGAAATCTTTTGTCAGGAGGATAAAAGCCAAATACATTGCTCTGGGTGAGATGTAACCTGACAAACAGTCTCCTGTGACTGACGCAGTTGAACTACTAATACACTCTATATAAATGACTTTTTTCTGACAGCTAGTAGTCATATTTCTTTGCTTAGTTTTTCTGCTTGTTCATGCTTAGCTTTCTGAGTTCCTATATATCATCAGATTTCTTGGCAAGGAGCACTGGGCAGGAGGACAGTTCTCTGTCATGCTAGTTCCATACCACAGGTTCAGGAGGAAACAAGCCACAAAATAATTAGAAAAAAAAAATTAAATGACTGTTGGCTAGTATCTCTTTCTTTTTTTTTCCTTTTTTTTTTTTCCCCCCCCCCCCCCCCCCAACTGCCACAAAGTCAGCTGGCCAGCAGGAACTTCATTTATAACTGTCAATTTAACAGTTCATTTATTTCATTGAAGCAGTGAGGCACAACAGGGGTGTGGTAACCATGAGATAATCACACCTCTGGGGTCTTATGAGGCAAGGAGAAACAGCCAATTCTCTCTAATCCCACAGTGGTGTGATTAGTGCTCCTGATAGCTACAGCTAAGGAGGTTATGAGAAAAATCGTGCATTTCATGTTCTAGAAAAAGAATTAAATTAAAGTTAAATGTTTAACCAGCCTCATTCAAGTTCTGTTATTCATCTTGATTATAGATATATATGTTCGTGAGCACTAATCCATATACATTGATCTCCTTTAAAATGTTTGACAGACAATAGGAGTAGTTATTTGGTTCCAGAATTATAGTATACATAGAAGGTGTAACATATAGCTGCCTGTATAGACAGGGATCCATCATCATGCTGTCCAAAAGCTCTCTGGGCATGCAATGCTTACAAGCATAACTATAGAAACTAGCAGGAACCCAGTAGCAAGAACCTACCTTTTTCCTAGTCATTGTGGGTAACCCTGCTAATCAGCTGCACTAAATACTGATCTAATACTTGTGTCTGCTGTGGAAGGTCCATTCACCTCTTATTCATGATGCTTTCACTAGAAAACATATAATGGGTATTTGGCAGACAGACAATGGCATCATGGAGGACAGAAATTACAGAATTCATGATCTCAACTATGAGGTCATACTTCTCATTCACGTTCTCCAGTGTTGTTGCCTATTTCTAAAATGTTCACCAAAGAACACCAATTTATTTTTAAAGTGAAATATTTATAAAGGACACTTTTTATGATTGTTCTGAAGACTAAACCAATATTCCTTTATCGGTGGCACTTGCATATTAAAAAGTCTGTGTCAGTGTTCTGTGATTGATTCCTTTTGCTGCTTCCTTCTCCTTCTCCTGAAGTCTTGTCTGAAGTAATGATGGCCCACCCCTGAGATCCTCTTCTGCACCTCTGAGAGTAGTCACTGTCCTGGGGAGTCATGGTGGGTTGAGCTTGTCTGGATGCCAGGTGCCCACCAAGCTGCTCTATCACTCCCCCTACTCAGCAGGACAGGAGGAGAAAATAAGATGCAGGGAGGAAAGAAAAAAGAAGAAGAAAAAAAAATTAAAAACAGAACATGTAGGTCGAGATAAAGGCAATTTAAAAAGAACAGACATTTTTCAGGTGACTGGAACTGTCTCTGACATGGGGATAGCTCCTGGTGTCTTCTCACAGTAGTCACTCCTGTGCCCCCACCCCAACACTGAAACCTTGCTACATTAAACTAATGAGTCTGAAGATACGAGTACTACAATCAGTCACAGTACAGGTGTCATGCTTGTTCCTGAGGGCAAGGGCAGTGTATTCAGATTTACAAAGAGGACTTCTTTAGGGAAGATTCTAAAGACCAAAAGTTATCTGTGACTATTGCATATGTAAAATGACTCACTGCATTATTCTGCGATGAAGCAAGCATCCACTACCGTATGTTGCTCAGTTGGCCCAAGCTGGACTTGACAGTCAAATAGCTCAAGTTTGCCAGGTGGGCAATTGGGATGTGGAGGCATGCAGAGAGCAGCTCTGTCAAAGTGCAAAACCTGCAAAACTTTCAGGAGTGGCTTCAAAGTTTGCTATCTCTGTGGAATGACATAGGTGCCTCCGGGCAGCCAGTATGCATTTCTGACTCACACCATGGTGCTGCAAGCATCCTGAGGATAGGGGAATAGATACATATTGGGTTTGCATGGCAAAGTTTTGGTATTGGCTGGGCTACAGGGGTGGCCCCTGTAAGAAGCTGCTAGATGCTTCTCCCATGCCTGATGGAGACAATTTCAGCCACCTCAGAGTCAGACGTGCCTCTGGCAAAGGCCAAGATCATCAGCAACAGTGAAAGCACCTCTGGAATAACAGATTAAAGAGTGCAACTGCAGCTGGCAAGAGGAGTGAGAACATGTGAGATCAACAATTCTTCAGATACCAGGGTCACTGGAGAAGGAAGGGGAGAAGGTGTTACAGGCATTACAGCAGAGATTCCCCTGCAGCCCATGGTGCAGACCATGATGAGACAGGCTGTCCATCTGCAAGTTCACAGAGGTCCATGCTGGGGCAGATATCCACCTGCAGCCCATGAAGGAACCCCACACCAGAGCAGCTGGATGCCCGAAGGAGTCTGCGACCCTGTGGGAAGCTACCACTGGAGCAGCCTCCTGGCAGGACGTGGACCCATGGAGAGAGAAGCCCACATTAGAGCAGATTTGCTGCCAGGACTTGTGACACTGTGGGGGACCCACACTAGACCAATCTGTTCCCGGTGGACTGCACCCCACAGGAAGGACCCACGCTGGAGCAATTTGTGAAGAACTGCAGCCCATGGGAAGCACTCATGTTGGAAAAGTTCATGGAGGACTGCCTCCCATGGGATGGACTCCACAATGGAGCAGGGGAAGAGTGTTCCTCCCCCTAAGGAGGAAGGAGCAGCAGAGACAATATGTAACGAACTGACCATAGCCCCTATTCCCTGTCCACCTGCACTGTTGGGGGGAGAAGGTAGAGAATGATGACCAAAGTTAAGCCGAGGAAGCACGGAGGGGTGGAAGCAAAGTGTTCTAAGATTTTATTTTATTTCTCACCATCCTAATCTGATTTGATTGGTAATAAATTCAATTAACTTCCTCAAGTCAAGTCTGTTTTGCCCATAACAGTAACTGGTGAGTGATCTCTCCCCGCCCATATCTTGACCCATGAGCCTTTAGGTATATTTTCTCTCCTCTGACTAGCTGATGAGGGGAGTCATAGATAAGCCTGGGTGGGCACTGGCATCCAGCTAGGGTCAACCTACCACCAGATATTAAAATTCTTTCAGCAATCTCAGTTGTCAAAGTCTGATATGACGCCCTTCAAATCTTTTTAGTTAGTACACCTGAGAACTACTTACCCAGCTTGGGAAAAGGGAAAGTGTGATCTGTGTACTCTTAGTATTTCTTGAACATTTTGAACTATTTTTCCTTTTTGTCCTTTTTTCTTAATAGACCTGTTTGTATTGGAGAGAAGAATGGGCAATGGCTTACTCCACAGAGATTTCTTTAACACATACAAGTACCACCCAGGGTCCTGGACCTAAGTCCAGTTTCGCTCTTGTTTTACACAACAGCAAAAAGCAGCATAAAATCAGAGTTCTTCATCAAAAGAAGGCTGCAGTCAGCTGAGGCATTTCCTAGTTAACCCTATTTTAGATACAAGAGGTCTGTTTTCTCTGCTGGTGATAGGTATAAACCTTGCAATCTTAAAAACAAAACCAAAAGCAAAATAAACAAAGAAAAATCCCACAGCCAAAATACTCATTTCAGAATTTATTTTAATGTCACTATTCACCAAACAGGAAGTTAGCTATTGTCAAGATTATCCAAAATGATAGTTGTTAGTTTAAGTGACTGCTAAAAGCACCTTGGTGGTTGCTTTCAGAGGTCCCGGAGTGTGTTTCTTGGCTGTGAACAAACAGGATGGAGGTATATTGTTTTAACCACCTCACTATAACTGCAATCCAGTCCTTGGCCTTCTTCTAAAGGAGATGGTCAGCTTATCGGATGACATTTTTTAAACCTCAGGGAGAAATTGCAAGCATGCCATCCTCTGTTGCTCTTCGGTGGACACCGATGGAGCAGTGCCACAGTCCTAACTCTGGTTTTCTCCCCACTCAGCTCAGGGCAGGTGCTGCCTCTTCACAGAGCAGAGCTGCTGCAGAAATGTGAAACAAACATGAGTTTTTGTAAGTCACCTGAAATGTTAGAACAACAATGTATGCGAAACATGTGGGTGCCGCTTTAAACCACATTTTGGTTATTATTTGAATCTCTCTGGGCTACTCTAAGTAGTCAGGCTGAGCCTCACTGATAGAACATTTGCCTACCCTGTAACAATGCTGCAAATCCCAGCAGTCGTATTCCTGCAAGAGGGAATGCTTTGGGGCAATGCTGGCGTATTCCTATTACTAAGGCAGTTTTGGGAGAACCAGAGCTTTGATACCTGGGGCACTCAGCAAAAAATTAAAAGACTTCTTAAAAAATAATTCTTCTTTCAAAATGAAAGAGAATTATAACCCTTTTGTCCTAATGATAGGGAAAGGGTTTTAAATTCCAAAGTGTTCCCTCCCTCTAGCCCCAAAATTTTTGTAGCTGTGGCACTGAATGCAGTCCCATTATTTTTAATGATATATCAGGACTGCATAGAAGAATAGCGTACCATATATCAAAAGCTACACCCTTGGAAATCACAGAGCTCTTCAAGAAGCCACCAATGGGTTAAACGGTGACCTGACCAATTTGCTATGGTTCATTTGGTCTATGCTAATTGTTTTAAATGCTCACTTTGTGGCATATTCTTTACTGTGCTGATGGGAAGTGAGGCATATTTCTTTAGAGCTGGGATTCAAGGATTCATTTATATTGGAGAGACTTTTTCAGAAAAGCACAGGCACACCTCAATAGTACTATGTAAATAATAATTAAGCTTCATCTTTTATTCAGTTTAAGGCAATACATGAAATAAATACTTTTCAAATCCATTTGCTTTGCTTGATTTTTCAATATCACAGTTTTTTTCTCTATTCTTCTGCAATGCTTAAAGTCAGATTGTTTCTTTCCCATTACCAGGCTTTTCAGTCTGCCTGTCTGGTGAGTGGCTTTTTTTTTATCCCTTTGGACCCTGACCTGGTAGTCATTATTTCATCTTTTCTTTTCATCTTTTTTTTTTTTATTAGACTAGTCAGCCTTGATATTAGTCTTCCCAAAGCTACTATCCATTACACTGTCAGCAAAGCAAGCTGCCTTACTGTAGGCCAAGTGTCAACAGAAGGTGAGGCAGAAAATCAGCCACAATCTAAAGCTAATTACCCTGCCTAGAAGTTAATTAAATACTTGTTAGGAGCAGCAGGGTAGATCCTAATTAAACTTGTCTAATAACAGTATGCTGACATACTCTGACACTGGGAATTCCTACAGGGTTTAAATAATTGTACAAAGGGCAATAATACCTGTCACATCATGGTGTGCAGGCAAACCCTGAAGATGCACATTTCTCAGTATTTTCTGAACTAATTTGCCACATATTGTGCACTTCACATGTGTTTAATTTACACATGTTTTAATTTCGGTGCCCTGGATCTTTCTAAATGACTTTGCTGTTGCTGATCTAAATGTAAACTACTGCAAAGGGAGATGGTCATTAGTATCATTTAAAAGACTAAAACTGATAAAAGCCTGATGATGATGATATCTCCAAGGCTACTTAAGTAAAGCTGTGGCCCCTTCTTTCAGATTTCAAGACAGCAGTGATTTTACCTAGAAATGAAGAGGAGGGAAGAACCTGGCACACCTTGCCAGCCTTTTCACATTCTCAAAGGGCCAAATTCTGCACCCACCTATAGGCAGGCAATTTTACCCACTGCATTTTTTATTCACAAGAATGCTGCTGACAGAGACTTTTGCCTCCACTTTTAAGTGCATCCTAAACCAACATCTCTTTAAATCAGTCAGATCTTCATTTACATTAAAAACAAAAGGAAGGGGAAGCTGCTAATAGGTGTAACTGCCAGATGAATTTAAGGGAAGAGGAGGGGAGACACGAAATGCAGGAGAAGGGCCTGGTAACAGAAAAGAACCTCTGTTTTCTGCTTATTTCCAGCCTTTCGACAGGCTGGAAATATTTTTGTTTCCAAACAGGAAAACACAATTTGCCATCATTTCAAATAAATGAGGGTTCCCCACAAACCACAGCGGGGCTTTTGTCTAGTTGTTTTTAAGGGATGCTCTATGCCAGCAGTTTTAATGCTGATTTAAAAGCTGCCATTTGACCAGGTTCTGTTTTTCAACTGATGAGTTGTCACACTGCCTTGCATGAGGGTTAATCCCCCATTGTGTTGCCTATGCCACCGCAAAGAAGGACTGCGACAGCAATTGCTGATAAAGCTTGTGTCTTCTCGAAAAGCTCAGAGAAACTGTGTCGCATGCTGATGGTTGTTTACTGCAGCAAAACGCTGAATGTCAGTTTTAGGAGAGCTACGTTTCAAAACTTTTTGCCTTTTCTCACAGTAAATCGGTTCAATTTTTCAATGTTCCTTTCCTACCTTGACTCAAGCATCCTTTTTAATAAGGGGTTAGGGCTCTTGGGTGGTAACCAGTGATAGACGCTTGACAGTAGATTTGATGTTCCCATCATGAGACCATATTTGAAAAGCCATGTCAGTGAAACTAATGAAATGGAGTGCCGTGACGTGAAACTAATCGGACATGATACAACTTTAGAGGGGGGGAAGTAAGAGACCTGCAAAGATTGAAGCCAATCGTCGTACTCTCATTTTGCACCCTCTCCCTGAACAGCAAGGATTAATGGAAAGATGTAAGAGCTCTGATCTTTTCTGGCAGGACTGTTGTAGAAATAATCAATTAACCTTGGGAGATCAAATTGACAGAGCTTAAGCATGAAGCTATTTAAAACGCCAAATTATCTAGGCAGATGAATAAATTTGTTGCAACACTAAAAGGCAAATGGAAGTATTTTTCCAAATTTCGTTTTTCTGAACTGATTTAACATTATTTCCCCAGGAGTCAACTCTGCCTTTTTCAATGTGCACTTTAACACATTAGAACAAAATGAGATTTGATGCACTCCATAAAGAGACGAGTGATTTTTCTCTCTTCCTTCATGGAGTGGGAGGGTTATTATAGAAAATAGCTTATAGTAACCTCATGCTTTTAGCTCTTTACTTTTGTTTATTTGACAATTTGATTATTTGGGTTCCTGTCTTTGTGGTGATTTTGGTTGTTTGGCATTCTGGCTAAATCATCTGCTGCTTCATCTATGGAGCAAGAATTCCTTTTGTCCTTAAAAATACAAAGAATGTAAAATATTTTATAATATTGATTATTTTTATCAAATACAATAATCCTGTCAGACGTTCTTTAAACAATCAATTTAACGTCATTTGGTTTGAAGATACAACAGTTTAATTTCATTAAAATGCTTTGGGCTGTGTTATTCAGACTAATAACCTCTGTACTATTTTATCACATTGTAATAAGATGAGGGCAATATAAAGTTCTAGTAGCATCAGGCTGTAACTCTAGGCTCAGCTGCAGCTGTGATCCAGCATATAAGAATATGCCTAATGTAAGTACACAAGCAACAGCAATGTTTGTGTGCTTGAAGGTAAGCATGCATTTACACACAGGCTTAAGTCCTTCCTTTAAAGAGAATTTGTGATCAACCCCATTGATTAAATTGGTACAGATCTGTAATTACATGAATGGCACAGTTTTTACCACATGAATTTTAAATCTATTATTTTATTAAATTGGAGAAGTTTTTTTTCATTTCATTCCCTCATTCATATTTTCATGCATTTAATTTCTTTGTTACTTTATCTTTCTTCATATATTTACAATGCTGTAAGAGTTTATATCAAATACAGCAATTTAATTTGAGAACACACTAAAGCTTAACCTGATTTTTATTAGCTGAATGTATACATTTAACTCCAAACTAAACAGTGAGCACAAATGCTTTTAAGCCAGTAAAGAAACATTTGCACACAAAAGGCTGAATTGTACAGGTGCAGTGTGTAAACCAGTTCAGGTTGACCAATTTCATCCAGGTGCACTTTGCCAGCAACCACACCAGTTTCAGAAATTGCCATTGCCAACCTTTTGTTTCCACAGCAGCACTAGAGGTTACATAGTGAAATCAAGTACTATATGTGCATCCCAACCCCAGGCAAACTGAAACAGGTTGTTTAGGCAGTGGTAGCTGTTACTTGAGCTAACTTCATTGTCTTTGCCTGAAGCAGGGCAGGAAAATCCATTGAGCTCTTCTCCTGAGCTGCATTTTGGCCAGTGGTGACAAGCTGTTGAGAGTGCTGATGTGATCAATCACTTCAGCTGCCTCCAGAAGGGCATCAGTCCATGGTCTCCTTCTTCCATTCTTTGACCCTCAGTCTTCCTCCAGACCATAATGCTATCAGACTAAGAAGGGCAGTGAGGACAGCAAGCAAAGGAAGCTCTTGAGGGAACTGGCACTCAAGACAGAAGACAAAAGGAATGGGTAACAGCTAGAACCAAAAACAATGAGTGAGGAAGGGGTTAGTTATGAAGTAGACGTTTGGGGAAATTATTCTTTAGACTTGGAAGAAATTAAAGGAAAAGTCATTTGGAAGGTCTTGAGCTTTGACATATGGGCAGAAGGGCTAGGAACTGCCAGAAAAGTGATAGCTTTTATAGGCATTAAAAAGGATGACTGCCTGTCGCGGAAGCCACAAATAAATTATTGGCCAATCCCTGATTAAAAATACTCAACTCTCAACATATGCTTTCTTAATACGTTTGTCAGTGAGCACACTTCCTTTCTCAAAGTTCAAGACAGTGCATCAAACATGAACAACATCTTTTCAAGTCTTTCAAGTAGCAAGATTCTTTTCAAACATAGTATGGCCAGGACAATTCATGGCAGAAGAAAATAGTGGATATCTTAAAACTGTAAAAAGTCTGCCTTGAAGATGCAAATGGATTAGTAGCAAATGACATTTCTTCCAGCAGATAGAGCTGGAAGATCTTTTGAAAACTAGAATCCTCCATACTTGGAAAAACTATCATGGAAAAGACTTAAGAGTCATGATGGGTAGCAAATTGAACATGAACTCTCAGTCTGCTACTGAGGTAAAGTACTAATACATCAATTCATAAAGAAGTGGGAGTAGGATTGCTGGGATTGTTTTTGAGATACTTTACTTGTTTGTCATATACTCAATTCAAGAACAAGGAGAACAAATTAGAGTGAATTTAAAGAACTACAAGAATGTTTTAAAAGTTGAAAATGATTTAGAGTAGGAGAAATTCAACTAGTTTAACTGAAAAAAGAAGCAACTTGGCAACAATTTGAAAGTGTAAACACAGAGAGACGAAATATGCTAATGGAGGACTCTTCTGACTAGAATACCAGGGTACAAACTTAAAAGGTGACAAAGTTTAGGAATAAGGTATTTGTCCTTAACGTTAAATACAGTTAGTCCCTCAAACAATCTATATCTATGGTTGATTCTCCATAAATGGATATTTTCACTTCAGATTTGACACATTATTAAATATTATCTCTGACACCAAATAAAACCTATTTTACAAAGCCCACATCCTGTGTTACACCAGTCGTCATAACACCTGTAACAGCTCTTTCTGGCTTTTCAATGTATGATGCTTCCAATCATTGACGAATTGTAGCACAGGTAAACTTTACAAAACGTATTCTACAAGAAAAAAGTAATTACATAACCTTCTTTTAGAAGTTTTTTATTGCCATCACTTGCCCTTGATTTTTAAAGTTCACTTGTCTACCAACCACAGCCACTTGTATCCTGAAACACTGCTGCATAGTAAATGGTGCTACTGCAGGTTTTTCTTCTCAAAGTCCAGCTTTAAGATAATATAACAGCAACAATGATTCTTGTGCCTCTCCCAGATAATCTGCATTAAACAATATCCAGTCACTGCCAACATGGCAGCAGAAAGGGAGAGAACTGCAGCAAGTCCATGGTGAATCAGTGGCACAAAATACGTATGAGTGTTCTGGGTGATTTGTCCACTGGTTCTTACTCAGCAAAACCACTATCATAGTCCACCTTTACAGGAACCCTTGGTCTTCACTATTCCTGATAAATAACCACTAAAGGCAGGTGCCAAGGGGTGTGCCAGAAAGAATAGCAATGACTTGGGGAACCGTGCAAATTTCTAAAGCAAGAACATATATCTCTAGCACATCCCATAGTCTTATAGAGAGAATTCCAAGTAGCATGCATTGCAGTCTGAAGCCCCACAACTTGAAGGTAATGACTTTCTTCCATGCACACAAGGGTAAAAACAACATATGTCCTGAAAACATCTCCTTGCTTTGAAAGGGATGCTTGCTGCTCTCTTCTTTTCTGTGCAAAGATGAGACAAGCCAGACCATAATCAGAAACCAAACTGTGTTTTCTCTGCAAGACTTCACTCTAAATGTACCACAGCAGACTTTAAACTGTACAAAAAGTCTCAGCACGAGTGATAGCCTTGCTAAAACCATCAACATTACATTGCTGCTTCACTGTATACACTGATTAATTGCAGTCAAATCCATAGATGCATTAGGATCAAAGTGGTTTCTGTATCAAGGAAGAATGCCTCTGCTGCCTTTCTTTCTTTGATTACTACCATCTCTTTTGGCCTCAGGGAAGTGCAACCTTCCATCATGTTTGTCCAGCGCAAGACTGATGGGTTTTGCCCCTGCAGATTCCTTCGGGATTGTATTTAAAAATTTAGTACTTCTATTGCTGCTACGTGACTATTTTTCCCAAAGTAAGTATAGCTTAAGGAAATGGAGAAGTGGTCTGTGTTCTCATGAAAATATGTTAGTATTTTTACCTTGGATTTTCTTTCATTGTAGCACTAGAGTAGGTGGTTTGTAAGAGAGAAAGTCCTTATTCTAGAAAAGATAACTAACATAAAAAGCAAAGGAATTAATGGAAGAAAACAGCAGCAGCAGTCATTTACAAAAATGCATCATTCCACAGTTGATGGAATGTAAGCATGTTACCCACTGCCCTTGGGCACTGAAGGACAATCTGTACAAGTTCAGTGTGTCTAGCAATGACTGCAACTCCAAATTTTAGGTATCTACTCCTGAAGATCTGCCTGCCTAGGCCTAGAGACATCTCCCATTAGACCAAACCTTCAAATCACCTGTAGCTGCAAGTAAAAGCAGTAAAATGACACAGAAACGCATCAAGCTAAGGAGCTGCTCCCTGGGGCAGATTTGGCTTTTTTTAAGATCTGTGTGGGGTCAAAAACAGTTAGAATGGGAGTTTAGGCTCTTATACAACCTAGGTTTTCATGTCAAGAAAGGTAATACTTTTAGCGCTTACCTTTACCTATCCACATACAATACCTGGGAGAAAAGTATCTTGAAAGTGCAAAAATGCAAAATCCTCAGTTTAATTTACCGTTATTAATTTGCTTTGCTTTTAGATTGTAGGAAGTAAGCAATCAGTCTTCTTGTGGAAGAGAGAACTTTGAAAACTTGCTCATGTTAATTCAGCAGCTGGTAGCATTCAGACATCTTGAAAACAAATGTAATGTTATTTCAAACAAGAATTTAGCAAATAAGCACACAAGTAGCAATAATGTTTTACCTGTCAGACTTTTACTACAGGAAACAGGGCTGGGTTGATGAGGAAAGAATACAGAAAACTAAAGGATAAAGGAAAGAAATAAAAAATGGAGAAAAACAGGAGCAGGAGAAGAAAATAGATGGTTAAAAGAGAAAAATGCTTTGCAAGGATATAAAATGAAAGTAAGGTAACAGCTACTTATTGAATAAAAGGGCAAGAATCCATGTTCTGTAAAAAAGAAGGAATGAATTGAGGCAGCAATAGAAAGGATTAGAACAGAGATTCTTTAATATAATGTAGCTAGGAAAGAAGATTGTAAAAAACTGTAAAGCATAAAACAGTGCCACACAGAAGGGAATTAGGGGAGAGAGAACGGATTAAAACTGAAAGTAAAAAAAAATGGGTGGCATATGTCCATTTAGTAAGCAGTCCACTGAAAGATGGAGGACTGGGCAATAAATAAAACACAGTTTGCCTTTCTTACTCTTCTGTTTAACTGGAGGATAATAAATGGTAAAGACAGAGTTGAAATTAGGTGAGAAACAAATGGATTGAAGTTGGCACACTTAATAGCCTGCAAATACTATCTACCTAATAAGCATATTTTACCCTGGATTCCTCCAAAGAGTAGCCTCGTGCATTTTTGCTCCTCAAATATCCAGCTTCCTCTCATCTTGACAAGCTTTTGCCAAGTCCAACTAAGAGTGTCTCGCAGATACATAGCTTTTCTTGTTTCAAGGAAAGCAGCCACTATGAAGAGGCAAGAAACTCAAATCAATCCCTACCCCGCAATGCCAGAAGATTGCAGTACATGCACAGATGCTGCCTTTTCAGCAAGCAGTAAATAAACACTGTGCAGTTAATAAGCACAGATGCAGCACAGAATCACCCACAAGACGTGCTGCCTCTTGTTCAGCTGGTAGTTGGAGACAGAAGAGAGAACCAAGGAAACTGATGATCTTTAGGAGATTCAACAAGGACATTGCATGGCATTATAAGAAATGCTGGAGAAAGGTCAAAATATAGTAAAAGTGAGATGTGGAGAACCGCATGGGGACATGGGGAAGGAGATCCCTTGAGGACTTGGAGAGTGGCTATTGTGGAGGGGAAGTCACAGGACACAGGGAGGAGAAGCAGAATCTTTACAGCATGATGCTGTAGAGGAATGCAGGATATGAATCCATGGGAAGCCAGGCTCTCACCACTCCTGCTGAAACTATTTGTTTCTTGCGTGACTTCACTTGTGTGCTGATAAAAACTATACAGAATGAAATGCCATTAGACTATTAAATGCTTATTTAGATGAGTATTTGAGAGAATTGTTCATACAGTATAAATTTGTAAAGGAAAACAAATGGAAGCTGTATAGTCTCTGAGGTGAAAAGACATTCTTCTAATCCTAGTTACACTGATATAAATCAGAAATAATGCCAGGATGACCTGATGGGAGAAGTTTTATAATCATTGGCAAAAGATAAAACATGCTTATTCTGTACAAGGATGTCCACGATTTATGATTTTAGCTATGTCAGGAATTCTGAATATTCCTTTATAAAGAATAGCTTCCACTAGCACTGTAAAAAAAAAGTAACCAGAAGGTCATCAACAAGGGAGCTGAGAGAATAATATATCATGAATAATGTATTAAATTATTTCAGTCTTTATCTATTAATGAATTATCTTCAATCATCTTATAATTTTCTTGAATGTATTTATAATTCAAAACTACTCCCCATGCAATTTCTCCAAAAAATTATTTCTTTAAGTTTTCCATGGGTTTTTTTGTGGATAGAAAGTAGCTGAAATTTGAATTCAATTATTTTGGTTTTAATAGGACATACAGAGTAGGAGTTTCTGTTTCTGCTCCGTGAAAAACACATTTCTAAGAACCGTGTTACCTATACGGCATTAAAATTTTTACCATGAAATCTCTTCCTCTAATATTTTCTCTAAATGTTACATTTCCACCAGTTCCCTAATAAGATGTGCAGTGTGTTAGTGCAGTCACTGAAATACAACGTCTAGAGTCTACTGCCAGTTCTTGGCACAATTTTCCCTTCCTAAAAGAACAATTTCTACTATGGGTGTTCACTCACCTCTTGAAGAATTTAAGTGCTAGAAAGTCATAAAGAGAACCTTCTCTTTCAGAATACATTGAGTGGCAGTGATGTAGTAGCTCACCAGACGGGTTTTTTTTCTCTGTATCAGGCTATAAGTAATTTCTAATTACCTTAATGGGAAACTTTCGTGGTCTCTATACATAAAAAAACCCCACCAATTTTCATTCTCCCTTCCAGAACACCAAACAGTATCTTGTACCTACTGACACTTTTACATACTGTGAGCTGACTTATTTTTACTTCTAATACTTTCATTTATAATAGTGACGACCATACCTGCATTGGAGGTCATAATATGAGTGACTGAAAAAGAGATTATTTTTCATTTTCATTGTATATATAATGCCATGAAATGCCATAACCAATATATAGTGACATGCCAAATAAAAATAACATACTTTTATAGATACTTAGCTCATACTTTTTCCTTCCAGTGTGCAGAGATGTCCAGAGGTCCCTTCCATGTGTAGACTCAGCAGCCTTTACTGAAATATCTAGGGGTGACAGTCTTACTGATAAGGAAAATATTGGAAAGGGTTGGCTTACTCTGAAATTCAATTTTTCATCACTAATTGTAGTAAGTGTCTGACAAGTCTCTATCACCTGTCCAAATTCTATGACCTCTAAAGACACACCTGTGTCTTTGGCAATAACTTTCTGGCCTTCATTTAGTGGTGTCCAGTTGGGGACTGAGCATCTTTAATAATCTCTGAGTGTCCTGGTTTCAGCTGGGATAGAGTTAATTTTCTTCCTAGTATCTTGTACAGTGCTGTGTTTTGAATTCAGCATGAGAATACTGTTGATAACACACTGATGCTTTGGTTGTTGCCAAGTAATGTTCAGTTTCCCATGTTCTGCCAGTGAGGAGCTGCACGAGAAGCCAGGAGGGAGCATAGCCAAGACAGCTGACCTGAACTGACCGAAGAGATCTTCCAGAGAACATCATGCTCAGTATATAAACTGGGGGTAGTTGCTTGAGAGCTACTGACTGGTGCTTGGGAATGGGCTGTACATTGGTCAGTGGGTGGTGAGCAATTGTATTGTGCATCATCTGTCTGTCCTGAGTTTTATTCCTCTCTGTTTTTGTTATCTTCCTTTTCATTATAATGAGTAGTAATAGCAGTATATTTTACTTTATTTCAGTTTTTAACCTGTTCTTATCTCAAGCTGTCAGTTTTTCCTTTTCTCCACCTCTCCTCCCCATCTCACTGGAGGTGGGGAGCAGTGAGCAAGAGGCTGCGCAGTGCTTAGTTGCCAACTATTGTTAAACCACAACACTCAGGAATGAAAATATGTGTGCCTAACTGAGACATTGAGTAAAGAACATTAAAAAAAAGAGTGAATTTCCACATCCATGTCATCACTGTGTGGTTTTGAATGTCATCTAAAGTAGGTTTCTAACAGGCAAAATGTGTCCATCTGCATCTCAAATTTACAGCAAAAAATGACGTAATTTTTGTAAGGTTGACGAGAGAACGTGCCTTCTCAATAACAGCGAGTCTGTCCAGGTCTTCTTTCAAGTTCCATGCTCTTTTCTTTTGGTCATTCACCCATTCATTTTGTTGGCACAGTCTTTGTTTTTTTCCCACTCCTTCAGCCATATGTGATGCCACTAGCTACTCTTCCTAGGGCTCTGCCCAGGACCCTTGCTGCGCGAGGGAGTTCATGAAGTACATTGACAGACACTGGATCAAGCTCTGACCATGGTACTATCGCAGCTGCAGACTTTTCCAGCTGCTTTGGTTTCTAACTTGATCCCTATGGATCCTAGTTGGAGGACACAAACATCTGTAACCAGTGCTGACATCTAAGCACAGTCACTCAAATATTTTGGGTTTCTTGGCATCAGTTCTGGTAGGCAGCAGCTCACAATGAAAACATGGTATTAGATGGGTTTTTTTCTTGGAAACATCAAACATACTTTAATCCAAGTACTATTTTCTTGTGAATAGAATCAAAGGGACACAGAGTTTCCAGATTCTATTTTAATTAAAGGCTATAAATACTCATAAAGAGAGGCAGGCACTCAACTTTAGGGATCAAGCTGAGTAATCCTCATCTGGAATGCTTTCTTGTATTTATATGATCATGTTAGACCTTGATAAGACAGTGACTTAGATAAGGCAGAAACTTGCAAAATCTCCATCACATCAGAACAAAGCAAATTGTGCCAGGCTTTTTAATACCTGAACAGGTCAGGCGGACTCATCTCCAGATAGCTCCCATTTCAACTGCAACCCTCCCTCTGCTCCCAGAGGACACCATTCTCCAGTGACTTCAAACAGGTGTGAAATCCTGCCTGGCCCCAGATGCACCAAGCACAAAACAGCTGTCAGACAAAATCAAACAAGACATTCCTAATCTGGAAAAAGGAAAAGACAGACTGGTCCCTTAGCACTGCTTGCACAAGTCCCTCCAAATGTGACCAAGGAGTGTGATGTGCAGCAGATTCACTGTATCGCACAGACACAGGCATGCCTGCAGGAATCAGAAAGACTGAATCCAGTGAGTAGAGTTTCAACACGTGAGCCTTTCTGTGACAGCAGAAAATACAAAGGGAGGGAGAGAAGCTAGTGATCATAAAACTTCCTGGCATCAGTTGACACAGCAAGGACAGAAAGGACACACCTAATTTTAATATTTCCTCCATATAAGTGATTTTTTCTCCCCTTCAAACACAGTGAAGATGCGTTCTCTGACCATAAACTCTTCAGCAGGGACAATGCCTACTTTAGTAAAGTCAATTTATGCTCATCTGGCAAAGTTACCAATCTCCTTTTGCAGGCTCAGACAGTCTTTGCTGGCTAAAAATGGGATTCAACTGTGCAAAAAGAGAGATAGACTCCAATCCATACAAAGAAAGCCCCTTCCAGTAACACATCTTTTTCCACATAGGTTGGATCCTGAGCACCTCAGCCTCCTTGCCAGCTTTAGCTACTGCTGTTTTAGGCCATTTTGGCTCTATGCACCAAACACCCACATTTACGGCCAACACACAGACCCTCTTTCAGCCATTCTTCTCCAGAGGCTACTTAATCCCATTGGGAATGACCTCCAAAACTTGACAGAAATTCCTATTGTAGATTGCTTTAAAGATCACTTTCGCACAGAAGTGTACAAAATTACCACCAGATCTATGTTTTATATATATAAAAATTGTTAGCCTAACCCAAAATGTGTTCACTGGATTTGAAGAGAGAACTCCCATTCCATTTTACCTTCACAATGGTGCTGGAATGGTTGAATAAAGTGTGGCCCTGCTGCCCATATGCCATTCAGCTTCTGTCTGTCTTTTTGTTTACACTGGGAATACAATAGGAACTATAGTCCTTCCAATGCATCATTTATAAGTGTATTCTACCTCTGAATGTACAGACAGAACTGGCTCTGTGAATGAGCTCTGTGAATATTGCCAAGACACTGTGCTTTGTTCAGCATTATTCTTCACAATAGATACCACACTTTGGAAGTAATTTTAAAAAGGGAATCAAAATAGTGGTACTTTTAGCCTTTGTTTCTTTTATACCACACTGCATTCTCTGTCTCTCACTCAGCTGCTTCTATTATACTGACAAATTAAATAAACCACTCCATTGCTAAAGAGGCTTGGGCGGGCTGGGCTTCGGTACACTGCCGCACTAGGAAGTCGAAATAAACATTTATGCCGGTTTTATTCTTAACAAATTTAAGCTAACATTAGTCAAGCATCCTTTTTTTTTTTTTTTTTTTTTAAAGAATGAATGAAAGAAAGAAAAAGGGAAAGGGGGGAAAAAAAGGAAGGAGTACTTCAAATTTTTGAGCCGATCTGCAGCATCAAGGGATCTGGCATCTGAAGCAATGAAGTAATGAGAAGCCATGTGTCCAGGTAATGAGCCTGATTTTTTGGCGCTCCACTATTTAGAAGCGCTGCAAGTTCATTCCTGCTGTGGGACCTCTAGGAGAGTGACTCGGTGAGTTACGGGCAAAGTGGTGTGGTGCAGACAGGGTCCCTTGCAGAGGCTCCCTGTAAGCAGCTTGCAAACTTCTGCAGCAAACTTTCCACTCGATCCGGGCATTTACCTCTCCTGCTGCAGTGTTTTGGAAGGCGTTTTGTTCGTGTGATCTTCACGGTACAGAAATAAGGGCGGGTGGGGGAGTGCTGAGAAAAGTGTGGTGGATGGAAAGGGCAGCTCTGGCTGAATACAGGTGTGTATTTGCAGACAGATGGATAGGTAGCAAATGTGTTGGTTTGTATTTTTGCTGTAGAATCGTATTCGCATTGCATCTGTCATAAAGAGAAAAACAAGAAATTGAAGATAGAGTGGCAATGTGGCCTTCTTCTGCGTGAAGGTGCTTTCTGACTTTTGTCTTTTCTCTTTACCAGGCAGTAAACAGAGAGGAGAACTGGGGAAAAACTTGTGGTGGTCTGCTTGTGTGTAGATTAGGTGTGAAAAGCCATCCTCCGCATTTGCAAGCACTGGTGCGGTGATGGGGATGTACACTGTTTACAGAGGCTTGTCCATATAGTCCAGTATTCTCGAAAATATTATCAAACAGAGTTATTTCCCCAGATGAGACCAGAGTAATGAGCACACTATTGCTTGGGTTAGGTCTGAAAGCTCCTCCTGTACTCATGGACTAGCAGTGTGCGAATAATGCAGGACGAGTCTCATCCTGACGTGCCTTTCCCCTCCTCTCCCAACAAAGGAGATGGAACTACAGTCATGAGTTTGAGCTAGGGAGGGATTTTTTTTTTTTTGCGGGTTTGTGTTTGTTTTTGGGGACCTTAGAAGTGGTCAGCTTCCTTCTGAAATCGACAGTAAATGCCGGCCGTGGGCTGTGAAAACCTGAGGTTCCTCTCTGAGACAGGGCGGCTGTAACACTGACTGGGGCTGCTTCAGTAGGAATGGCCTTTGGCAGCCAGGCCAGGCAGGGAGCAGTTGGCAGGGAGTGATCAGGGCTCATTTTTTATTACTAAAGGAAGACTTAAAAAAGGGGGGGGAGGAAAAAAAAACAAACCCTCAGGTGAAATTTCCTTCTATTGTCTAGTAAAATTCCCTTTAATTTGTCCCCAGGGCCATCCAGCCGCCTTGCAGTTCCCTGCTTTCGCCTCCGTCAACGCCAGCATCTGGGGGGGCTCCCTGGAGAAGAGAGAGGGGAAGCCGAAGGTCAGGGTTACCCACTGTGGCATGACTTTTAAGCTAAAGGGGGTTTTATTTCTCTTGTTGCCGTGTCAGGTTTAATTTGGCCTGCATTATTCCAAAAGGGTGGGCCTGCTCATGACAGGAGGGGGTTAAATGGGATTACAAGCTTTAGAGGTTGTCAGCAGCCACTGCTGCCTGAGGATGTAAAATTGCAATTTAATGGTCAGCGCTATCTGTATAGTATCAGTGGAAATCTGCTGTTTTCAGCAACTTAATCGGCACTGTGTTTTCAGTAGGGGCCGGTTTTGGGGGGAATGGGAGCGGCGGGAAGAGCTGGTCCGGGGCGGGAGCGGCGCGTGCAGCGCCCCCAGCGAGGCTCCGGCCAGCGGCCGGGCTGCCCGCTCCCGTACAGGGCTCAGCTTCCTAATGCAAACCGGGCAGCCCAACGACCCGGGCCGGAGGAGAGGACAGAGGCAGCGAGGGAAGGCGGCCGGAGAGGCGGCCGGAGGGACGGCCGGGCCAGGCGGGGAGGGACGGCGACCAGAGGAGCCCTTGGCCCGGGGGTGCCCTCGTGTGGGTTGTGCGTGTGCCGGGGGCGGGGGGAGTAAAACATGCTGAGGGCAGGCGGAGAGGCCTGGCCGGCAGACAGCGGCATTGTCTGCTCGCGAGTGACGGGTCAGCCCGGAAAGTTCAGGATTAGTAAATCTAATATCCTGTCAAAATTCTCATGGTAATGAGCCCTGGCCGGCGGAGCTGGCGCAGCAACCCCGGCCCCGCCGCTCCCCGCCAGCCATTTATGAGCAAGAGATTGTGCTGCGCTGGCACGGCCGGGCAGGGAGAGCGGCTGGGTGGCGGGGCCCCGCCGGCTCTCGGACGGGGAAACCGGCTCTGGGTCCTTTCCAGTGGCTCTTGCTCATTCCCAAGCCCTCCTAGCGCCTCCAGCAGCAGCTTGGCCGCAGTGACAGAGGTGGTGTGCGTTTGGTTCTTCGTGTCCCTTGCAGGAGTTTCCCCGCCCTCGGGATTTCTGGCATTAAAAATAATAAGAAAGAGGGAAGAGAGGCAAAATTATGATTAACCCTATATGTATATGTTGCATTATAAACTGTTTTTCAAAGGGCTTTTCTCTGATTTACAAGGCTGGTAAGTTTAAAACGGCAGACAGGAAAAGGTGGGAAGAAAAGAAGCGGCAGTGCAAACCAGTAGGATTGCAATAAATAGTAAACTGTGGCCCCAACAGAGTATTTTCTGAGCTGATGGATAATATTAAAATACAATTCCTAAGAGAGTAACAAAAACGGTGGGGGGAGGAGAGAGGGGAGGGGAAAAAAAGAAGGAGGGGGGAGAGAAAGTTCCTGTGCACTTTGTTCAAGGTTCTGCACCTCTCTAAGCAGCTGTCACATCCGTACATTATGGTACATTGAATCTGAATGAGGCTCTCCACATCAAAACCTTGCATCCATTATGATATCATCTCCTGCTCTAAGCTGTAATGCTTATTAATTCTGCACCCATACTCTCCAAGCTTCAGCAAATGTATTCCATCAGCCTAGCATTTAATTTAATTAGTACAGCTGGGCTCTCATTCTCCTTTCTGTGTCAGAGGTATTGTCAGCACGTTCTGCTATAACACAATTACTGATTGCTTTTAGATAGGCAGAAATATGATTAGGGTATTGGGTGACTGTATCATAAGCCTTATTAGATTCATTTGAAATCTGGAGATAAATAGGAAACTTTTATTTGCAGTGTAATGAGATTATGCTTATTAGGCCAAGGCCTCACAACCTTTTGCAAAGAACATAGTGTATCACTAGGATTATACTCTGGAACCACACTTTTTGCTCATAGCATCCAAGCAATTTCTCAGCAGCTTTGAGATTTAACTGTTGTAGCCCTGTACACATTTTAGAATTGTTTTCTGGCTCAGTGGCTATCTGCTGTGATAGACTGCATGCACCTTCCACTATGTGTTTTCTTCTGCTTAGAGCCAGAAATTGGGGAAAGATGTTTTGTTCAATGAGGAAGGATGTTTGGGTGAACCTTGGACATGTGTGGATAAGTAAACATGCCAAGGCATTGGACAGAAGTGTTTTTGCTGATGCCAGTGGGGTTTTTTTAAACTCTATTTTTCCCTCAGTAGAAAGCTGCAAAAACATTTTAGGATCAGGGGTTTTCAGAAGGTAAAAAACACTGCTGTTCAGATACTTCTGAGCTTGAATCTTAAGATAGAAATAATGAGTTCATTTTCATGTGTAAAAAACGATGGAAAGGCTGCACGTTTCATGTCGCTTACAAAGAGAGTGCATTTAAATCTTAATGTATACATCACAACCTTTTGTGTTACACTAGCCTGACAAAACATGTGACACAGTGTTTGAGAAGCAAGTGTTACATTTTTAAAAGTTCATTTATTATAAGGATTCAGAATTCTGATCTGGTAATTTCCCTTTAACAATCAAAGGTGCAAACAACTTATCACTGACTTGACAGGCTATAGAAAGGCGTCCATCAGTTTTAACATTGGTGTCAAATTTAGGTTTCATTCTGTTTCTGTGTAAGTTTTGCTGCAAACTCCTGTGGGAGCAAGGTTAGGCTCTTACTAGATCCCTTTCCTTTCTGAGTGGCATCACCCAGCATGGAATCATTTTGTAACTGAGTATGGGAAAACCCTGAACTTAGTTTTGTATTCCTTGTTGTATCACTTGCTCTACAGTTAAGATAAAAGAATTAGTCAGGGTGTGGGTCTCTCAGGCTAAGACCAGACTCAGGGAGAAAAATGTGGATTGGAACTATCACAGTATTTTTACTTGCATTTGCCTAGCATTGAAAGCACATTGCCAAGGCTGGCTTGCCTCTGCCGATAGCAAGCTCCATGTTGCATAGTTTATCTCAAACATTTGTGGTAATTTAAAACTGGCATGGGAATAAGCTTTGAAGAGGTAGGTGAAAGTTCTTGGAAGACAACATTTCTGTATTTCTCATCTAGTTACTAAGGGAGCGTCCAGAGAGTAAAGCTACTACAACAGCCCAGTGGAGTCCTGAGTTTGGTATTCTCAGCCCTGCCTCCACCAGTACCTCTGCAGGCACATCGTTGTGCAGTCCTTTGTGATTTTCTAACTGGGAAATCTCATGATGTAGCTACATTTTTTTACTTTCGTAGAGAGGAATATGCATCAGTTTGCAATGGCTACTGATTTGCCTCAGGAGCTACGGTATGTATGCCTAAGAACAACACCAAAAAGTTATTCTAGGGGAATGTTTATGTAATTGAGAGACCTCAGTGCTTTGGAAAAGGAGAGGGATTGTGCTCTCCATGTTAGGTACAGGCAAGCTCAGGCACAAAACAGTGAATCACTTATGGTTACGTATCTAGGAGCAGCAGCTTCACTAGTGCCAAGTCTACTAACAAATCAAATATTGGAAATCTTCTGTTTGCACTATACATAAGAAACAATTTTATCATTATATAGCTTTATAAAGAGAGATGCCACTTTAAATCAGGTGTGTTTGGGAAGGAAGTAATTTCTCATGTAGTTTTAGACGAGTGAATATCTAGTTTCTTTCTGCCAACCGAAAAAGAAGATGAACAGCAACTGTGGTTTATACTGGCTCCAAAAGGAGCAGAGATGACAAATGCCACAATTTTCCAGTATGTTGCTTCATCAAGAAAATATTTTAAAGTGTGGTGTAATTGCTGTATGTGAGAATGAACTGGTGGTCCTGTTCATTTTTCCCCTGTCACTATCATCCTGATTTGCAGTGAGCAACAAGGTTATTCATATGCTCAGATTACACACATGCTTCGGTGCTCTGCTGGATCAAGGCCTAATTGACACCCTAATTGACAGACTCAGTTGAGAGACTGAAGACTAAATTGGGCTTGGAAGCTGAAACGTGATGTATGTTTTTACCCTCAGAGGTGGTTTGTCCAGGCTGTGTTTGAGATGTGTTACCAAATAATGTGTTCCACCTTCTGCTGTAGCTTTTGTTGTGTTTCTTTCGTGGCCAGATAGAGGACTTCGGTTGCTGGGCAAAAAATCCAAATAAATGTGTTAGTCCAAACTAAATGACATGTTGGATGCTAAATTGAAACAAACAATTTTGTCTTTGGTCTTTCTAAAAGAACAAGTTTGTTAAAAGAAATACTAACAGCTGTTTATTCAAAACCAGTTGATTAAATGAAAATGTAGCTAATTGTTAGATGTTTGTTTCATGTAGACTCAAAGGTAGAATCACAACAGAAGTAATTAGGGTAATTATTAAGGTCTGTATTTAATTCAAACCCTGAGAGAATATTGCATATTCATTCAAGTGAGCTATATTTCCTATTAAAAAGGTAGCATTTTCTCAAAGCTTTCATTTACAGGTATGTTTTAGGTAGTGTCATTTCATAGGGTATCATGTCATCTTGCTCTGTTTTTACCATGACAGTGTTTGTTACTTAGAATGATGGCAATCAAGGGGGAAATGGTACTGGTAATTTCTGCACTTCTAACCCCCAAATATTTGTAGCAGTCATTTTCCTAAGGCATTAGAGAATTTGAAGATAGGGGCATGAACTTGCCTTGATCTCTTCACAGAATCTACTGTGTACATTAAGATATGAAAGCTAGGCAGTTTTATGTACTCCTGAAGAAAATGCGGTGAGACATTATTTATAGAATAACTGAAAAATTGAGGTAGTACTTGTACCCTCTTACTGACAATGAAGAAAAATCTAGCTCTGTTTCACATTTGTTCTTATTTTTAAAACTAGTCTTTATAAAATGCAAAGAAAATCTGCAAAAGAAATGTTCACAAGCTTTATTATGGAAAGGTTCTCAAAGAGCTGTTTCAGGCTGTAAACTGAAGGTGAATTTGTATCAGTGCATTTGGGGGAAAAAAGAAAAACCAGCTTCATGGACCCAGTTCTTACATGTTACTAATCACACAGGATGCAGAGGGGCAGGATGTCTTCCAATATTTGTTGCTGGCAGATGACACACACCATCTTTACAGGGCAGTTGGACTGGTGTGGTCTCCTCCTGGGTGGATTTAATGCTTGGCTTTAAATCCAGGTTCTTGTCTGGTGTTTCTCTTAAATTCCTAAAATGCAAAATTGTGTTGTTCACACAGAAAATAATATTGCTTGCTAAATTAGCAAGTACCATTCTTTCCCCTTGTGTTTTGATATTGCCGTAGCACTCAAAGAGTATGCACTTTATTGTGTGTTTGACAGATTCAAACACAAATAGAATCAAAGCTCTCCCAGCCAGATTCCTTAGCCATACCACTCAAATGATAAGCTACTGGAATATTGTTGGAGCGATTGTTCAAATAGATACATTACATACTAGAATTAAAAATAACAACCATAACAGATTTTTAACTCTCTTTTCTATTTTCTGCAAAAATGAAGTATTGATGATAGTAATACCTAATTAACCTAATTTACTTGTACAACAGTAGATGCGTAAGGCCTCAGTATGTAGCCAACTATTATGGTCTGATGATGGCCCGACTTTCTAAGTAACAAAAAATTGGTGCACTGTGGAGCTGGCCAAACAACTGAATAGAGAGAAATAAGTTAATATAATCATAAAGAAAGGAGTGAACATAGGTTATAGGTGGTAGCATTACAGTTAGGATAATTAAAGTTTTGCATTTATAAGTCATATCTGCACATTTGTTGTAGTTCACATTCTACCCCCTTGGACATAATATTTTTTTTTGCCAAATGCAATAGCCCTTCTTATTTGTGGCCATCTAAGTGCACATTGTTAAATGAGAAATCATACAGGCTCATTACTGAACTACCAGGTGTACTGAGATAATGTAGGTGTCTGCTAGAAGACAGAAAACAAGGGATTACTCACTGCTGAAACCTTTTGGCCAAATGACTGCACAAGCACTGTGATCATGTGTTAGGACTCATCATTTTGTTGCTTGTCCACGTTTCCAGAAGCTAATTAGAGAAAAGATAAAGCTTCCTTTTTGTCCCTCCAACCAGGTTAGAAGCTTGCTCTCTCCGTAATACTCTTCCATCCTTCTAGCAACATACTGGAACAGCCAGATAGGACTAACTCTGCTGATGTTGATAGAAGTTTTTTATGAGGACCCTGTTTCTCCCACCCTTCAAAAAGGCTGCACCTTTTCCACATTTAAAATTACCAGTGGCTTTATGAAAAGGTACTGTGGGAAGTTGCAGTGCAGCAGAACTGAATCCCCTCATCACCATCTTGCAGTATAGTCAGGATCTCATACAGCTGTAGAGTGTACATTTCTTAACCCAGCAGTCCATTACTTTGCAAGTTTATATAAAACTGATTTCAGAAGAAAGGCCTCGCCTGTCTTATAAGAAAGGCAGACTTGACCTTCTCTGCCATATCATGGCAATGAATTGATGTACTCTGTCACAGAGGTTTTACAAAGTTATCTATTAGATCTGTTTCTAGTGGTGAAGGAGTTATTTGGTCAGATCCGTAATATAAAATGCCTTTGCCTTCAGGCACTTTTGACATTCATACACTTTACAGTGGGAAGAGAAACGTGAAAACTTGCTTTAAAAAGGATGACATTTTGTAGAATTACCGTTAACACTTACTTGGCTTTGGTTTCCATTATGTGCCAGCTGACACTCAAATTAAAGAATGCATGACAATTTTTCTTTTTTTTTCTCTTTCAAGATTCTTTTCTAATTATTAGCTTCTCTGCAGTGTTTTTTTTGGGATGGACTGTGCCATTAATATTCCTACAAGCCTTCTGCAGTTTAAAGCATAGTGTATTTGACCTCCTCCAGATAGACTTTTTTCATGCCCAATGCAGCAGCAGCAACTTTAAAGTCTATGCTGATGGAGGTCATCAGTTATGTTATATGCATTTGCTCTGTACCTTTAAATTTATTCATTTTTTTCCTGTTATCTGCCATGATTTTTTATACTTGCAGAATATTATGGGGGCTGACAATGAGTGCTTCTCTTCCCTGCTGCTTTCCTGTGTGCTGTATGGAAAACAAACAGGAGGTTTAAGACTGTATTTCTCACTTTCCAGCAACTGAGTTCTGGATTGTGTTGCTGAGACCGAATATAACAGGGTACGTGGTGAGTTTATTTCTTAGCACGAATTGCTGCAGTAGCAGTATATCTTGATTAAGAAACGCCACTAAAAGCTAGAAAAGTTGGATTTTATTCCTATTTCTGATTTTTATTTTGCGTTTAACCTGGATGGGAGTTCTGAAATATGACTGCTGGTTTGTTTAGAAATCTCACCTGGCTCTTCTGGGATGGATGCTCTGGTGAGCTCCATTGCAAAGCTATCTGAGTGTAGCTGCTGCTTATGTTAGCCAGTGTTCATAAACCAATTCCCCAGACAAAATACACTTTATTAAAGTAAAGATGGTTTTGTTGGTATAAATTTACCTATGCATAGAAACAAAATTGTATACCAGAAAAAAATTTAGTGTCTAGTGTATACTGTATGATGTATAATAGCATCCATCTTCTGAAAATGAGTAGTCTCTGTCCAATGACCCAAAGCAAGCATCTGTGAACCTGCAGATCTCACTTTGAAAAGTGTCAAATGTCTCAAATTCCCACCACTAAAGCACTATCTGTTTCATCAGCCTGTTCTGAGACTAAATTAATTGTTTTTAACATAACACACAAGTGTTTGAGAGTCTCTGTATTACTCTTGGTTAAAATTTCCTCAAATTTACAATTTTCAAAAGTTTGCAATTAAAATTCTATTTTTATTACAAACATTTTAAAACTTGCAGTGACAAATATGAAGATTCTGTCACACCTGTGATTGGAGCATTTTTATAATGAAAAAATGGCACACACTGGCATTTTTCAAAATAACAAGATAATAGTTTGAAAAATTTCTATGGCACATTTTTAACATATTTTACAGTAATAATTATTGTTTCAGGTACCTCATGTTGTTCACCAATATTGTGGCTTTTTTTTTTTTTTTTGAATCTTGATTGATGAAAATCAAGTTACAGATAAAGTGATAGAAGCTACAGGAATTCAAATGCTAAGAGTAGTGATCAACATGATGTATAGGGATGTAGGTATGTAGGGCAGTACAGAACAGAGGAACAGATATGGTACAAATGGTACAAATGTAGAGTTTTGTTGGAATAAAGTCAGTGAGAAAAAGAAAATTAGCAGAGGTTGGAAGGGACACGGGGAAAGCAAAAAGACAAAAAGGATGTTTTGGAAAATGGTTGGGCAATACAAAATGTCATGATTGGGAGCTGGTCGGATAGAAAAAGGATAGAGATCAGAAAACGATATGCCTTGTGCATGTCAAACAAGGAAAGAAATGGGAATCTGAATTTCATAGCTTGATTCTCAACCATGTTACATTCTACTGTATCATCATAACTTAATCATCTTCACATAAGCCAACAACACCAGAAAACCTAATCACTGGAGTATCTGGTGCTTATCTAGGGAGGTAAAATGTTGGACTTAGCATCCCTTGGGGTCTTTTGGCACATCAAAAGATGTTGAAGCAAGTCCTGAGAAGGGACACCAAGATGATTGGAGGGATGGAGCACCTCTGCTACAAGGAAAGGCTGAGAGGATTGGGATTGTTCAGCCTGGAAAAGAGAAGGCTTAGGGGTGACCTAATTGTGGCCTTCCAGTACCTGAAGGGACCTGCAAGAAAGATAGAGGGACTTTTTACAAGAGCATATAGTGGTAGGGCAAGAGGGAATGGATTAAAACAGAAAGAGGGTAGGTTTACATTAGATATTAGGAAGAAATTGTCTACTGTGAGGGTGGTGAGGCACTGGAGCAGGTTGCCTAGAGAAGGTGTAGATGCCCCATCCCTGGAAGTGTTCAAGGCCAGGATGGATAGGGCTTGGGAACAACCTCATATAGTGTCCCTGCCCAAGTCAGGGGGTCGGAATGAGATGATCTTTAAGGTGCCTTCCAACCCAAAGCATTCTGTGACTCTATTATTCTATGATCTATAACACAAGGAACTAAAATAGAGTTCTCACCGATACTTGCTTCAGTAGCTATCCCTGGTCATTGTGAAGGAGATACCCAAAAAATTTGAGGAGTTTTCCAATGACTTTCTATTAAGACCAAATCTGAATCCTGCTTAGAGGAAAGTGGGACAAGGAAAGGCCATTAAAACTTACAGTGAATTAGGCCGTATCTTCATTATCAGATTCTGAAGTGTTCTCACGTTCTTGGATTTCATCTGCATGCTGGCCATGTGTATACTCCACCCTGGAGGACAACCAGGAATGCATCAAACATCATCACATCTCTGCATTCAGGTGACCACACAACTGCATGACCTTACTTAGTTGGTAGTGGGCTGTGACACCAGGGTTTATGTCAATAGGTATGTCAAATGCAGCCTTAAGCAAAGAAAAACATCAGATCCCTAAAACCTCAGGAGTTGCTTTTTTTATTTTTCTGGCAGGAATGCTGAATATTAGTGATTTCTAATAGTTGTCTAATGTCTTTTAGGACATACTGCTGGTTTCACTGCATTCAGGCAATAAATTCAGCTTCTTACGCAGATCTAAATTTCAACTAGTAATATAGCAACAAGAATTTGTGCACTTTTCAAGTTGATATGGACAAGACCCTGATTTAATTAATTTATCTATCTTGTGACAAAAATTACAGTACCTGTTTTTCCCTTGCTTCAAATATGATTTGTACATAAGGCCGTAGCAGAATCTAGTGGTAGACAAAGTGTAGTCTTGACATTTTTTTAAGTATTTTTGTAGGACTTATTTGGTGGAAAAAAAATACTTTTACTTCAAAGAGGATATGAGTCAAATACTGGGTCAAAAATAATGCTGTGCAATTAACAACTAATAAAATGCCCACATAACAATTTCCACACAGCTTAAATTCTCGACAGTATTTTCTAAGTTACGCAAAGACTCCTGAGATTGTGTACTGTGGCCTTCTGAATAACATAACCAACCACAAAACCTCCCTAGCAATTTCTAGTTTCATTCCAGTGACATACTGAACCTGCTACACACATATAAATATTTTATTTATGTTTATATGTATGTATCAATTTTAAGAAGTTACACAATACTGAATTTAAAAATCCAGGCTGTTTCCTAAAGTGAGGTAGCATGTGTAGTATGATCACTGGGTCATACAGTGAATCTCTAACTCAATTATTGATGATAATAATGAGAGTAAATATTATGTTTTATTAGGTGTATAGGCCTAACAGAAACAACACCACTCAGCCTCTACTTATGTTTGCCATTTTCAGTCCCCTGAAAGAGAAAACGCAAATTAAAACTGATGACAAATGCATTCATTGGGGTATATCTCACACAGCTGCAATAGGGATAATTGGAAGCTTAAACCCTAATCCTGCAACACTTAAGCGGTGCTTAACTTCAGTGCATGCAGGTTGACTCAAATGCAATTACTCATTTTTTCAAAAGTGCACTTGCTAAATCATATGATAGAGAAGGGGCAGAAACGGGGCTTTATTTAGCAATGAACTGCCGAAACTCTGTGCAAAGGAACGGACCTGTAGAATTGCAGCTGACTCCTGCAGCATTTTCACGTAGCACACAAGCATGTGTATACACTATTCACTTCTCCAGTATTCTTCAAGGATGTTGAAATTATTGATGGAGTGGTATATTTATGTTCAAAAAGAACAATGTAAGTAGAAAAATAGAAATCCCATAGCAAATAGCAGTATGTTTATGTTAATCTATACGCATGCGGCTGTAGTATAGTGATTTGTCAGCAGGAATGTGTTGTATGGATGTAGTTATTAGTTTGTGCCTGTCATGAACTCACTCACCCTCAGCAAGGTCTGAGTTTTTTAATGTTATAATATTATTTAATTTTATTCTTTAATCTGAAAAAGCGGCCTGAGATCAGTAAGGGGATGGTTTTATCTTAATCATCACTCCTTTCTTCATAAACATGCAGATCCTTCTAGTTACTCCAGTGATGATTTTTTCATGCATGAGGACAATGAAATGAAGTAGTTTCACCTTAAACACTATTAAAACTGGTAGTGTGGTTATATTAATATCAGAAGGACATATTGCTTGTGCCTTTTTAGAAGTTGGGAAAAAGAGCTTAGAGTGAGGTTGGGTTTTTTATTCCTTTTACTCTCTAGTGAAAGAGTGTAACGTTGACAGGAATGTTTCTGGGCTTTTTTAGAAAGATAGGTTGAATATACTTTTCTTTGCTCCACTATGATCAACAGAATTGGCAGTTTCAGATATCCTCATTTTTCCTAGTGGGAAGCTCTTAACCAGCACTGCTTCTTGCAGGAAAACACTGAATGGAATTTTTTAAGCATTGTAAATGTATGTAAACATGCATGTAAAAGGTTTTAAGTGAGTTATGTATGTAATATATTAGTGGATGAAAGTGGTTCTAATTCAGTGAACTCTTGGCTACCTCTGATAGAAAACATGAATTTTTTTGTATCATTTTGAAATATGGGGGAATTTGTCTTACATTTGTTTCCTTAATTTCTGTCCCTTGGATGCCAGAGGAAATTAATATGTCAGGGTCAAGAATTGGATGCAGAGGAAGCTTGTTGATTGAGAGATGGGTAGGCAGGAAAAGCAGTTTCACCCAGCCTGTATTTGAGACCTGGAGGTGTTTCTCTGGTTTTGCATCTGGATATGCCTTCTAGCTATAGCTTACTCCTAGGGGTAGGTGAGAAGGTGTCACATTTCATGTGAAGTCACCTGAAATTCTATGATCTCTGATCGCAAGGTGTGACACTGGAACTGCTGGGTTTTTTTAAATAGGTATTTACAGAGATTTGTATTAGCTTATGTCAATAGCTCATCTCTATCACATTCTGGTTTTCACTGGAAGGACAGGCGTGCAGATGTTTGGATATCACTTCATGATCAGGCCAGGCCTCTATTTGAATGACTTGAGAGCACCAGAACTGTATGGTACAATGTGGAGCGCACATTCCAACAGCTAGAAAAGCCTGTGTGTGCACAAGGGAGACACTGTTCTTTTTTTATGTTGAGTCTCCACAGGGTGAGACAGAAAAGAAAAAGCTTAAAGCGTACCCATAGGATATACTAGACAAAGGCATCCTTTGGGGTGGATGGAAGTTGTGACAGAAAAGAGGATGATTCACCTAGAAGACAGAGAAATTGTTGCCCCATTATGCCCTCTTCTACTGAATGGAATGGCTGGGCTTAATGCACAATGAAGATGAAAGTTTTCCTAGTACAAGAGCTAAAGGGTGTTTTTCTTCCATATGATGTGCACCTGTGTTTTGCCAAGTTGGAGTCACCAGGTTACTTTCTTTAATTTGTCTGAGTCTAGCAAAACTACTTGCACTAAATGTTCTTCTAAAATGCAAACATGAAGTGTTAATGTGAAGTACTGTTACATGCGCACCCTTGTTCATATGCATATAGTGATGACGTAGGATTATGTACGTAAGAAATTGCTTACGCATTTAATGTAACAGTAATTCACAGCAAATGGCCCATAAATAGCCAGCGTTGTTAGTGTACCTGGAAATCTGGTAGCGAGTTCCTCCATGGAATGATGTGTCCATAGAATAGTTTGAATTACTTGTTGTTTGTGTTGCATTACAAGTAGCTTTGGGCTCCTTAAATGATCTTGGCATAGTTTCATGTAAGCTGAGATCTCATAGCTTTTGTCTTTTAGTTGAGGGTTTAGCTGTAGAATTTCTGTCATGACTGCTCTGAAATGTAATGAAGTAGTTTTGTAGCCAAATGGCTAGGAAAGATTTTCTGAACACTTTTAGGAATGTATGAGCAAAATGTTTGGCACTATTGTCACAATAACATGTGTGAGTTGTGTGTATATACATACATATATGTATATGCACATCCAATGTATACAAACACGTATGTAAATGTTTATTTATGTATTTTGTGACTTGCTGATCTAAAAATCTTCAAGATTACTTTAATACAGGGATTTTTGAATCCTTGAATTATATCTTGTAGTCAACAGGAAATATGATCACTCGTAATGGAAATTCTTTCCTTGATGAGATTGTATTTGTATGTGAAGGAGTATATGTAATACTTTTTCAGGTCAAAGCAGACAAAGCTAGTAATCTTGTAATTATTTTGTTTTCACTGAAAAGGGGCACAAAAGAAGCAAGGATACTTGCCAAACTAATAATGGAAGCCTATAGAAATTAAATCTGATTCAACCATGAATACTTTTTATATTTACCTGATGAGGGAGGGAAATTCTCACACCTGTTGCTCAAGCAGCTACATGAGTTTGGGATTTGGTGTTTGTTTTGTTTTGTAGAGGGAGGGGTCTGTTTTTTACCTAGATTTTAATTTAGATGAAAAGGAATGGGAGTGTCTTTGTGGTGTCTGTGTAGTGTATTGATTTCACTGTTGTACTTTAAAGGGCTAATTTACCGTCTGTATCTTATCTATATGAGTATGTCCTTCATGTCCAGTCTAATAAATGTTAAGTTCCTGGGGGTTTGCAGTGGGACTGGGATAAGTCAATCTTTTTTTTTTTTTTTACCCCTAGGGCATTCTTCTCTGTATCACAGAGTTGCCCTTTTACCTGTTCAGTGTAATTTAACTTGAGTGAGGAAATCAGTTGAATCTATGTCTGGAAAACAAACAAATCTAAGAAATAAATGCTTCCCTGATCCATGGGGATTTAATATTTTCCATCACTGTCATATTATACATGTAATAAAGTTCCAAAAACCAAAGTAAATAGGAGAGGTCATTCTGTTCCTAGTCCTCAGGGACTAACTAGATGCTTAAAACCAGTTTGGTGGATGTCTGTCCAATGGAGTTGCCCTTTTCTTGTATCTACCTGTGTTTGATAGTTCTCCAAATCTTTTTTGGTCTCTAATTACACAAATCATGGTGAATTTGAGGTATGGAAGACAGTAGATTAAATCCTGAGTTCTCCACATGAGCACACTCTTAAGCCTCAAAGTGCAGCATGGCCAACAAACAGGCTTTTATTGCTGAATTTCTGGTTTCAGCCAAATACAGAGGAACCTTTTACTCTTATTCTTCATAAAAGGCTTGGTTTCAGTATATATGCCAGAAGTCTTTAGAAAAAGTGGACTTGAAAAGATGATACTAGTCTAACATCTAGACAAAATAGCTGCAAATTCCAGTTGCTTTCCTTTCGACTTTAACCTAGAATTACTCATGCACAATCAAACACATCTAAGCAAATGTGTCATCTTAGACTTTGAAAACCTTAACCTTTGCTAATTTGTAGGGTTGGGAATGGGGGAGGGTTACCTATGGATTTCTTTGTATTTCAGTCATGTTTCACATTCAATTTTATGCTGTTATTTGTAACAATAACAACAATAGCAATTAGAGTTCAACAGATTATTTCATCCATAGGTGCCACATTTGCATTTTAAGGGCAGTGCATGGTGAGTGCATTTTGTGCAGTCACTCCTCAATGAAAACAGCAGTGGTGGTGGCAGTATTAAAGTGGTTAGTAAGGATGCCTCTGCCCAGGCCACCACATAGCAACTGCTGTGTTTCTAAGGACAAATAGCTCTTGCCTGCCCTAAGCAACTGGACGAGAACATCAAAACATGCCTTGTGAGAGACCTCACATACCCATTAGTGTTAGCAACTGTTACCTCAATCATGAATGACACAGCCCTAATTATTAAGGTAATTAGAAGTTATAACACTGGCAATATTAAAGGGAGAACTTCTAAAGCCCATTAACAGTGTTACTTTAAGTGATCTGGCTGTGAACTGTTCAAATCTCTAATTACATTATATGTCTGTCTTAAAGGGTGATGTAATTAACTGATGGGGGAGGGAATGAATATATAGTGACTACTGTGCTATACTTTATAAGTACTATTTTCATTGAAACCAGCCTCAGTAATGTCATTATGTCATTTAGGGGTGGGGGTTTTGCTAGACTGTATACCACATGTAGCTAAAAAATACTTGGAATATATAAAAATTATGTATCATGGTTTAGTATAATATTGTCAAAATGAAGTTGGATTGGATACATTATTCATACATGACAAAACCATCAATGTGGTGGCTTTTTTCGTGCCACCTTGAGTAGCACTACACTTCAACATCACCAGTGTAAGTAGGTGAATACCAGTATCCTGTATATCCTACAGGAAGGAAACTATTTTAAATATTTTAGAAGAAAATGCATAAAATGGTACAAAAAGTAGTCAAATTTATCAGAAGTTAGCAACAGTTATGATTAAGTAAGAACTGAGAGCAGACTTCTGCATTTTGACTTTTAGGTGTTCACATCATGAATTTTAATTGAGGACTGGAGAACAGAGGGAGCTTAGCACCAGTTCCTTCTTTTCAGATTGGAAAGAAAGGTGGAAGAAAATGGGAATATAGTGGAAACAGAGTTGGATGGATAGAGGACAATGTAATTCTCCAGTCATCTTTGGTGAGTTTTCAAGATTGCTTTTCATGAAATAAAAAAGTAGAAGATTAGTACTTTCCCATGTTCAGTAAAATATTCATTAGCTCAGCAAAGAAAAACAAAATCAAGTAATTCCCTCTTTCCAGTTCTTTTTGTTCAGAAATTGGATATCTTTTCTAAGCATGAAACCTCCAAGTTCTAAAAGACAGTGGGCTCTAAGTGCTAGAGTTTGGTTTTTCTTCTGCCTTTTCCAAAACCTCACCATCTGTATGCATATGGAGTCACAGTAGCCAAGTTTGTTTTCCAGTTAGGTGGTTATATTTTTGAAATGTTCCTTCCAAATTCAGTGAAAGTAGAAGAGGTCCATATACATCAAATTAAAATCTATGCTCTTTTATTCTGCTTATCTTTTCACATTTGATGGCCCATCATGAGCTGGGAACTCTATTTTTCATATTTTTAGAGATGATTAGTGGCTGACCCTTTTACGCTTCCTCCAAATTCTCTGGGGTGTCTGAAGTGATGAAAATTTGTTGGCGTACTCAAACAAGCATGACAAGGTCTGACTGTCACTTGGGTGTGTGGGGACATTGACCAGCATTCAGCCCTATGTAAACACTGCCCTGTTTGCAGAGGCACATAGAATCACAGAACTGTAGAACTGACCTATTACAAGACCAGATTTTAAAAACTTTTTAACAAAAGAAAGGGCAAAAAATATGTTTTCCTTCTTCAAAGAAATAAAACCCAAGAGAACAGAATTTTGCTGCTTAAGAAACAGGTCACTGTTAAGCCATGCATAAAAAATGTGTAGCTTAATGGGAATTGAGCTCATCAGAAAAGTGCAGTGTGAAAATTAAGAATTGAAGTGAACTTTTCAGATGATCTTAGCTTTCATTCTTGCCCGAGCAAAAGAACTGATGTGAACAGAGGCCCTGAATGGAAATATCCCTTGTCAGGAAAGCACTCAAGCTCTTTCTTAAACATATTCCTGAATTGAATATAGGCTATACACAAGGATAAACTATATGTTCTTAAATGGTAGTTGTAACATTTCTCTTGACTGACGCTTTATAAAATCACTGGTGTGCCAGGGCACAGAGAAAAGCAGAATATGATCCAGTGAGCTTGTTTCTGCTGATTGCCTCAAAGCAAGAAACGTTTTTGGATGTACTACATTAGGTCCTGCTTCCCATGCTAACAGTTTTCTCAAAGATTTGGAACAGGCATTTGTGAACATATGATCAAAAAATAGTTCCACAGTTTGGGAGTATTTGTCAGTGCATCCATTCCTAGCCAAGTCCCTGTGAGGTAACATATTAATACAGGTCTTCACTTGAACTAATACCTCTCTGTTGTCAAGGTGCTTGCTGCTAAACTCTGTTAGCCAGACAGTTTCTGGCAGAATCAAGGATCTCAGGTTAATGGCTGGGGACATGTTTTTCACTCCATATTTGAGAGATGAATCTGAGACGTACAACTTCATCCTGCAAAAAAAGAAATATCCTTCTCTCAGGCACAAAGAACAGCTCATTCCTATCTCAATTTGAAGGCAAAGAGTTATATTCCTAACATAGCAAAATGAAAGAATGAAAGTAAAAACAAAATTTATCTTCTTTGGGGACTTTAACAAGTAATCAATGCCTTAGTATCTAGCTGGAGTTGGGTGTAGAGCCCAATCAATAGAAAGAGCAAGGCAAGTCAAAATCAGGCATTAGAAGAGTAAAGATATACAAGGCAAGCATCTAGGCAAGACTTAGGATCAGAAGCCAAGCCAAAGGACAGGAAACTGGATACAGTTGTACCAAGTTGAAGGGCAAAACAAAAGGGAGGTCAGAGGCGGTAGTCAGAAAGCCAGGGAATTACAATGCAAAGCAGAGCATGGGAAGGGGAGCAAGACACAGGAGGAGCCAAAGGCAGAGAAAGCAGTTAGGGTGTGATTATTCTTTTGACATGCAAGACAAAGGACTAGCCAAGCTCAGCTGGTTGTGTTTATCAGGGCTTCAGGGGTCAGCAAAAGCTGAGAAAGAGAGGCCTGGCAGGTCCCTGGAGCTGAAGCTGGAACAGGAAGGTTATCTCTGCTTTCTACTACTCAGTCAAATACTAGGCTTAAAACATTTCACCCTGAAAATAGACATTTTTAAACAACTGTTCTGAGATGAGCAAGAAAAGGCCTGAAATAAACACTCTGTGCATATGTACCTAATTTACTCAGCTGCAGGTATGGAGACATGGATATTGAAATAGTCAGTGACCTGACCTTGGTCCTCAGACTTCACAGGACATGGCACTCAGAGGCATTTGTGTCCCTAGTAACTACAGGCTAAGCATTTCTATGAATATACATTACAACAATAGGGAAAAAAGAGAGAAAATGCAGTGAGATACCTTGCTTTGGTTGGTATGAGGATTATGAAAGTAGGTTTTTAAGGCTGCAGAAAAGGAGATAACACCAGCAGATGGTATAACAATGCATAGGAAGGTGTATGTTCATGAAGCCTATTTGAATTTTTCTGTATCTTAGAATACGTTCTGAAAGAACGCCAAGTTATACACCAGCAATATTATAATGATGCTTAAATTCTACTTAAATTGATGTTTAAATTCTGGAAATTATATGGCGAAGGATTTTTCCCTGGAGAAGGAGACATCTAGGCTCCCAAATCTCACTAGAATCAAGAGAAATCAGGCCTTTCATTCTCAGTTGCATCTTGATCCCCACTGTCTTTCCTGATCCTGAGGTGCTGATACTGAGAGATGCTCCACATGACCTTACAATTTAAATTTTTTCTTACCTTCCATACACATTATAGTGCAGTCCTTAATTTCATGATTACTTACCTAGTCTCAAATCCCACCACATAAACAGTATTATTTCTGTGGGCATCTTTAATAATACTTAGAAATCCTCAAGCATTCTGTTCTCCCTTGCGAGAAATACGAACGTTGCACTTGATGTGTGGGTTTTTCTTAATTAAGGCTTCTCAAAGATGCTGAGAACATTATATTACAAGAAGCTCAAAATGCTCTACTTAAATAAAATACACACAACACAGTGGTTTTGATAGTATGACTAATCAAGAGTTGTTCATGAATCAATAAATTGAACTCATACCTCTCTTTGGCTTGGAGAAGAGAGGAGGAAAGTGGCAGACAAGTGAAGCTCTGACACAAAGGTAATGCTGAACGGTTGTTCACAAAATTCTACATTATGAGAAGTAGAGGCTACTCAGTGAAAATAGTAGGAGCCTGAATTAAAGCAAAGAAGCAGTCAAGCCTTTTACCCACTGGATAGTGAATTTCCAGAACTTGCTACTACAAGAGGTTGCAGAGGCAGACCCTAAGATGGTCTTCAAAACAAGAGCCAGAAAAATCCATGGGCAACAAGTCCATAAGGAGGTATAGAAGGACTAGACAGGGAGGTGCTCTCTGAAGTCCCTGGTGTTTCTATTTGTGTGCTGAGGGAATACGAAAGAAATGTACTGCAAATAGTGACTAGGCTCACATGCTATCCATGAATGACATCTCCTTTTGCCACTGAGACAAAATACTGGGCTAGATAGACAGTGAATACAATCCAGCAGCTTCTCATGTTCCCATGCATTTTGCTGCTTGTGGCTTTGGGTCACCTTACTAACATACTATCTGCTAGTTCATTCTTTTTGAGGCAGTTTCAGCAGCTCTTTTGCACCATACCCTAAGGACTTCTCTGCTGTCTGACCACAGAGAATCTCTTGTTGTAAAACAATTGCTTGGATGGAGGTGGTGAGGTGGCTATTTGACTAAACTAATCTGGGAAGATGGAGTGCACGTCAAGTCTAAATGGTGTTCTGTACAAATTAAGTGTGAACAGCTTGTTAGAGAGAGAAAGAGGTGGAGAGGAAAAGACCATTTACTAAACCCTGGGATAACTACATTAAACTTGTTTTTATTCTGTCTCCAAAGGTCTTCATTATCCTTTGTAACTCTGTGGTCAAATCTGGGTTTTGTAACAACAACAACAACAAAAATGGTTTGTTTCTACTACTAGCTAATCTTGTGTTAAGGGTAATGTACAAGACTAGCTGGTACATGGCAATGCACAACACTCCTAATGGTAAGGTGGTAACAAAAGCTGAAATACTGGTGCATTTCTGAAGTTCCCAGCAATGGGAACCGTTTGTTGCACAGACTGGCTTGAGCACTGATGCTGCCAGCATCTGTGTGAAAGAAGCACCTTCCTGCAAACGTATTTAGACAAGGAAACTCCTTTAGCTGTAGTAGGACAGCAGAACAGTGACTTAGTGGGATTTGTAACAGCAGCATGCAAAATCGGCACAAGTATGTGAATTCTTAATGATGTTCTCAGCTAGCTGCTTTGTCCCAGTTCCAATTTTCTCGTGTTTTTCATCATTCAGAGTGATCTGTATTATCGTATTGATCATACATTCCTGGTTGGGAAATATTTGACATCAGTTAACCAAGAGAATTCAGTTACAGGTCTTCTCTAAGTTGAACAAAGTCTGTAGAATGATCAAGAAATGTAACTCACTGCAGATGGTGCTTGAGTGGGAATCTGGGACTCCTAAGCCTTGTTTTTCTACCAGTCTGGTAAGTCACTTCACTAGCAGCTTCAGTCCTGCTTGTTTTCTCCAGACTAGAAGAGGGAGATGATAAGACAGAAAGTCTAGAAGTTACCTTTTATTCTTTGGAGTTTGGCTCAGGGCCTTTTCTGATTCAGAATTCAAATTCTTGTTTTAAGACACATGGTTCACATGCTATGTTTCTGTCTCCTGATAGAAAGAGGGAAAGATTTAGGAAAAGGTGAACTTCTGCTTACTAAGAACTCATTTTAGTGAATGTTGTGCAATATATATCTAATTATATTTTATTTATTTGATTATATTCTTACCAATAAACTTAATTGTTAGAGCATTTTTAGAAGAAAAGGTGTATAAGCCTAAAAACATATAAAAAGGAAAGTCACTTAAAGCATGAATATTTGAGGGCACCTTCTGTAGCTATGGTGTTTAGTTTTCATTACTATCCAGTTCCTGGCAAGCGTACAAAATTTGGGACCGCAAACTGCGAAATGAGATTACCTTTCTGTTAAAGCAATGTCTGTAAGATGGAGTCAGTGGTCTGGTGTGCGCTGACGGACCAGTCTGCACAATGTGTTGTGGCCAGTTTCATCTGGTGAGTAAGAATCTTTTATTTATGTAACACCAACTCACATTTTTTGATTTATGTGACTCCCACTCCCCTTTTTTTATTAAACAGGGTTCTGTGATAGCAAACACAATATAAACTGTTTCTTAGAGCCACGGCAAAAACAACTTGAACTACTTCATGTAGACGTTGTCCTTGTATGGTTTATTTTATTAGAATTTTAGATAAGTTTAATATTAAACATTTATCAGAAGACTGTACAGTTTACAGTTATAAAAAAGTATATCCTCTTACTAAGACCTCCTTTCACCTGAAGAGTTCTGATAACATGTATAAACCACTCAAGTTCCATTTTTGTTTGGTTATTACAATATCAGATCCTCAGTTGAACCGTACCTGCTTCTGCATTATCCCATATTAAATTTTTAAGCTTCCAGCTTAATATTGTTCCCCCTTACTATTCATCAAGTAGATAACTCAGAAAATGTTCTCATTTTTATTGTGATTTATATGCTCTGAAATAATTCAATCCATTTTCTCCCAAAGTTTCCTGCAATACTAAGTTGAAAGCCAATTGAAATGCACTCACTGAACGTGATGTGTTGAACGGCCCCAGCTTTTTCCCTAAACCGTGTGTTGCTTCTCTTTTAAATCACTGCAGCAAACTTTTTTAGGACTCATCTGTGAGTGCTACACACAATAAACTGGCAAATCCCAGAAAAGTAAGGAAAGGAATTTCATATCATCTGACAGAGTACAGCAAATTCTCTTTCTGCTCAGCGATCACTTTAACCATTCCCCCCCTTACTACCGCACATAAAACAGGGTAGCCTTGGCTCTGGCCTTCTGTCACTCTTTTGCACACACTCCCTTACTGTGTCAGGTTCTTTGTTGGTTTTGTTTTTTTCTTTTTTTGCCGATAATTAGTAGTTGCAGACATTTTCTGTAGTCATTGGTTATGCTGCAAAAGTGTAATTTGGTGAAGGGGCATTTGCACAAAAGAGAAAATGGAAGGCTGATTTCAGTAGTAGGGGGCTGAGTGATTATGAAGCAGAAAGAGTTTATGGTAGTTAGAAAGCAGTGTAAGGTCTATAACAAAAAAAAAAAAAAAAAGGAAGACTATTATTCCAGTATAGTGTCTATGTACGAACACGGAGAGTTACACAAGCAGTAACTGCTGCAGCATTATAATTATACTGCCATAGTTCTGCCAGTTAATTTCCTCACATGGACAAACCCTCAAATTTTTACTTGCAAGGTCTCCAAGAATTCTTATTCTGGATTACCTTCATGAATACCTGGCCTCTTTTTAAAAAATTATTGCTTTTTCAAACATCAGTTTTTATAAGAGTTATAAATTCTCCCTCAGACATCACAATGTCTTTGAAGCACTGTGCCGATTTTATAACATCCAGAAAACATGATTGCATTTTGTCACTGAAATGCTATGCAGACATTATAAATTCCTGAGATGGATGGATCTGACAGCATTAATAATAACAGCCAGTCCCCCCAAAAATTAGTATAGCTGCTAATTCCCCTTTAGGCACTAGGCCCATCAAGTAACAGAGTAAGGGGTATGCAATAGCAAAATGAAGGTGTAAGGTGAGAATGGGGGTCTGAAGGTCAGACTGGCAGTTCCTTGGAAAAAACAACTTTATGTTCCTGTGTAAGGAACATTGCATGAATGTCTTCCTCACCCAAAGGGACAGAAGGGAAGGAATAGGAGAGGACCACATTACCGTTCTTAGCTACATGGAGATCTACTGTCCTTCCAGACAGGGCAGCAATACGCACTCACCCACCAAGAGCTAAGCTGTCTCTCATGCAAACCACCGGCTAAGAGACTGGCAGTATTGATGTCATTATCCAAACAAGTAAGCTTAGATAGTGGAAGGCTGTGACTGGAATTATTGGAAGAGGACACCTTTCTAAGAGTGTATGCAAACTGTAATGATTCCCTGTATTAATTTATGATATACAGCCGGCACACTTTCATTTCCTTGTTGTTGTTAGATGTTTTGTTTGCTTGCATGTTTAGATATTGTGAGTGTTTCATTCTATTAGTAAAAGAAAGAGCATAGCCTTGCTAAAAACACACGTAATTTGAAATACATAATTTACCATGGAAGGCAGTTGTTAGAAACCTGGACTCAAGAGGGAAAGCCTTGAAGTTCTGTTGTAAACTTCCTAAACAAACTAGAGTAAATGCCACATAACCCTGATGACAGTACAACTATACAAAATGTTTTCATAGTATTCTCAGGAGACTTTACAGGCAACAGTCTCCCTTCTTTCTGCATTACTAGATTTTGTTACATTCCAATGGAAAGTGTTATTTGCTCCACGTAAAGCTCTGATGCATACTTCTGTTACGTTAGGACTGAATTGTCAACTAGGAACAGCCTTTGTATTAGAGACAACCAGGTCAAGAGCCTTCAGGGATCTTCACTGTCAGAAGAGGAGTTCTCAGACTCTTTCAGACACCTCACCTACCAGCACCAGCTACCAGCATCAAGTGTCACTGCAAACAGAAGCTATATTTGAGCTGTTGGACTTATTTTTCAGAAAAAATTAGCTTTATCAAAACTTTATGCTTTAGTCAGCCCCTTTGGTAACAAGATTTGTTCTAGTAGTGATCACTTAACCTATCCTGATCCACAAGTTATTACTGTGGATCTGGGCACACCAGAAAAATGAGCTATTTCCTTGAAATTCTGTCTCCTTATGTTTATGAATAGGTTTGTATGGGTAGAGTCAGCTACACAGAATAATGAACCTGATGATAAACTAAAAGGTCACTTTAAGTGCTGTAACTACAAAGAGAGTCAAAAGATACACCTAGACCCACACCAGTTTCAATCCATGATCCCCAAAGAAGGGTTGAGGACAAACTGGTCTGTAAGAAAAATGATCTGTCTCAATAGCATTGCTTTTATTAGGTTGAAACAAGCTCTGTAAAGTGCACTTACTTTGAAGTCTGTTTTGCCTGTCATAGTTAAAAGTTTTTGCACTGTATCTCCTCTGCTGGGTGAACAGAGAGTGTCTCTTTTATCTGATTATTCTGGATAAAATTCAGAACAATTTTAGTTTTTTTGTAATTTGTCTGTCACAAAATAGAAGCTGGGAATTTGTCAGGAAGAAATACAGTTTTCCATTATAAATTCATAGATGACAAAGTCAGAGTGACCACTGCAGTTGCTTACTGCCTTGGAAGAGCACACCACAGAGTGTCCTGGAATTGTTCTATGTTTAATGAACATACACTGTATTTAAAATTGCCAATCTTGAGCAACCTGTCACAATCCCTTGGCCAATAGAATACCCTCATCTACTTTGCTTCATTGAAAGAAGGAGATGAAAATGAACTTAATATTGCAAGTTTTACATCTGCTAAAAATACATGTTTTTTCTGTCCTTAACGGTATTGCTGGGAGGGAGGTTGATTTTTCTTTCTTGTGGCTTTACAGGGGCTGGGGGAGATAGGGTTACATAAAAGATGCAAATAGGAAACTACTTATTTTTTAAGTTCTTGTTTCAGACTCACAATTTACTGATATGGCGGGAGCTATAGTGCCAGAGCAAAAGTTAGAGTTTGACAGTTCACATTTATTTTATTTGCAGGCAGTGTTCCAGGTAAAGACTTCTGGGAAGAAAACAAAAATCCCACAGTGTGTGTTGTAAAGCTGACAAAACAAGAGAATGTGAGAATAATATCAGAGCTCACAGGCCGATAGTTCTAACAGCTCTGCTCCTAATGCCTTCTTCCTTCATTTAAGCTTCCAGTAAAGTCTCTCTGTGTTTACCTCTAATTTAAGAAACTGTCCCTTAATCCCAACCTTTCCTATTCTCTGTCATCCTCTTGTTACTTTCTTCTCCTTATCTTTTAAAAGCTTGCTCATTCACTCTCCACCCCCACCCTGGCTTATTTCTTCCATATTAATAATAATCTTAGTACTGAGCACTTATATCGCTCTCTACATGTTCAAAGTGCTGTACAAACCTTAGCTAATTAATCCTCACAACACACTCCCCTCCCTCCGTAAGATAGGTAAGTATTATTATCTCAGTTTTACAGATGGGGAAATTGTCGCAATGACTCAGTGGCAGAGACACAAGCACGGTAACCTTGTTCTTGCAACCTCTGTTTTGAAAATACCTTCTCCAATCCAGCTTGCCTCTATAAATACATTCCTATCTCCTTTGTCTCCTAAATCGTCAAGACAAATCCACTGCCTACTCCTGCCGCCACAGCTCCCTTAATTGTTGCCATCTCTTGCTCCCTTAGACACCTCCGGCAGGAGCTTTGCCAATGCATTGCTCCGCTGCCTCTTTGAATGCCTTCCTCTTACATCTGCAGTTTTCATCTCACTTCCACCAGGCAAGATGAAAGTAACCCCTTGCCAGCCTCACTGGTTTACAGCTCTTCTTGGTTTCTGCCCCAGGTTTGCATTAAAATCAAGGCGTAGGTGCCTGACTCAAGGCTGCACATTAGGGATCTGGATCAAAATGGCCTGAATTCCCTCCACATCTTTTCCTAGTACCATGGCATTTCTGAAGGCATTCTGTGCCATCAGGAAAACAGCAGACATAGGTTTGTTGGTACAATTTGTGCCCTCTGTATGCATGCAGCTCTGAAATGGGCCAGAGCCCTCCTGCTCAGGACCATGTGTGGTTGAGGTTCAATCCACAGCTTTGTGTTTTCTGTCAGTGAGCTACAAATTCACTCCACAGGCTATGACAATGCTTGACCATGGAAGATGCTGACCTCTCCCACCTGACAGCTTTGTGTGCCTAAACCACCTTCCTAGAGTTTGGATTTTGATACTTAAGTAACCCTCTTGAAGTAGATGTCTTGAATCTGGCCCTGAGAGCAAGTGGATTGACAGAGAATATTCTTAAATTTAGGAAAGAAGTGCTCACAGTTATAAGTAAGAACATCCAGGATTTAACTGCCTTTGTGGTTACCTGTGCCTGTTGTGATGCTTCCTTGGTCCTGTACATTATACATGCGTGATCCTTGATGTCATGTTCTTGTGGTCACAGAATATGTGTGACACTTGAAACACTGGAGCCAACTACTAATTGCTTAGATATTATCCCTGATTTTCTCTCCCTCTTGATTTTATCTGACTGATGAGTAACAGAATATTCCAATAGTGTGTTTCACTGAGGATCTTGCTTAGCTGCAACCTTAAGTTTTGTCAGTCTCATGTTTCAGACCAATTAATTAGACATGACTACGTGAGTTTGCTCTTTAAAAGACTGCCATAATGTCATGCTCTGTCAAGAACAAATCTGTTTAATGGATCAGTGCTCGTTTTGTCATTTTATGTTCTGTATCATATGATACAGTATCATACTTCTGCAGGTGAGCTATCAGTATCTATGGTGCTGTACTGAGCATTTTTTCTTTAAGATGCCTTCGAAGACTTGTTGTAGTGAGACTCCACAACAAGTTCTTACTCATGCTCATCCTAATGAGAGCCTAACAATGATGAACTGAATGCAAAGGCACGTCTTTTTCTCATCTGCTATATGCATCAGTGTCATAGAGGTCAGAGACTTGGACAAAGAAATTGCTGGCTTCTTGCAGCTGAGTTTTTCTGACCTATACCCACTTCTATTGCTGCCTTTTTCATTATTTTATGTCAGTTTAGTTTATGCATGTGCTATCGATCCATTGTCGTGCATTGGATCCTCACCTTCTGCAAAGAGTGAGCAAGGAAACTGGCCAACCTTAGCAAATGTTCTTCGGGAATCGAGTCTCTCTGACAAATGTTATTTACTTAGTGTTTGGCCTGGTGCCCACAGCTGAGATGATGGGAACAACGTGTACCTGAATGGCCTGCTTACATCTTAGTTCAGGTTTAACACAGTCTCTGTTATGCTAGGTTTAGGGGGCAAAAGATGTGGCATCACTGCATAAGTTGCATAAGTGTTTGTTCTCAAAAGCACTTGACATTTTAGATTCCCCCTTCCTACACTGTGCCCTCCTCCTTCTGCTAAAAGTGAACGCTAGAGGGTGTAACCTACAAACCTCTCGGCTCTCCAGGGGTCATTTACTCTGGTTAGCATGGGCATCACTTTCAGACAAAAATAGTCTTATGAGTTTATGACCTGTACACTTTTGTGCGTGCTTTGCTTCCTCATCATCATCAGCATCCTCTGCATAGAGACCTCTGTGTTTCACTGTACCTCCCAGACCAAGTTACCTTGAATACTGGCTCTGACTTCATCTCTACTGCTCTTCACCCACCCTAGCCTTTTTTCTGGCTCTAACTCTTTTCAGTGGAAGTAGAAACAGCTGCTCTGGTTACCAGTTACCTGGGTTGTTTGCTTGAGGGATGAGGGAGACTGTTTCTCCTAAGGACCTGTATTGGGTTTGTATGGCAAGGTTTTAGTACTGGGGCAGCTACAGGGGTGGCTTCTCTGAGAAGCTGCCAGAAGCTTCCCCCATGTCCAAGGGAGCCAATGGCAGAAGACTCCAAGTCAGAGCCCATCAGCAACGGTTGCAGTGCCTCTGTGATAATGTATTTAAGAAGAGGAAAAAGTTACTACAAATGCAGCTGAGTCAGAATATGTGAGAGAAACAGCCCTGCAAAGCCCAAGGTTGGTAAAGAAGGAGGAGGAGGAGGGATTCCAGGTGCCAAAATACCCGTTGCCCTGCAGGTTATGGCAAAGATCATGGTGAGGCAGGCTGTCCCCCTGCAGCCCATGTAGGTCCAGAGTAGAGCAGAGATCCACCTGCAGATCCTGGAGGACCCTATGCCAAAGCAGCTGGATGCCCAAAGGAGTCTGTGTCCTCATGGGAAACCTGCACTGGAGCAGGCTTCTGGCAGGATGTGTGGACCCATGGAGAGAGGAGCCCACACTGGAGCAGGTTTGCTGGCAGGACTTGTGACCCTGTGGGGGACCCATGTTGGAGCAGCCTGTTGCTGATGGACTGCACCCCACAGGAAGGACCCACGCTGGAGCAATTTGTGAAGAACTGCAGCCCATGGGAAGCACTCATGTTGGAGAAGGTTCATGGAGGACTGCCTCCCATGAGAGGGACCCCATGCTGGAGCAGGGAAGAGTATGAGGAGTCCTTCCCCCTGAGGAGGAAGGAGGAGCAGAGACTACAGGTGATGAACTGGCCGCAGACCCCATTCCCTGTCCCCCTGCACCACTGGGAGGAAGAGGGAGAGAAATCAGGAGTGGAGTCGAGCCTGGGAAGGAAGAGGAGGAGGGGAGGAGTTTTTAGGTTTTTGTTTTATTTCTCGTTATCCTACTCTGTTTGGTAATATTTTTTTTTCCTTTTTTCGTGAGTATGTTTTGCCCATGATGGTAATTGATGAGTGATCTCTCCCTGCCCTTATCTCGACTCACAAGTCTTTAATTATATTTTCTGTCTCCTGTCTGAGGAGGGGAGCGATAGAGCGGCTTTGGTGGGCACCTGGCATCCAACCAGTGTCAACCCACTGCAGTTTAGTCATTGGTCTCAGAGCCTTTTAAGGCTGCAGCTGGAAATCTGCATTATTTTCTGGGAACTGGGGCAATCATTTGTGGCTTTGGGAAGTTGTTCTGCCCAGTGTAAAGTGCAAAGATCCTTGATCTTTTCTAAGCTGGTTCTGACCTCAACATTCAATATATTCTTTGTGCGTCTGACTACTCTGTGGAAAACCTATATATGAAAAGAGCAGTCAGGATTCAAACGAGCTCAGCATAAGGCCCAGGGGAAGAGAGTGCTACAAGCTTTGAATGCTAGTTCTGGCACCAGCCCCCATGCCTTCAGCCACTTCAATAGACTTCTTCTTCTGTTTCTTTTTCCTGTCTACCAGAGAATAATAAACAGTGTTGTCATATTAGCCCATGTGTATGTGCTTAACTCGTACCTATTTACCTACCCACTCTACTGCTGTCTGGTGGAGTGGGTCCGGGGCCTTATACATGCTCATTCGGCTGGGCAACTGGGCAGCTGTCAAACCCTTTTGGAAAACAGTGTCTAGGCAAAACCTGTTCACTGCTGGATTTTTTTAATTCTGTTTTTACAGGGAGTTTTATTTGGTATTTCACTGAATGCTCTGTTCTCTGGAGTAGAGTTGATGGGAAATTTAGATTATCTCTAAATTTTTTCCCTTTTCCTATTCACAATGAATATTTTCCCTTTTTATTTTTTTCTAAATTCAAATACTACTTATTTTACCTATGAAAAGTATCAGCTTGAGCACTTTTAAGGCAATCTTTTTTATTTCAAACATTTATATGATACTTTAGAGTTATCTCTTTAAAGTGTTAACAATTTCTATCAGATCCCCACATAAACAGTTTCAGCGAGAAGAATTGTCTATTTAAAAATATTTAGTTATGTTTTAGAAGATGTTCTAAGAATAGTCTTGCTGAATCCACTAAAGCCCACAGCTTCCTTGTGGTACATGCCTTGAATGAGGATATCACACAGCCTTCTGTAAGACTCGACACTGGTGACTTGCTGAAGATCTAAGGTGCTGCTTCAGGGAAGTGTGCAGGCAGGTGCTTCATGTGAAAGTTAGGTACTCAGAGTTAAGATGTAGGCTTTAAGCTTTCTAGCTCTTCAGCCCCCTGCAACAAGGATGTAGCCACGCTGGCTGCAGCTGCTTAGGACTGTGCTTTTCACTTGGACAATAACTCTGTATTGCTACTAGATCTTCCTCACTCTTGGGGACAGTTTGTTGTGTTTGTGTGTGTTGCAGTCAGATTTCTGCCTTCCTGTAATCATGCTCTCAACACCCACTGTCACTCTTGCTCCCAGAGAGACGCTCAGTGCATTCCTCGGCACCATTTCCTCACGTGCATTGTGAGGACAGCCACGGAGACCCATCAGATTTTGTTGAGCTGTGTTCATTATTAAGTACTTTGCTGAATCAGAGCTAAATGTTTAATAAAGCTGAATGTAAAGTAACAGAGAGAATCACATGCTTTCAGGGCTATTGTAGACTACTTGCTTTCAAAGAATAATAACAGTAGCTACTTCTCCTTATTCCACCTATATTCTGCCTGGGTGTCTAAAAGTGCCCTGTGCATTGCTGGTGTTTATACTGATTTTTTATCCATAGTATTTACCTCTCAAAGCACTGAATGTTTCATTCCAAAAAGTTGCAGTAGTAAAGGCTTTTGGTCTTTGCCAGCTTCTTTAATACCAGAAATATTTTATTATGTAATTTTCTATCTAGGTAGAGAATCTCTACATTTTTTAAAGAGTAAAATTTTTTTTAAAGGTTATATATTATAATCAAAACATTAACATTTCATTCAGTTAAATTGTTAGCTTGAGTAAGCTGCCTGTCAGACTACAAATTGATGTTTAAGTAGCAAACTAAGGAAAAAAGTGATCTAGAGAGGTCAGTGCTTTGTATACAATATGCATTTGCAGTTTACTTTTGTTCTGGTAAGCAGATGCTTTGAAAACTGTTCAGCCACAGTTCAAACAAAGGTCAATATTGGGCCAGTCAATATAAAATACAAAGATCAAAATCAGTATCTTATGAAAGGAGGCTCAGCACCTTCTGCCTAAAAAGTATCTAGAATAAAACTTACTCCTCAGGCTCAAGCTGTCTTGGGGGATTTCCTTCTTCTTGTTCCTGCTGGGGGAGTCCATCATGATGTTGCAGTAATTGGTAATCTTTTAACCACCTATCCATGTACTGAATTTTGTGATTTAAGTGAGCATATTGATAACCAGCCTTTGCATTTTTAGTACATAAATGTTAGGGTACCAGGCTCATATTTTTCAGATGAAAGTTCTTCAGCAACTATTGCCTGCAAAAAGTGGTTATTAGGGTCTAAGACTAGAATTCATCATAGTAAGTATGGTTATTTACTTTATACATTTATGCAGTGTATCAGTCACAGCTTTGACAGTGCTCTGCAATTTTTTTTTTCACACGAAGGCATTCAAATCTAAGAAATATATTTATACCTGCTGTCAACAAGTGCAACTCCCTTGGAAAGCTCTGAGCCAATTTCAGCAGTGACATGAATGGCAGCATAAATTTTAGGTCTAAATTAGTCAGAAAATAAGTGAAAGTGGGCATAATTTGCATGCTGAGGACTGAAAGGGAAAAAGTAGCTAGCAAAAAAAGTGTGCAATTAAGGGGGGGGAGAGGAGGGGCAATAGAGGATCTACTGGCATGACTGTAGTGAATCAAATTTGGTTCTGAATTCAGACAACTACAAGCAAATGTAAATGTTATACTTAATGCAACTAGCTATTTATAGTGGAGTGAACACACTTTCTCTACCTGTTATGCTCATTGCTTTGCTAAAGAATAGACTGGAGTATGTCATGCCTAGGGTGGCAAACATCCAGCACATACCTGCATGTATGTGCTGAATACGTTTCCCAGTTCCCCAGTGAGCTCTGTAGTATGATCACAAATATACTGACTCCTTGTGGAAGGGTAATCTTGAGAAATTAAAACAGATTACCTTGATCACCTCGAATATGATTATGCAGTCCTTTGCTTAAAGCAGCCTTTCCTGTATTCCAGGCTGCTGAGGTAGATCACGCAAGGTGAGGGATATTTGTCACTGCAGCATCGCTTCTTTGGTACCTGCTAAAAAGAAATGGCTAAGAACTGTGTCGGGAAAGGAAGGCAGTATTTGAACTATCAACAGGAACTGCTCAGCCCAAGTGCTGCCGTGCTTCCAGGCAGCCCCTGGCCCAGTAGGATGATTCAGTGCGTCTGGGGTAGACATCTCAATTCCAAATATAATGGGCGGGGAAATGTGGCAACCTCTGAAATCATTCAAAGCAGCTAGGAACCTGTCTCTCTCCACTGTCTGAGCAGGTCACTGAAACTCCCACCTACCAATCACCTGGGAAACCTCTCAGTTTAGATCTGAACAAGTGTTGAACCTCAATCACCTTCATCCACTTGAAATCCAGAGCACTGAGTCGTCTCTTGAGAGCAAGCAGCTAATGATGCAGGAGGAAGAGGCAGCAGCCACTTCAGAATAACTTCATTGTTTGAACACTCTTACAAGAAGTGGGAAACATAGATTTTAAGCCTTTCTCAGACTGAAGGAGTTTGAACCGCAATTCCCTTTTCCTTGGAGCTTATCCTACCCATCAAACTAGAGAAGTTCTTCATTCTGCTCACTATGTGAGCCTTTGGAGCAGAGAGAGAATAGGTAAGAGGGAGCTTGATTTTGCAGCCCATTGGTGAGGGCAGGCCTGAGAGAATCCTGAGGCTTGGTCTCAGCTGTCACTGCTGTTTAAGTATTCTTTACTGTTAATTTTTAATATAGGTGCTCATACAGTCAAGTAGACATGGTTGACAGACTGTAGAGACTGTAGTGTTTCATTCTGTCAGAAGTTGTGTTAAGCCTCAAAAACGTGTGAAGCAGATACTGCCATAAGCCCTGACTTTCTCACACCCAGTGAAAAGCACCTGAGACTAGCAACATAGTTGCCTAGTTAGGAGCAGAGTTGTTCAAGGCCTTCTGCAAAGGTAGTTGAGAGAGATAGGAAATTGACAGGAAAAGTGAGACCATTCTTCATCCAAATCAGATCCTGGAAGTGCATGTTCTTCTCTGTTGATTATGAAGTGAGCCTAGAATGATAATGTTCCCCAATTGGATTTAGCCTGCCCAAATCACAGGAATGTAATTTTGTTCTCAGTTGTTTTGCTGTTTATTTCTGCTAATTTCCACCTCAGAATGGTATACACCTCTGCAGAAAGATCCAGTGGAATTGTCTATACACAATCTAAGTGCCAAGACTGATACCTAGCAGCAACATTTCAGGGTGAAGTGTGGGAGGATTTAAACCTTCCCTTTGCCCCAAGAAATTTGTGTACTGCAAACCTCTCACTCTTTCACAAAACCAGCACACCAAGAGTAGATCCCATTGAAAAGATACATTCCATAGTCAGTCCTGAAATGTTATGTCAGACACACCTGTTCTACCTACTTTTAGATCATTGAGTGCATCTTCTCCATCAAAACACTGTGCAGTTTCAAACTATAAAATACATTCATCATGTTGGGGTTTTTTTCACCTGAGAACATTTTCCTTATTCCAAACAGTGGCTCTCCTAAACAGTAAGAAGTCCTAGAAAGCTAGTGACAAGGTATGCAACATTGCTGTACTGCTAGCACAGCTTGTGGAGTGGTCTGTAGTGGAGAATCCCACCCTTTGAAGTTCCATCTTACTTATTTTCAGTATTTTATGATATAGCAGGAACACACCTCTTGTTATTAATATGCTTATGTAAGAAAGGTTGCTCACACAAGAGAGAAAGAAATTCATTGCTGTGAGTGTATAAACTGGTAGAGTACCATTTAGCCAAATACAGAGGAAAGGTGCCCTCCAGTGCAGGTATTTCAAAGGCATCTCTGTATTACAGACTCAGGCCCTAGGGGTAATTCTGGAACCACAAGGGCTTTGGCAGCAGGCACTACATCTTCTTATATGTTTCCAAAAGTTCTTATTTTTTTCTGGGGCCTAATGTCATTATTGTAGTAGTAATGATAGCAAAACCAAAATTAAGCCACTATATGTTATTTTCATTTTTTTCCAAGATATGCCTTTTAGGAGCTTTGAGTAGAGGAACAACATTTTGTAACTGTAGTCCAGAATATATACAACTAGACCCTGTCCCAAACAGAAGACTTTTCCAAATCATGTGTCTTCAGTCCTCACCACTGGCATAAATGGCCTGTCCTTCCACCAGTGGAGTTGAAGGGAAAATACAGAAAATATGAAGACCATATTTTCTTTGAGTTAGACAGTTTCAGCAAACTAGTAGAGACAGTGAGAAGTCTTGCCATTTTTGTTTAGGAAAGGCTTCAGTTATAAAGTCACAAAAATGACTCATCAGCCTTTATATCTCTCTGCAGTGTTTTTTCACCTTTCTCATTCACAGGGGATGTTAACTTGTTAGTAAGAACCGAATAAAGGTCACATAACATGAGTTCTCTGATGATCTCCATGTATTCAGCACCATCATTCATAACTGCAATGATCCTGTCATCCAGAGTAAACTGTGCACAACCTAACTGGCCTAGGGAAGCTTCTGGAGGAGCTGGTTACAACACAGCTACCACCTCCCTGCAGGTATTCTGCCATGGCACTTTTACTTCAGTCTGGACACAAAATTTGATGCTTTTTCATCTCTATGGGATTTAGGAGTTGTGGTTTCAAAAGATTTTCTTAGGATGATGTATACCTTTGTACCATTTAGATGAGATGACTGACTGTGTATCTTCCCCCAAACCATTCACAGTTCTTGAAGTACCCTTTTTGACTGATCATTCAAGAGCGGTGGCAAAGGTGTTTGCCTGCTCATTTCACTGTATTAGTTGACTTTATTCCAAAAATAAATAGCCCTGATTGGAGGGGAAGTAATAAACAAAAATGTACTTATTTACATCTATAACTGAGATAGCTCTTGTTACAGATAAAGAAAACAGCCTCCCTTTGATTTTTCTTAAACCTCCTCCGTCTTTTATGTTACTTTTAAAAACCTTCAAAACTATGATGCTAAAAAACTAGGGCTAATGTGTTCCCTCCTGTACTACCTAATTTAAATGTGAGTTTGAACAATTATTCACATTAATAACTCCAAGTTAAATCTACTAGCCTTGCCAGAAAGGTCAAATAGAGGAAGAGCAAAGGTAACAGCTGAATGCTATTCTAAAAAGTGAATTTCTCCCCAGGGCACAGCTTTCCCGTCATTTGAGGTCTCTTCCATACTGGTAAGGATGGTTTTGCCTATGGATTCTGGCAGCTTGCTTTCTCATTGTTTTGTTGTGCCAGTGTTTAATTTCGTTTAGTAGTTCTTATTTCCTGTTACAAACTTTCAGATTATTTCACCAGCATTAAGTAGTAACTAACATATCACCTTCTTTGCAGAGAGCTGAAAAGATTACATTTTGACTGATAAGAACAATTCAGAAAGAGATTTGTTCTCTCTCTAAAAGTAGCTATTTCAAAAAGGTATACTGAAGTTATCAATAATTTAATAATTTCTGTGCTAATTCAGTCTGTGCTTTCATCTTTATTATTATTGCTGTTACTGTTGCTATTAAACACTACAGTTGCTTTCTACTGCTTTCTGTACTGTACTTGGGTGTCCTTATCTCTTGCATCTCTGTGAATAAGCTTCACTCTCCCAATCCCATAAAACCTGATGTCTCTTTCCACTCTACCGTAAACTGTCCCAGGACAGCTCTAAGCACACAGCATTGGGCCGCCTGCCAGAGTTCCCTTCCTGCAGCTGCTCCACACACAGCCTGGGGACACCAGTGGGGCTGTGCCTGGCCAGATGTGCTCAGGCAGGCAGGATGCTGTAAAGCACCAGAAGCTTGCTACTGCTGTGATGAAGGCTGCACTTGTAGGTTTAGAAGTCAGAGAGCAGGCAGAGTTACACTGGCAGCCTCAGGATCCCCGTAAAGGCAGTAAAATCCTAGAGCCACTGATGAGCTCACTGGTGTCAGTGTTTAATCCAAAGTCTTTCTCTGGGTGCCTTCCACACAGTGGTTCTAGAAGCAGGGGTCTGTACTTAGGCAGGATCTGCCATGTGATCAGAAATTTTGGATTATTGTAATCTATAGATTTTTTTCCAGGAGCAAGGTCACTTCCTCATCTCTTCTGTTGCAGTCTGTTCTGTCCATAGGGCTTTGTGTGTGACAAATAATGTCCCGTTGTCTTGTGATTTCATCATGCTTCAGCAATTCAGATTATAGGTCCTCCAGTGCTTGGCAACATGTTTTTAATTTTAGGTTTTCTCTAATGGTACATTGACATTTACAGGAATTTTACCTTTGTCTATGTATCAGAGTTTATTTAGCTCTTTTATTTGATATTGTCATTTTTAGACAACCTTTCCCCTATGATCTTATCCATATTGCATGCATTTTAGTTGCTGTACGAGCTTTAGAGGATTAATTTTGTATTCCTCAGTCTATCTGTAACTGTTACAGCTTTTGTCCTCGAGTGTTATCCATTCTAAAAAAGTTCTGTTACCTTTGAATGTCAAATAGATGTTTTAATAGGACCTTAGTGCTTCTCAGCAACTGTTTCTTCCCACTCCTGGTTTAAGTACACACAGATAATAATTAATTTTCCAAACCAGTAATCTGGTTTTGGTTTTGTTAGGCAAAAATCTACCCTTGCTGTAAAGGTGTTCTCTTTTAAAGAGAAGCCCAAATACCTTACAATATGGTTATGTTCTCTTTCTACCATGCTCACTCCTAAAGTGAGGATCTTGACATCTGTCCTTGTCATTCCATTTATATGGTTCTTTGTAGAGAACTGTCAGAGAAAACTACCTGAAAGTCTGCAGCATCAGTGTTTGATAATATAAACATAAATCCTGGATTTCTATCTCTCTCTCAGTCATTAGGATCAATCTATTCCCAAGAGCACAGATACCTGCTCTGTCTACAAATCTGGACTACAACTGAGATCCATGCCCTGCGTAGCCACAGAAGTACTGATATTTCATGATTCATGACTGAAATCCCTATTTCAAAAACTCACCTATAGCAGGATACTTTCTTGGAAAGTCCTCTTTAAGACAGAAGGCACACTTGCTTTCTTCTACCTGTCCAGTCACGTGGGTTTGTTTCTTTTGTATGCCTATGGTCCTTTTTCACCGTGGGACAAAAAGGATCTTTAGAATTAACAAATCTAGAGTCTTGGTTTTGAAAGCAGTGCATCATAGAGAACCCTTGCTGGCCTTTCAGGGGTTTTTTTACAAAGTCACGACTTCCAGACTATGTGGGAATAAATCCCTAGAATGTGAAGATCCAGTAAATTAAGCAGTAAGTTCAGTATATCAAGAAGAGATATAAACCAGTAATTTTTACACGGAAGAATTTTTTAAATCTTCTTTGGCCCAAGGGGAATGTCAAATTGTGTAGTTCAAATTTCTTAGGCTTGGTTGGAAGAATTTCAATGCCTGTATCAATAGATCAGTATTTTCCCAACATGGTTAAATTTGCAACAGCATTATAACCATTCTGTGACATTAGGCCATGCAACAGCATTAGTATATGATAAAAATAACAAATTAGCTGAGCTAGACAATAAATGAGCTAGATGTAAAAATAAGCAAAATCTGGGCTGCAATCTTCACAAGTCTCTTAGATATCTTCTACCATGACACATAATTATGATACCGTAAGACAGATGATCCATATGCCAAAACCAAACCTATTCTATGTACTCAAGTAGAAGCAAAGAAGGAGGAACTTTACTTACATGAACTGCTATGACTGTCAGCATACAAAAGTATGACATTGACAAGCATTTGTTCACTAGAGAAAATAAAACATAAAAAGTATTCTTGCCCCAAGATAACTCTGGAGAATAAATGGATAGGAAAAAAAGGTAAGAGTTGAGGTTTACTGCGTGATGGAGAACAAAGCTTTGTGCATGTTGCTGGTTTGATGGGGAGAGAGATACTGAAGGGAGGAGGATGAGATATGCTGTTCAGCTGAAGAGAGGCCTGACCTTCCATTTTGTACTTGAAAAAGAACTTTTTTCAATATTTTGATCTCAGACTAATTACATGAATATATATCTGAACACTTGCACTTTCAGCTACCTGTTTGCTGATGGCCATAGCCCGGGAAAGCAGGCTGGTGCCCAGGATAAAATTACGAGTTCAAAACATTAGTGTTTCAAATATCCAAATAGCTGAAAATTGCAGGGGAAGAATATTTTGGTAATAATGCAGATTACAAAGTACAGTATTACAGTGCATTCCCCAGATCAAAAGAAGTACAATAAAACCAGCAGGACGTATGCACTTTTACATAACCACCCACAAAACCTAACCTGAAAACAACTGAAGGTGTTTTGGAGCCTGTGAAGTAGATTTCTCTTTAAGGAAGCCTATCGTCAGCCCTAGCTACAGACAATGGCTTCATCTTGGTGTATATTTTTGAATTAACAATAAAAGAAAATCTAAAGCTTCTTAGGACTACAGATTTCTGGTCCTACTCTAGTTGCTTATGCATCACTAAGCAGTGTAAGAGCATATATTACAACCTGACCGTTTCTCCTTTCAAGACTACTTTGATGTAAACCACCAGTTTCGTATTTCATATAGAAAGTTTGATCTAGAAACAGGATCATGAAACAAGAGTCGTCTTTCTAACTTTGGAACTGCAGTATATAGTCAGTATATGTTCTATAAACCCAGGGACTGTCACAATTGCTAAGTTTATGTAGTGTCACTGAACAGTCTTGAAGTTCCCCACCAAAAGTCTGATGTGGCAGCAGTTAGTACATGCCCAAGGCTGTTACTCTCTGGCCTTCCCTTGTTCCACCTACACTGCTGATGGTTTTCCAACACCAGAGATGTCTTTGATAGGGTTTCCATCATCTAGTTTTAGATGCCCACATCTGAACTTGTCATCTCCAGGTCTCTTCATATCCAGTGAAAAAAAATACATGTAGTTCTAGAGAAATAAATTTTTGACATGTAATTTAGGAAGAAACCAATCATACCATTTGTTTCCACTGACTTTACAGGGAGTTCAGATGACCAGTTCAGAGAGTTTGAGAACACAGACTTTTGCCAAGGTACATCCCACTCAGCTTGCCTAGTGTATTTTCAATCACAGAACCATCTGCAACTCCAGTTATCTGAAAATAAGAAAATGGTATGTCATTTTTAATTTTCTTCAGTGCAGGTCACCCAAATGTCCATTCTTTGGCAGCTATTTCACTTCCAGTGTTGCCTGCTGTGTTACTGTTAAATTGAGCACAGTTGTTTCCTTTTCTCTTCATTGACCTTCTAGCAATTACCCTGTTCTCTTTATTACACTCTATTTTAATGTCAACAGTTTTATGCCAGAGTTCAATCACTTAGACACTTGAATGACTTCACAGTAGACTAAGAATGAGGAAAAAAGTCCCTTTAATATATTTAGATTAAAATTATATTAGATAATTAACTTGAAAACGCATTTTTGTAAGTGCAGTTTACTCAGTGCATACACCCAAACCAAACATAATTGAAGTTATTCCATTCATTACTTGAACTGTGCTCTTACTTTCTGTGTTCTCTAAGATATGCCACTAATTTTCAGAAGATAAGTTTTCAGCTTTTATTTCCAAGCCAGGCCAACAGAAAAAAAGGCATGCAGTGTAAAGGTCTCTTGACCTAAAGATTCTCCAGGTGTAATGGTTTGAATCCGGCTTTCCCACTGAATGCTCAAACCTACAGTTTGCAGCCTCTCCCCCTCCCATAAACACAAGGGAAAGGGAGAAGGGAAAAGCTACCAAAAAGCCAAACTGACCAAACCAAAGCTGTAAAAATATATGTATGTGTATTTACACCTATATACAGTTAGACTACTATGTACATAATAAAAGGGACCCCAAACACCACCACCACACACCTCCCCCCGCCCCCGAAGGGAAAAGGAAAAAGGAAAGGGAAAAGCCAAAATAGATATATACAGTCGAAATCTGGGAGCAACCAATCAAGAACTAGTAAAAGAAAATCTTACTACTCTCCTTGAGATAGCAGAATCGTGCCAAACAACGTCCGGCACTCTCCACCTCCCAAGGCTTACAAGGCCTCACCAGGCCTCACTCCTCCACATGAGCAGGACCGACAGCAGAGAACCTGCCTTCAGATCCACCAGAAGAGAAGAGAAGGGGAGGGAGGCTTCTCTCCTTTCTTATTTATACCCAAGTTTACATAAAAATCATATGGAATACTGGGAACATGGCCACTTCCTTGGTTACAACCTGGTTACCAAGGAAGGCCTAGAATCAAAACTACTACACCAGGTACTGCCATGTCTTTGGGAAATACCTGGTTTCACTTTGATATACAGAGCTTACCACATAAACTGTCTGTGGGAGTGTAGAGAGAGATGGAAGAAGTAGAGGTGGAAGTTAAGAATTACCATATTTTGAGTAAAATTCCCTTCTCAGTGCTGAATATCAGGCCTCGCACATTAGCCGCTGCTGCCTATTTCAAAGGAATTATTGTGCTTTGAAAGAATCTCAAACTTTTTGTTATCACAGGGCTTCAGAAGAATATAATACAAAGATCCTTCTCATTTATTTTGGTGTCTTTACTCCAAATAAATATAATGTAAATCATTAACAAGCACAGTGTTCCCCATAATTAATCTAATATCCTTGCATGCTTTTGTATTTTTTCTGGTATTTGTTGGACATAGATGGAATAAGTGGGATCTTTATAAATTTCTGCATGGAGTTTGCCTGAAAGCAAGCACTCAAACAGAAATGCATTAAAAAAACCCAACCAAAGGAAAAATGTCTAAAAAGGGTTGTGGACCAGTAGTATATTACAGTATCTGGTTTTCACCTTCTCCTCAAGAGAGCATTAACTTAGTTCTGGATGTATCCTAGTATATTCCACGTCATCCACTCAAGCCCTTGTTTTCTCCCATTGAACTCTCTTTTGCATCCAGCGGGAGCTCTGTGGAAGAGAAGACTGATCAATCAGGACCATAAAAGCCATTTTAGGATTTGGGAAATATCTTTTCTTTTGAGATGTCCATCTCAGGTCCTATCCACAACCATTTGGGCTTAAGTTGTGTTTCTCTCTGCCTTGTGGACAAAAGCCAGACTTAGTGACACTGGCAGCAACATTTTACAGGTACAGCCAGAGGTGGCATTTAATGCAGAGGTAATGTCTTGAGGACATGAAGAATACCTGTTGATCTTGTTTGAAGTTCAGTTACATTGATCATCTCTGTAAAAGTTATAATTTCTGTCCTTCAGAAAGAAATAGGTTTCCCTTAATTTACAGATTAACAACAACACAGTTTAGGTGAGTTTGTTTGTGGTCTTGGTTCAGCAAACAATATCAATGTTGATATTATGTAAATGCTTCCTTATAAAAATCAAGCACAAAATTAGGTATCTGTTCTTCCACCACTGACAATTGTCCCGTATTCCTGAACATAACCAGTGTGTAACTTTAGGCAGTGAGTTGTAACTTTCGGCCAGATGCAGAAAGAATCGCTTTGATTTTAAGACAAACCCACCACAAGCTGTCCACTGCCAGTTTCTTTAAAAATCATATGTACACCTCTCACTGATATCTGTACATTCTGTCATCCAATAAATATTTTGATAAACAGAAATATGTATCCTCCCTTTAAAAATTTTTAAAATATTTTATATATATGCACAGACAGCTGCACAACAGATGTTCTAGACTTTTGTAATAAAATATATTCTGGGAGAGATAAGATAAAACATAATTACTTTTCTTTATGGTAGTTTTAGGGGGTTTTTTAGAGAGACGAACTGAGCTGAGATAGTAAAATTATTAAAATCTTGTGTAATCACTTGGAATTTTTTTATCATGTTCATTGCTACATTTTGAAACATTTGAAAGTTATTTTTATGTACATTTTTATTTGTCTGAGTAAATATATGTAAGTTCTCTACCAGTAACTGCTTATGCACCTGTTAAGCAACTAACAAGTTGTTTTTCTCACATGAAAAAACAGTTAAGCATCTTAACCGTTACATATTTCCTAATGTGGTAAAGCAGGTAGGCAGGGTAGGATTGTCATTGTTAGTAACTCCAAAAATCTTAAATTATGAGACTTGAATTAGTGTGATTCATGTTGCACAGAGGTATGCAAGTATCTTGTTAGCCACCATAATTAACAGGACTGGAGAGCTCATTGCTTTGTGGCAAATAGCAGTCCAAGGCATCAGAAGCAGTGGTGGGGAGCAGGAGTGGTACTACAGCCCTCACTGTACCCCAGGGCCCAGCGCTGCAGACAGGTGGGCTGCAGACTCAACATCTGCCCTCCCTTCCCCTCTCATAAATCTGCCTCCAGGGGAAATGTGGCCAAGGCAGCCCATTGCACAGATAGGGTTAGCTGCAGACAGCTGTTCGGAGAATTCCCAAATCTCTGATTTACTGTGATCAATTGCATGATTAGGCTGGATGTCATTGAGGGTGGTGATTATCTAATGAGGGCACTGTGATCTCTGTTGCAAAGAAACTCTGCTGGGGAGGAAAAATTTACATAAGACATCAATATGCATTTATACAAAATACTTCAAGGCATCTTTGCAGCCAACATACTGTAAGTTAATAGAGCTTTTTCTCAGTTAAGCCAGTGGAAGGAAACATGCTTGCATTAAATTTATGTCAGAAAGTGAATCTTAGTGTAAGCGGTTTTCTTTCAGCTAATGCATTTAGCCAAACTAAGGTATGAACTTAATCACTGAGCTATTATGGAGGTATCTAGCACAGACATTAAATAGGATTATGCAACAGCCATCTGCGCTTTCTAATTAAAGTGTGGAAAACAGCCAGTATCAAATTATTTTGTTTAGACAATTCATGGTGGGGATAGGTAGTTCAGCACGTATGCAGTGGTTTCACTCTTTGGTAAGACTTTTATGATTTCCCAATGACCTATGTCATTCTAATATACAGACTCCAAGTACAGCCAAATGTCATTGTGCCCAAAAAGAAACATTAAACTTTTGTACTAAAGTAGGATTTTTAATAAATAATTGGCATTTTACTTATGTAGTTTGGAAAACATACTTTATAGAGCCTGCACTTTCTAAATTCTGCTCACCAGTAGCTTCAGCTAACAATTTCACCTACTATTTAACTACATTATGGTAGGTTCTTGCTTTTAGAAAACTATAGTTTAAAAAAAAACTTATTTGAGCTACAATTTTGCTTTTAAATGGACTCACATTAGTTCTGTAGAATTTGCTTTCTAATGATCCTTTATTCCCACAAAATTTACTTTTGCAAGACTGAGTTGTAGTCATGAGTTTTACCGACGTGCTTCACATGTATTCAGCAAACAAGATCCAGTCCAGAAAAACATTCATTTGATCCTGTAGCCTATTCCCTGTGACGACCAGCTTTCTGTGAGGGAGCTGTAATCTGGATGAGTTGTTCTGGCAGCTTGTGTTCTGTAACCTTCTTTCCCCAGTGCCCCAGTACACATCCCTGCTGCCCTGACAACATGACCAAAAAGTTCATGCCTTGCACACATGCACTGCTCACAGCCCCTGATAAATGTTATGCACATGTGGGAATGTGTGTGTCTGCAACATGCTGCAGGGACCACCTTCCTCTATGCTTTTTTGTTGCACATTCTCCAACCTCCTTAGGTGACTGAAGTTGTATTCTTTTTTGTAGGGTGCACATGCTCATCAGCACACCCAACAGCCATATGTCTCAATGCGTTAGATCAGGGAACTCACTGGCATACATGCCACAGCTCTTCTCCAGTGAATCCAAAAAAAAAACCGCCTGAACACAGAGGTGGGATTGTGTACCTCAGTCTATCTCCGTCATGGAGCTAGGCCATTGTCTGAGTTGTCTCTCCAGAACAAAGGGCTAGGAAAGCACACCTACATTCTACAGTGTGACACAGCTCATCTGTGGCCCTGTAACCAAAAGTTTGGTCACTATTTTATCAGTGCCTGAAAGCTCAGTATGTGCCATCTCTCAGAGTCTTGTCAGTTAAGTGAAACCCCAGAGGAACCTTAGTACAAGAAGACATGTGACCACAGGTAGGGTTATCATGACCACTGCAGTTGCTTCAGTGACCAGTGTAGGGGGTCTAGCACATCTGTTCTTCTCACTGTCATTTTGTTGGGTCCCGAGTTTCTTGTTTCTCTAAAGAAACATCCATTGCAATTAGTTTTCTTCTCAAGCATGTCACCTATTGTCCACTTCAGCATTCAACCAAGATAAGTAGGTTTGTGTGTTTGTTAGAAATATCACCGAAATGACCAGCACAGGAGCACAGCTTAAAAAATGGCATTTATATTGTCACCATTATGATTTAGAGTCCGTGCGTGCTACAGATGAAGAGAACTCCTGCTCCTATTGGACTTCCATCTGCACTTCCTCTGCATTACCATCCACAGATGGTTTTGCCTCCTTCTAACATTTTGACAGTTACCATTAGCAACCCAAGAGTTAAAAACTTTTTAAATTAAGTCTTGGATTTCACTGCACAGTTCTGTGGCAGAGTCAATTCAGTGACAAATCTGCAGCCCCTGCAAAGGACTAAAAGGAAGCTGGAGTTCTTCAAACTTAGGAGTTAGAAGAAAATATGGTTTGAATAACTCTTCTAACAAAACAATCTGGGTTTTAAGCAACATAGATTCAATAGAGAGCCTTAAAATCAATGAGCAGAAAGCTTTAGTAACTTCCCCAACCACTGTTTTCCTCCTTGCATGAAAATGGCTCATTAAAAGGACACATCAAATTGCTTTCCATGTCTGAAAGCGAACACCAACACAATTGGAGAATTTGCTAAACTGTTACATTTGAATGTGATACATAACAAGAGGGTTAGGAAGCTGCTGCATTAACATGTGGGAGATGTTAAGAGAAAAACACAAATGTAGATGTAAGAATAGAGAGGAAATTTCAATTTGCAATTATGCTTTAAATTTTTTTTAACAGACATTGCAGTTTGTAAAACAGAAAGAAGCTTAGTTTGGTAGTTCATGCTCCCAATTTTCAATATAATTTTAATGTACGTGTACAAAATGTTTGGTTTCATGCTTTAGGTTTGTTTAGGTTTTGTTGTGGTATTTTTGTCTTCCGTCCTACACAGAGCACTCAAGACATTCATCTGTCTCAGCTAGAAACAGAACCACATTTTTAGACCACATACAGACACAAAGAGAGGTTTGATGTTTACATTTAGTGATTATGGACTGCTAAATATAGAGATTTCATAGCAAAGAAGTCCTTTAAGTGAAGTGTCATATTAATCACAGAAAATAACTTCTACCCATCCCTCAGCAGGCAAATCCCTAATAGGGCCAAGAGTCAGAAAACTGGGCTGTAAAAAGAAGAAAAAATAAAATCTGCCTTTCTCTCATAAAGTCTCAAAATTAGAATGGTCTCTTTTTTTTGCTGAAAAGTGAAGTGTCACCATGCTTGGATTTGGGGCATGGGCAGGAGCTTAACAAGCACATCCAAGAATGCCATTGCTTGATAGCCAAATACTATCAGGGAATGTATGTCAAGCCGCATGCATGGTGCTTCTCTGTCCTTAAAAAAACTGCCATCTAAATCATCCAGCAGTGGATCAAGCTGAGGCATCACTTTCTCAAGCTAAAAACATTTCCCCTTCAAGTATGCAGAAATAATATAAAACAGAGCACTATTTCTTTGAAAGAGCCACGAAGTATTATATTGCTCCACAAATTAACGGGATGAGCATGCCCTAGGGCTTTGCCCCAAGGACTGTGGAAAGAGGCTTCTCCAGCCTTCTCTTTGCTACTTACCCTTGGTAACTTTTGTTTCAGGCCTTTGGGCAGTGTAAGGGAAGTGAGATCCCAAGGACCTAAAGATGAGATGCAATCAGTGGGAAGTCCTAGAAGGGTCTCACCTCTTGAAAGCATTGAAAGAGTGTATTTATGGACATGATTTCACACTCAATTAGAAAGGTGTAAAGCTTGTGAAACTCAGGGCAGTTGTTCCTTATTAATATGTCTAGCTGAAAGCAGCAGTTGAATTTATGTTTTAGCAGAAAAGGCTGTTTACTCTGATAATTAAGGAGGGTCAAACAGTTAATCTATCAATAAGAGCTGTGCCAGTCAATTCAGTAGATCTCATTTTCATGAGGAGTTTAGGTGGAATACTCTGTGTGCTATTCTGTTCCAGAAAAGAATCTAGTAATACTGCATTAAAAAATATGTGTTGTTTGAAGCAAATACTTCATTAATTTGACCTGTCTGTGATAACATTTTTAAGGACACAATACCAGTGAATTTTACTACTTGCCAAGAGAGGCATGTTACTATCTGCATGCATCCTGAATTTGTTCATCTAATTCAAAGGAAACAATGGAGCTTATAGACATGGTAGGCTACCATTCAAGTTGGCAAGGTTCCCATTACAAATATTCCTTGTTTTGAATATCTCTTGCCATCCAAGTTCTACATGATGCATATAATTTAAGCATTCTCCTTAGTGAATCACAAATGAAGAGCAATGTCTACAAGAGAATTTCAGGGGAGGTGTGGGTAGGATCCTGTGTTAGACTAAGTGAGCATCTTGAGAGCAGGCAGTCAGAGTAGAGGCCCTATCCAGAGGTTCTTGGTGGAAAAATGACAAAAGAAAGCTTTGGATTTAGTCCAGAGAGGGCACAACACCTCTCCAGAGGTGTTTAGCTGCCAGCAGGATAAAACCTCAGCTAAGTGTATGTATAACTAGAGGCCTATATGTGGTTTTTTTGTATTTAAGGATAATACAGCAAGGCTTGACAAGCCAAGCTTTGTCTAATTAAAGACCATAACATGGCACCCTAAGTTACCAAAAATAAAATGTGTATTGTTATATATTACTACTATATGTTTTCTACAGTTTGTATATGAGAAAGTATGATTAAAAGTCGATGAGAGACTGTTTATAAATTTTGATTGCTTCATAATTTTAACTCTGAGCAACATTTTTATCATAATTATAGGCTTTCTTAAAGCATTTATGCAGATTGTTTTATTCAAAAGGGGTTTATTCCATATAAACTCCACTCTTTTATCTCTCCGTGAAATCAATGTGTGAATTCCCAGCAACCACAACTCCATAGACAGTCATCACATTAGTAGCAGAGATATTTTCAAACAAGGCAATATTCCTCAGATATTCTGAGCATTATTTCCTGCTTTCCCAGCCAGTGAGTGTCATGGTGGTAAACAGTAATGATAATCCTTAGCACATTTGTTACCTCTTTATCTCTCTTTAAAAGTATTAGCAAGTCTGTACTCAGTTCCTCTGTGATGTTCCTGTGTACTATGGTAATCAGCATATTTATGGTTCGGTGAAGGCTCGGGGAGATTAAGCCTGATATCTCACATCTCCAGCTCAAGGAGATTTAATTCCAGGGATTTATATGCAGACCTTATGTTCATTTCAGTGAGAATTTTGTGTCTAAATATTCTGGATCCCTACAAATGTGGAAATATAAAGGACTTAGCAGGGACCTGAGGCTGTTTCTTAGTTGTTATTAACAGCCAGTTGATTGCACTGTTTCAATGCATGTAAACAACTTTTAGGATCTGCAATGGGGAGTGAGTCCATTGCTCCCAGTTCAGATTGGCCCATGTCCATATTGCCTATGAGGAGAGGGCTTTGGAGAAAACCATCCTCTCTCCTTCCTCCAGGTTTTCTCACAAAGAATATGAGGTGTCCATCCCAGCCAAAAGCCCGGGATTTCTACAGTGGCAACAATTAGGACATCAGGACCCTTGGCTGAAGCTTAAGGCAACAAATTGGACCTAATGTAACAGAAAAGCAATGCAACCCCCTGGGTCAACTAGTGGCAGTCCTGGTAAAATCACACAAGTGAATCATTTCCACTGGAAGAGGAGCTGAAAGGTTTGATAGTTTAATAGCAGTCACTGTCTCAGCAAGCTATGCCTCATTATGATCTTCTCATCCCAATGACTTGAGAAGGCACTGCTCCAGCACTGGAACATCTATAAAGTAAGCAGAACGAAAGATATACCCTCTACTTACATATACTGCTAGGGCATCAGATGAAAAAGGTACTGTCACCTCCCCCAGGAAATACAAATATATTATGTTAAATGTACGTAAAATATGTGCAAACATTTTTGCCATCACAGTATAATTTGATCTTTTAGTACATGTGCTTGGATACTCAGAAAGAAACTGATTTCTTAAAGCTGTAACATGTTCTGGTGGGCTGATGACAGTGATGACAGAGTCTCTAAATGTTTCATTCTACATTGAGGAGCGTTAGTTTGCCTCAATCTCTTTAATACCTGATGCTATGCCATGCTCCATTTTACGGCACTACCTTCAACTTCGATGATTTCCTCGAAGGACTGGATCACATTGCAATGGGATAACCTGAGCTGCACCTCATACTTTCTATTCACAAGCCATTTGAAAAACTGTTTTGCACTTCGGTCTTGGAATGCATATTCTGCACTTGAATGGTGTGGTTCAGACTTCAGACCCTATCGAAAGGGGAAACAAATCTAAGACATTAAAAAAAAAAAAAAAAGTCAAAAACAAAATAGCAAAACACTAAGGAAACAATTCCATTGCTATCTGCTGCTCTAAAATGAAATGAGAGAATCAACAGAAACATTGTAAATACTGAGTTCTATGCAGCAATGCGTTTACATTTTCCTTGTTGATTTTTATAGCTTTCAACCTTTATGTTACAGGACTTGCAGCTTCCCTCTGATTTCACTCTAGTATGGGTTAGGCATAATTCCACCACAGTCATTTTGTCAAGGAAGACAAAACTTTGGTTTTCCTATCTATAGCACAAACACCATTTAATTCTTAAATGCTGAAATCATAATCATCTTTGTTTACATTTCCCATGTTATTTTAGTCATTTCTCAGTACTATCATTTGAATTTTTACTATGATATTTCCACCTTGAAAACATGATAATATTAACGTTTGAAGTATGGGAATAAATACAAGTTGAGTGCTTGGATTTCTTGTGACTGCAGTTGGAGAGGGTGCAGATCTGTATTTCAGAGTAATTGTAGGACAGGCAGGTTGTCACTGGACAAAACTTGATCAAACTGCTATGTTTGAGGAAAAAATATTTAGCTATGTCAATTATATATTGAATTCTGAGGTTTGGAACTGTTTCATGGCAGAATGCTGAAAAGGGGATAGCTGTGTCTATGATGGAAAGCAACAATTGTACAAGTATATTGTTAAAAAAGCAAATACATTAGAGGTAACAAAATGTCCTTTTTTAGGTGGCAAGAGGAGATTTTTAGTATCTGATAAAAATATTGATAAATATTTGTTGCAGATTTGTTGGATAGTCACTTTTTTTAAAATCAGGGTCATGTTCTACCATAGCCTTTCTTTGCAGGCAGATGGGCTGGATACAGGAATTTTTCTGTGTGAGGGAATTGAATAATGACAGACCACGGCTTCTCTCTAGAGCCAGGGACCGACCACAGAGCCAACCTCACTGTCCATCACAATTGCAGCTACAATTGACTTAAAACAACTTGGAGGCAATTATTCCAAAGTAAAACCTGATTTCTTCTTCGACGATATTACCCGATGCTAGACTGTAGTTGGCGTTGTCAAGGCATGGAAAACACCTTACCTCGGGGCTGGAGCTTGGAACCTGAAGAGTCCTCGGTATCCTCAGCCTGGAGCACTCCAGGCAAAGCGCTGGCCTTTTTTTGATACATTTTTTTAAGTCTGGGATTTCTGAAGCGACAACTTTCAGGTCAGACCCGAAAGGAGAGTTCTGCTGTACTGGTTCAGGAGCCCTCGTAATGGATGGGGTAGGCTCGCAGCCCCTTTCCGAGAGCCCGGGGGTGAGATCTGCAACCCCGGAGTTGCGGCCAAGGGCCGCTGCCCGCCGGCTACAGAGCGGGGTGACTTCCCATCGGGCGCAGGGCTGCGGGCATCCACGTCTCTCCTTGTGCTTTCTGAACACCTGGGGCAGAATTAGCCAGTCTCAGGCATTCATTGTAGTTCTGCAAAAAGAAGTGTCTAAAGCCCCCGCAAAACAACAAACAAAAACTTGCAAAGAGGAAAACGCTGTAAACAAGCAGCAGAGCTTTGGGGATTTTGAGATAAGCGTGGAGAGAGTTCGGATCAAATGGGATTTAAAGTAGACAGCAGTAACTGCATATGATCAATAATCATCCCGTGTGCATTCCTCTACTCATTTAACCCAGCTAGGACCGGGCAAATATTGCGACTGAGTACTTGACAAGGAAATCAGCTGAGCGTGGTTAAACTGTGGTTAATTATTAATATGAACAATTCTTTTCGATTAAATGTTTCACTTAATCCCCTGATGTCGACTTGTCTAGGAAGCTACATGTCTAGATTCCAAAACGATAATATGGGTGCAGACTTATTCTAGGAAATTTGATATAATCCATATAATATCATTCTTGAATCATTTTCTCGTCTTGCTTCGTTCTAACCAGCTGAGGCAACGAACAATTTTTGGTGTAAATATTTATGACGTTTTTTAAATGTTCAAAGGAAATCTGTCAGGGAGGTCCCTCGAAATAGAGGGGAAAAACTTCTCAGTGAAGATACGAGTCTTGGAAACGTGAGTTCAAAAGGAAAAGCAGCTCGTGTTTCAAGTAGTAACTTCCGAAGAAATTAACATTGAGTAATATTTCTTCCTGCTACCGCTCATAATCTCTCTTGCAATGCCCTAGACGGGTGCCTGCCACCCTTTTCAACAGGTCTAGCCACCTCCTTCCACGGTCCCTCGTTCACCTTACGGAGTCTGTGGTTGTGCAGCTGCCTGCTCGCTGCGTCTGTGGTCTTTCCTTCCCTGCCGCCTTCTCCCAAACCATATCCATCGGGTCCCGCTTTAAAAAACAGTGCCTGAACCTCAGAACCTGCCAAACCCTTCTTTTCCTTCCTTCCCTCCTTCCCTCCTTCCTTCCTTCCTTCCGTCCTTCTTCCGTCCTTCTCTTCGGACTTGGAAGAATGATGGTGAGTTGAATGCGCCTTGGTTTCTCAGTATACACGGCAATCAGTCCCTTTCAACAAGCCATCATATTTGTCCTTAATTTCGACTTTCCCAAGCACTGTTCTCATATTTGAAATGTAGGAAGATTTAGCATAATTTGGAGGTCAGATTTCTAAATAAGCCTACTTTAAATAACAAGCCCACACGGGAGATAGTCAGTATCTCTATTTTGTATACAGTTTACACACTGGCACCGCTTTTTAAAACCCTATATGTGGGTTAAAACTCGATTTTACAACCCCCATTTATATGAGATGTAGGTTTGACATCTGTTTGCCAGAGTGTTTTGCACTTAGCCTAACACCCACTATTAAATGACAAAATTGTGGCAGGCTGTCAAAGCCAGCTGACTGACAGCTGTTCTACTTTACAAAAAAGCCCCATTCAAATATTTGCAGGGTTGAAGCTTTCTGTAACGCTGTCGCCATTCTCCCCGTTATTTAACATGTAAAATATAAGTCAAAGTTTTAAAGCTGCTTTCCAAAATGTTGCCATTTTTCCATATAAAAAGAGCGAGCAATGGTTGCTGGCGGGGATCCAGCGCCGAACGCATTGGGTGGGTATTTCGCTGGGTCCCCGCGTTCCTCCTATCTGCACAAACCCGATAAAACTGTCATTTAGCAGCGTTTCTTAATATTGCAGCTAATTAGAGCCGGCGTGTTATTGAAGTGAGAGCAAAAATCCACTTAAAAGAGAGGAGGGGGGGAAGGGGGGAAAGGGAGGGGAATTTTCCGTGCAGGCAGAGGTACGCACCCGGGCAGGGAGCACGGCGAGACTCCCCCGGGGAAAGGAACGAGCTCTGGGGAGGGGACGCCGAGGGCATCCCTGCACCCCCGCGGCGCTCCCCCCCGCTTTCTACCCCCACCTCCAGGGGTCCCTCTGGGCAGCTCTGGAAGGACGTGCAAGGGAAAGCACTAATGGGAGAGCCAGCGCTGCACCTTGGCCGAGGTCTCTCCCACGGATGAGAATATAACATTTAATTTAGGTCGTTAATATATATGCCCGTCCGTTCCCTTGTTCCTCCTTCAGGCGCCAATACGAGTCTGTAAAGGGCAACGGTGATTTGACTTTAAAGCAATCTGCTTTTTATTCCAACATATCTAATGACTGTATGTGACTGAACAACTCAAAATAGCTGACGAGGTAATCTCTGCATGCTAAGGAGTCTTTGCAGAAATTGCTGGGGTTTATTTGAACCTCGGGTGCTCCCCGCAGCTTTTGCGAGACAAGCAGGGCTCTGGATGGCAAAAGAATGTGAGGTTAACGGTGGGGGTAGGGAGATGTATTTATTAATTTCTTTTTTAAATGAGGACTAGGTCCCCTCCCTCCCCCCACCCCAAATAAGAGAAGAAGACGGTCCGGCCATAGGAAGGCGGCTGCCCCCGGTGTTCATTCCCAGCCCCGGCTCAGCTGGTCCCCCATAAGGGTACAGGCAGCCATGACCCGCCTGGACGCTATAGCCGGCTCCACCGGCGACCAAAACCATACCCTGTGTCCCCCTCCGCCCTCTCTCTTCACTGCACACCCCCGGCACTGACAGGCGGGTACACACCCGCACAGCCGGAGCGAAACGGAAAACGGGGCATTCTCAGCTTTACCTGAAAATCTTTAGCTGATTTGTGTCCATTTTACTAACCTTTATCGACTTTCCTAAAACGGTTGTCAGAAAGGGACAGAAAGGTTGGCAGAAAGAGACTGAAAAAGAGTATTTCGGGGAGGAAAAAAACATGCAGGAAAAAACTAACGGCGCTGTCTAGGAAAGGGGAGGTGATCTCAGTGAGTGGTACAGGGTGGAGGAGGTGCGGACCCTCCGCAGAGATCCCGAGCGGAGAGGAGGAGGCTGACAAAGCCCAGTTCCAGCCCGGGGAAAGCGAGGGAAGGCCGGGAGAGGGGGAGCGAGAGGGCGGAGAGGGGCTTTGAGCCTCCCTGTGAAATCCAAGTTTATTGTCAACAAAGGAGGGTCTGGCCAGGCTTGGAGCCTCCGCCGCCCGAGCTGCCGGAGGCAGGGTACGGTGTGGGGGCGAGAGAAGGGGGTCCCTGGGCGACCGGAGACCGTCAGGACGCGGCGGGGAGAGCAGGAGCGGGGTCCCGGGACGGCCGAGGCAGACGTGGGGAGGGACGAGCGGAAGCGCTGGGAGCCCCGCGGCGTCGCACAGGTGCGGGAAGCAGCACCCAGGGGTGGCTCTTCCCTTCTAGGAGGCATCTCCCCCGGAGAAAGGGGCAGAGAAGAGTGGCCCAGCAGGAGTGGGGAGGCAGAAATGCAAGCTTAGAGGAGAAAGTGCGTGTGAGAGAGGTAAAGGGGAAGAGAAAGAGGAGGAAGGCTCCGAGCTCCACCTCCCCGCTCGGCGCGGCGCTCCAGCTGCTCTCAAACCAACTGCTCAATTCTATTCACTGCCGCGACGGAACAAAAAAGTGGCTATTTATTAGAATACTTGTTTGGTATTGTTCGGTGGCACACAAAAGGCGTTTCATTATGTTGGGGTGGGGAGAAAAGCCCCTCTCTTTTTTTTTCCTTTTCTTTTTTTCCTCTTTTCTCTCCAGTCCGAAACAATAACTTAAAATTGTCTTTGAAGTCTTTTCTATCAATAATAAATTTCATTTTCTTCTCTCTCTCCCGCTCTCCCTCTCTCCCCCTCTCCAGTGCAGTTGTGTGTGTGTGTGTTGCGCGTGTGTGTGTGAGGGGGAGAGAGAGAGAGCGAGTGAGCGAGAGAGCGCGAATGGTGAGTGTGCGTGTGTCGCCGGGCACTCGTGGCTCGGGCACAGCCGCCTGGGAGCTGCGGCTGGGCGAGGGGCGAGGAGGAGATCGCCGGCTCCATGTCGCGCTGCCCTGCACCTNGAGGGGGGGGGGGGGGGGAAGTAATAATAATGAGGCTGCCCCTTCAGATGATATGTTGGGAGGAGGCTGGAGCTGGAAGAGCAACTGTAAGTGTGCCTCTAACTTTTGAGGGGGTCTTCACCCTGTCTTGGGAACGGAGGAGGGAAAGCCGGCGAAGGGAGGGCTTCCAAGTTACTTTTGCTGCAAGGAGGGAAGAGCCGATTGCAGTCACTGGGTTATCGGCT
>VZRE01013683.1:89848-100567 GCA_013396775.1 Cephalopterus ornatus | reverse complement strand
GGGGCACTGGCGCCGCCGCTTCGCCGTGCCGCGCACACCCCACGCACACAGACACTGGACAGGGCGGGGAGACGACACACGCTATCTTCTTATTTTGGGGGGAGGGGGAGGGGGGAGAAGTAAGCGGTCCCGCCACTTCGCGGTTTATTGGCTCCTCCTCTTCCAGAAAACTCAGCACCCCAAAAAGCGAGGATACTGGGTGGCTCGGCACTACCCCACAACCAGAACCGAGCACCTCTGTGCGCACTGTCCGAGCCGAAGGAGATTCGAGGCCTATGGGCCTGGCCCGGTTCGGAGACATCCCTCCTAAAAGTGCTGAGTGAAGACCCAGGCACCTGCTGCCACGCGTGGACCCGCTCTGCGAAACGCGGCGCCGTCTCGCTCCTTTGCCCTTCCGTCTCCCAAGCGCCACGGGCACTCACGCAGCTCCAGGGAGGGCTGGCGCCCGAGAGCGGCAGGCTGGGGCCGGAGGGTACCGGTCAAGATTAAGTGAATCTCCCTGATTTCGTGCTGAGGTTAGGTAGGGGTGGATGCTGCTTTCTGGGGGGAAAATGAGGTCTGAGTTTCCCACGGCTGAGGCAGAGGGAAGTCAAACAGCAAAGCTTGGATGAAAGCTGAAAAGGCAAGGCCAAAAGAGAGGCAGAGGAGACGAAACATAAAACGTGTCAGGACACGGTCTTGCAGAGCTCCCAGCCGGGCACGGAGGGGAGGGCTGGCGTGAATGAAGTGGCTGCAGAGAGGGACAGGGGGAGCTGTGGGCGCCGACTGCCGCTGGCCAGGCGGCAGGAGGGATAACAGATTATGGGTGCGGGGCAGGCAGGGCCCTGCCTGCCTTCCTGCCTGCTGACTCCAACCCCACCGAGCCTCTGTGGTCAGAAAGAGCTGGGACACAGGGAAGGCCCCAAGGTGCAGGACAGCCAGCAAAGGAACGGGGGAACCTGGTGTGCAGGTACAGATTTAACCGGAGGCTTTAGTTAGAGAGGCTGAAGGGCCCATTGACTTTTACACTCAGTGAACCATTCTACCATTGGAGGAAAATTTGCAAAAATAAAGATTAACCAACTAAAAGGTCAGAGGTTCTTGAGGATCTTTGATGTAACAGCAGTGCTGTGTATGGGGCCCGTTCCTGTGGCCGCATGCCCAAAGTGGTAAGGGGTGCTAGCAGGAGACCTGGAAGTCCTTCAGGTCCTTATGCCTAAACCAGGGACACCCCTAGCGATGCTTCTGTAGGACAGGCTAGAAGTCAGTAGGAGCCAACTGAGCTGAATCACGCCACTGTATGTGCTGTCAAAAAGTCTGGAACCACCAAAGTGAAAACCCCATCCTTTAACATGTGCGGAGCTGGTGTTGAGTGAGGAGCAACTGCCAAGGTAAAGAACACTAGTGCCTGGCCTTCGGGTAGAAGTAGTGGGGCCTTGTGACAAAGAACACATACCCCGCCCCCAATTTACAAAGCCTTGGGGTGCCCTCATGCAGTTTTATGCCTATCTTTCCTGGACGGTGTAATTCTCTGAAGCGAGGAGCCTTCAGAAAGGTCCCGTTTCAAGAAAGTCATTCAATGCTTTAGCACGGCCTGTCAGGACGGGTTTGGGGGTAATATGCTTCATGCTCAGTAAAATCTCATTGTCCACGCTTTCAGACCGGACACCTCTCATTGATTTGGAGAAGACGTGTGCCACGGTTAACTGCGGCTCTCGGATAGAGGGAGTATCCCTCAGAAACCTTAAAAAAAAAAAAAAAAAAGAAAAAAAGACAATGAAACGGAGGAGAAGTAGGAGAGCATCTGTCGGTGGTCAAACAATTGGGCAAGTGCTAGAGGGTGAGCTGAGTTCCGAGTGGGAAAACGTGGCTTCACCCGGGGTAGACCAGCGTGGGCTGAGGAATTGCAGCCGTCATGAGGCGGGGAAGGACCGGAGTCTGCAAAGTATGCATTTAGGAAAAGAATAGCTTTCGCCGGGAGGAGGTGAAATATAGTTTACCAAGGCATAAAACTCCATAGCAACTAGGAACTAGCGGTGAACAAAGGCATCATACATCCACGGAGGGAGGTGAAGGTGCCAGGGGAGTAGGGAGATGTTTATTTCCTACCCAAAAATTGTCTCTCACAGAATTCAGAAGTATTGAATTCAGGTCTTTTTTTCTTTTTTTTTCCCCCCAGTGCAGAAAAAAATCTGTCGGAAGATTGTCTTACTAGAACCATTGGACAGTGGATAGTTCAATCCTAATTAGATTAGAAGAATGAATGGCTGCTCAGGGTTGGAGCTACAAACACAAGTAGCCCAAAGCCAGGAAGGACATAAAAGCCCAAGCAGGGGAGTTCAAAAAGAAGTATCGACATGAAAACAATTTCTACCCGGTGGGGAAAGATCTGAAACCGTCTACGGTGCTTCGGAGTTACATTCACTCCAACCGTGGCCTTCTTGCCTTGCACACATGATATCTTTATCTTTTGGAAAAATCTTGAGTAATCTCTTGATCAAGTGATTAGATTAACTTTCCATATTACCTTTAATTTCACCTGTAGGTAGCAGAAGAGTGAAAGAGGCTTTACTTTTGTTAAGGGATGGTTTGAGGTTTTTTTCTCATTATCTGTACTTTCGTGCATTATCAGTCCTACCTTCCTCTCAATTGCTTTTCAGTCCCGGAGCAGGTGAAGGCATCACGGTTCTTCGTAGTCCCCCTCCTCCCCGATGTTAAAATGTAGGAAAAAATGCAAAACACAAAATGCTTTGCAATCGAGTCACTGTGAGCACATGCATTTTCTACCTTGAAGGACCATGAAAAAGAAAACAAAACTAAGTGTGAAATGCCTTTTAAAATACACAGCTGTAGGTGAGCTCAAGCTTGTATACGTCAAGGTGGAGAGACTGGAGGAGAACTGTGAATGTCAGATTCCATAATATAGCTCAGGAAGAATAAAATTCGAGGCGGGGGGGGGATAGAAAAAAAAAGGAAGATACGAATAAGGGAGGCGTGGAGTTTAGCCTAAAAAACTCCTCAGCAGTGTGTCTTGAGCTGCCATAAGAATGAAGAGGAGGTATATAGGCATGCAGTGCATTTTCCAAATCACTAATTTCCATGCTCTGGTGTCACATTTTTACTTATGTGTCTTATGGAACAGCCGAGAACAAAGTAATAAGAGCAGAACATGCATTTCTCCTCCCAAAATAATGTTTATGTTCCTCTCAGTTTCTAACTTTCTAGCAAGGCTGGGGAAGTTTTGCTACCCTTCCAGCTAAAATGTCCGTTTAGCTGACTAAGTTCTGGGTCACAACATAGGGACAAATAGTCTTCTAATCGTTTTGCTTTGATTAGGGAGCTGCAGAGAAAAGCCTTTTGTGATTTTTTCCAAATATAGCAACATCTCAGTTTTAGGGGTCGCAGAACAAAGCTCACTAGACAAGTGGGACAAGCTCATCATGATGAAGATGCTACAGATCCACATATTTAAGATAAGGAAAGCAACGAAGTGGCATTATTGCAAAAGGCATCCTTGGGTGACCAAATTAGCCCAGTTTGATAGAGGCTTGCTATGTAGCTGTATTATTCAGTGGGTAGTTTTCGGTAGGTAAACAAAATGTGTTCGTGCATCTCAGACATGTTTTAAATGTCTCGTAATGCCTAAACTATATGTTCATGTACTCAGAGTTAAGGGTTCCTATTTGGACGTCTGTATTTATCTTCTATTTTAGGGTAGCTTTAGATGCTCAGTAAGAGAAAATACTACAGTTGAAAGGTAAACTTGTTGTCATGGAAGAAGACCAACTCAGAGTCTGTAAGTCCCTTTTTAAAAACATCGTCTCTGTTCCTCAGGATATTCTTGCTAATCTTCTTTAAAAAGCAAAAACTAGTACACATTAAAAAAAAATCTTTAATAAAAATCAGTGTGTGGATGCCAACAGCTTCATAAATATATGCAATGACGTCACGTACTTGGGAACATCCCATCATAGTTTCCGGACGTTTGCTGGAGAATGCAAGTCTCTCGCCATATGCACACAGCTACACACCAGATTCAGGGTTAGCCGAGGGGTCTTGTCGTACCTTCTAGTTTTATTATCACATACCTATTGCCTAACAGGTAGAGAACTCGCTACAGGTGTGAAAACTGAATGATGAATGGCAGTATGGAGGTGGAAAAATAAGAGCTAAAATTCGCAGAGGATAGGATTTGGCTTTTGTGGTGCGAGAAATAATAATTTTTAAAAAAATGAAGAAAGGGCAGAAAAGATATTATAGAAGCTCCATTCGTATTCTATGAAACAGCTGGACAACATCTGGCACAGAGTACTTTCCGTCATCGGGCATTATATAGTTAAGTGCAGCCGCAGAACACTTGAAGGGGAAACTTCGGTATTCCCTCCGCCGGTGCGCACGCCTCGCTTAGCGAGAACACCCGGCTTAGAGGGATTCCCACTGTCTCTCTGGAGACAACAAATGGAATTGTGAAATGTTGATTTCGAAAAAACTCTTCGAGTTTTCGGTAGAAGACGGCTGCCTTTTTCCTACGAACAGGGAAAAAAAGATTTTTCCCACGGAAAGCAGGGGTGGAGGCAGCTGCGGTGAAGGCGCCTGTCGTCCTGCCTCCAGCCAAAGGGGCTGCTGATTCAAACTGGTCCGGACTGGAGAGGCTGTCACTTTGAAAATCAACCCGATCAGACAAACTAGTTGCCAAACGTTATTCCACGAAGCCCAGGACCCGGCTATCCCGAGCGCTCAGCCCGCCCCTCCGACAGCGCCGAGTAGTTTCCTACAGAAAGCGGTGTGAGCAGCCCCTTCCCGCCCCGCCGTGGCACCTCCACCCGGGGGTCCCCCCTCCCGCTGCCCCGGTGCTCCTGCTGAGTAGGTTCACGGCTCCCCCCACGGCTTCCCGCATTCCGCGTGGGGAGCAGGATTCTGCCCCCTCCGTGGGGGAAAGCGGCTCCCAACGAGGGGGAGAGGAAGAGGCGGGGTGGTGCAGCGTGGGTGCCAGTGGGGAGCCCCACAGCAGCTCCGGGGCCAAGGCTGTGACGTCGCTGGGGAGATAAACGTCTCTTGTCCCTGAAGAGGGGTCACAGGACAAAGGTTCGCCTGACCCAGGGGAAGTCGGAGACACTCAGGCTGCGAAGGCCTCTACCCCGCGCTTTCCCGAGAGGGGCAGGCGGGGACCGCCCCTGGTGGATTTTAGCGAGGATTGAATCCAGCCCCAGAGGTTCCCTGTCCGGGGAGCCCGGGGGTATTTCATGGGCCGGCACTCACTGCAGAGGGCAGCCCCAGAGCCAGCCCTGTCCCCAGGCTGTCATGCTCCACATCCTTGCTCCAATCCTGATGCCCTTTGCTTTTGTCCACTAGTGACCAAATAGCAATTTCTATGACGAAAGTTGCAGTCCTTTTCTTTGCTTACCTTCTTTCTCTAACAATGTGTTTTTGGTAATTTTGAGAGAAGTCAGATACGTATGGGAATTTGAAAGAGCATGACTGACTTTAGAAATATTTTTAGGAAACCTGTAAAAATGTTAAGCTTGGGACTGCAGTATTTTTGCATCTGCACAGAACACAAAACATGAACCAATTCTAAGGAATACCTCAGAGAGAGAGAGAAAAAAAATCTTCAGTCATTCAGCAGTAAAACAAAAATTCAGAAAATGTTCTCATCTTAAACGACTAGTCACGGACGAAATACATTTTCCTATATTAAGGAAGAGATATTTTAAAGAGTTTTCCTAGTTGAAGCACCTCTGAGACGTGTATTTTCTGCTCCAACAGCAGGTTCTGTATTTTGCTGAGTGTCGTCGTACCACCCATACAGAAAAAATACTGCTCGAGAAGCAAGGAATGTTGACTCACAACTAAAGAGTGACTTTCTTAAAGAACAGTTTACGTCTACCTGACAGCAAGATGATAATAGAAAATAACGTTTAGAATTTTGCCACTGTACAGAATACTTTCTGAACTTGTAAATAAACATAAACTCAACAAATATTATCCTCATTTTGTAAACTTCACAATACAGTTACTGCAGACTGCTAAGATCACTCCACTGACCCTCAACCATACAACACAGATATTGCCAAATTGAATTCCCTTATTATTTCTCAGAGCCAACAGCTGTTAAAAAGGAGAATGAAGACTCCCTAATTTAAATGCTAGATTTCGGTGGAAAAAGAAAGGAAAAAAAAAAAAAGAAAAAAAAAGAAAAAAAAGAGAAAGAGAAAGCAAGAAAAATTGTGGTAAGCTGTTTTTAAAGTGAAATAAATTTGAGATGTCTGTAGGAAAATGGTCTAAAGGTGACTAAACTAGTGTTGTCTCTTCCTCAGCCTATAAGTCTTCTGCATGTTATTTTTCCCTAGTACAAACGTAATTTAATAGCCGAGATGGATATTGTTTCACTTTCAGCTATCTGGTCTCTACTCCGGTCTCATTCTACATTAGATGATTACCTTACTGTCCTATATGCACAATTTAAAGGGAATTACTTATTACTTCAATTATTTGTTTCTTATCAACTGATGTTACACTACAAGGATTTGCATTGAAAGGACACAAAGAAAGAGCAAGTCATGGCACATTGCCAAATAAAAGAGTAATGTTCTGGTGAATTTAGCCCAAATAATTTACTGCTATATAAAAGTGGAAAAGTGGAAGGTGAACCCTTTGACCAATAAATCTCTTCTGCATGTGAAACCCTTATCTTGTCCCCTCCAATATATTCCACACTAGGAAGCCATCATCATTGGCTCTGGTTTGTTATTTGTAAACCTTGATCTTCTGCACTCGGTGTCCTAAATATGGATAATTAGCATCAGTTTATCACGCCTCTGCATATTTTCTCTTCTCTCCAAACATGCATGCTTCTATTGGCTGCCATTCTGTCACAGAAGATTATGGAGACAGATTGCAGAGAATGAATGTGCTAAACGAGATTAGGAAGGAATAGAAATAGCAACTTGGCCAATAAATTCCTCGTGAGAGCCTTATCATACAATTACACGTTGACTTGTTTCACACTCTCCCAGCCTCTTAATCCAACGCCCCCACCAAGAATAAAATTTCACTAATTTCTGAATTACTGCATATCCTCATGACTTGTCACTGAGAATGGTTGGAAGGAGCAACACAGTCGAAAATAGCGCATCAAACTTCCAAAAAGAAAAGAAACTTTACAGGCAGAAAGAGATGTGGCTTTAAACCGGTTTTGGCCATATGTAGAAGTTTTTGTGCAGCAGAAGGGTCAGGACTTCAACATCAAGACATGTTCCTCTGCGCTTTTACTCCCTAACTCTTTATATTGGGTGTTACCTTATCCTTCAGAGGGACTTGGGGATCAGAATACGGTGAGTTGATGCTGCTAAACTATGCACCTGCTGTGCAAACGACTCTCTCCGATGAGCCTCTACAAACTCGCCAGAAAGCAATCGCGAAAACACCTACTGCCGTCATCGGTTTCTGGGGCATTCCTGAAAATGCGGTAATTGAGAAGACACTAAAAGCGTGAGAGCAAAGCAAGACCAAAATCGTGTTGAACTCACAAGAAACGCCTACCATCTCTGTGGAGTTAGTTTTGTCCCTTCTGCCGCCGTTATTTCAATGTGGACATCAAGAAAACATGATTTCCGTGACGTAATTAAGAGGCATGGCTAAATCCTTCAGGAAACATCATCTTTGGAAATGCTGGAAGCGTCCATTTCCCCCCTTATACTAGCCGAAGAGGAGGACTTGCAAGAAGTATTCATGTTGCCTTAATGTTGTTTTCATTATTTTATATACGTGTAGAAGAAGAAGGACATAAATGTAATAGAATGTTTCAAGACTGGAAGTTAAAGCCTTGCTCAGTTGATCTATACTCAGAGGTTTGATGTCACAGTGCACTTGTCTTACAATTCAGCAGAGTTAAGGACATTTTACCATGTTTATTACAGTGGAAGGACTTGCTTTAGAAAGCAAAGTGTTTGTATAACTCCAGTAATTGTTTACCCTAATAAATGTGAATCTTCAACCACAGACAGAACTCGGATGAAAAATGCCATGAAGTTGTGCTACGTATTCCCGAGTTGCTTAGCGTCACTGCTGCCTGTGCATGTCGCAAGTGTTAAAGGATGAGCAAAATAAAGGGATTCATTGGAGTGGGACCTTTCCCGCACTCTTTTCCCCGATGTGGAAGCAATCCAGGAGGAAGTGGAGAATCCCCTCTTCCCCCAAGATGAGGATGGAAAACCCGTTTCCTTGGGCATGGAAAACCCGTTCTGCGAGTACCACGGAGTCTTGGCCCTCTGAGTTATGCTAAAGTGGGTTTAGTGATGTTAGAGTTGATTTTTTTTTTTTAAACCTGCCCATTGCTTTTCTCTTGCTCTCCCCCGGAGTTTTGTTTGGTACACAATCACTTCAAGATGGAAAACCAGACTGGAGCTGAGAGTCACATTCATCCAGAGCCTTAAAACCATACCGTTGCAGAAAAGATTGAGATGAGAATAGCATAACCCCGTGGGACAGCAAGACAGCCTGCTACCTATTTGCTGCTACAGGAACCTTTGTGGTCACATAAAATAAAATTTTAATAACTCTCCCTTATTTCCTTCTTCCTTTTCTTGTTATACCCATAGGCTTTTATACATATTCATATGCGCGTATATCTATGTGCATACGCACACACACACACACAGACATATATATACATGTACACACACACATCCCCCGAGTGAATTGGGATTGGGCAGAGAAGCGTTTGCCATTAATCTGGGAACAAACCGCTAACCTCGGTGACTGGTATTTTAGCTTTTCTTTTCTCGCTTCTCTCAGTGCGGGGAGAGCAGTAAAGCTTGTGTGGACTGATTGTGAGGGGCTCTGCTGGAATTTGGCAGGCCAGGGGCTTGGAGAGAAGCCCCATGCTGACTCCTATTCAGCGGGCCAGTTTTCTGCGAGCTTTGGAAGTTTCACTCAGCCGTGCACTCAATGGCTTCACAAAGCTGATTACAAGCTTCAGCGCATTCCTGAAGGAGCCAAAAGCGACGCAGGTGCAAACGAGCCGAGGGAGCCCCTTATCCCGGTGACAGAATGGGACAAGCTGGGAAAGGCTTGGACCACACAAATCCAAGGCTCACCAGGCAGCAGCAAGCCTGCCTTGGGAACCGGGGATCATTATCCGCTCCATTCAGCGGGGACCCAGCGGCGGCAGCGGCACGTCCCAAGGCTGGGGACGGCTCCCGGGGCTTTCCTTCCCGGGTGGGAGCAGCGCCACTTCACCTGGCATCCCCTCTCCGCTCCTTTCGCGGCTGCCTCAGGCATGGACCTGAGGTGCCCCTGTTTCCCCGAGCTGATTTGTATTCCAACATCTGTTAGACTTCAGCCTGCCGCCTGAAGTACCTCGCCGTTTTTTTCTCCTATTGCCCCATCACACACGAAAAGCCCCCCACCCCTGTCCCGCTTCCCTCTTCCCTTACGCAGATAAACACGGTGCTTAAGGGTCTGTCTGGAAATCCAGCACAGAAAATGCCCTGATCCGAAATGGCAAGTTTCCTCCGGACTGAAGTTGTCTAACAAATACCCTATTTTGAAGACTGCCTTTAATTCCAGAGAGAAACCAGCCGAGAGTGCACCCGCCTCCCCTTCCAATTACTCGAGCCACTCGATTCCCACAGAAACCTCCCGCACCATAAGCGCCTGGTGAATGCTTTCTGACTCGGTGAAAGCAGCCCACAGTCCCTGCCCTTCCTGTCTCCCTGGCGAGCGAGGGGGTGGCGAGAAGTCGAGGGGGTCTCGGTGCCGGAGAGGGTGAGGCGTGATTTCTTTTAATTAGGGGTTCTCGGAAGGAGTTCCTCTCGCCTCCGCTCCCTCGCCCCCTTTCCTCGCTCTCAGCCCTTCCCCTCCAGCAGGGAGAAGAAGCTGCACTTTACTTAGCTGCAAAATTAATTACGGCCCTTCCCCGTATCAATTACGGAGGAATCAGCCTTTTCTAGGGAGAAGAGAAATAATCAAAAGGCTTTTCAGTCTTGCTGGGGGAGGACGACCTCGGACCGCCGAGCACATAATGCGGCAAGGGAACTGCCGCGCTTCTGGCCGCTGGTTTCATATGCAAATGGAGAGCTGCCTCCAAGTTATCATTATGGTTTTATTTTTTTTTCCTTAATGTTATTATTGTGTCGGGGTTTTAATAGCCACATGCTCTAGCCTTCCCTTTCAGAGAGGTTTCCTTGGCGATCAGCCACGCCGCTTCTTGCCCAGGCGTGCTGCCCCCGCCCCAGCGCCTGCCCCACGTCCATGTTAATTTCGCCCTATGGAAATGAAAGCGGCCCGGCCGGGCAGCTGATATTAAAGCGATCCCCCGGCCCCGGAGCTCGCCCTTCCCGCTCCTCGTAGCGGCCGTGCCTCCTCAGGAGCGCGGCGTGTCGGTGCCGTCGCCTCCCCCGGCCCCCCGGGCCCGCCGCCCCTTTCATGCTTGCGAGATGCTGGGGAGGCAGCGGTGCGTTTGCTTGTGCGGAGCACACCGCCTGCAAGCGGTTGCCTTGGCAGAAAGGTGCAGCTTTCTGATGTTCTTTTGTCTGATAACTAATTCAAGTTAATGCGATCTTTATGTAAAGCTAACAGCGGATAATTGTCTATTTTCTCGCCAACAATCTCCATCACAATCACTTATCTGGAAACCTGCGGTTGTATTAATCGTTATATTCCCCGAGATAAGCGTCTCTCGAATTATCAGTAAACACTGGAGGGAAATTAAACAAACTCCAGAGCCACTTAAGTTCC
>VZRE01013683.1:0-89825 GCA_013396775.1 Cephalopterus ornatus | reverse complement strand
GGGTGGGGGAAGATGGAGGGGGGAAGGGGGGAAACAACGACACCCCTCAAACCAACCTGGCACCGGAACACAACATGAGAGGGGTGTGTCGGTGTGTGTGAAACGGTGGAGAAGAGCCTGAAGTTTTGGATAGTTTTGATGAACCAAGTCCTGCTGAAGACACCTTCCCTTTGAGGTGCCCATGAGGCAGATAGGCACGCACCTTACGCCCCGCTTGCTGGGCGGGGTCGGTCTTTAGCGGCCCCTGGGACCTTGTTGGCAATTCTTGTAAATCATGTAATTAAGTGTATTAGTCGCTTCAGGGAAAGACGAGCAGCTAGGAGAGAAAACACCGAGAGATTAAGCAGGAGTCGCATGGCTTTAGGTCTGATACACGAGGAGAGTTCTGCTTCCTTCCGAGAATCACCATATTAGCACAATTATTGGCAATATTTATACTAAGGAGTGATCTGAACCCCAGGAGGGTAACAGAGAGCGTGAGAGAGCGAAACTACTGTGGGAATATGTTTTACTGCTCAGATCCCATCAGTTCCGTTAGGTGTAAAGAAATTATAGCAAATTGTTCTGGAAACCCCTCCAGGGAAAACATACTTGTATGACAAAGATTTTTTCTTTTTAAGATGAAGTAAAAACATCGGTGTCAAATGAAACTCATTTTAGGGGCGCTGCCATGCGTGCGTGTTTACTCGAGTAACTGGGGGGGATGAGGGGAGGAAAGCAGCCCAAACCATGACATTTCAGTCGTGAATCTGGGCCAGCAGAGCGTTTACAACTTCTTCGGGAAGAGCGAGGCGTCCTCCAGCCTCCCCTCGCTCCCCTCACCAAAGCCGGGCTGGGGGCACTGCCGTCCCGCAGGCGGTTGACAGCGCTCTGCGCGCTTCGCCTTTCTAGGAGCGCTTTCCACGTCGAAAGCGCTTTTATGAACATTAACTTATTAATCCGGGCATTTAGTTACGGAACAGGCACCCAGGAATTTCAAAACTCGCCTCTATGACGAGCTCTATTTATTGTCGACTGTTTTTTTTAAGCAAACTATTATTCACGTTTTCCAATGGCACGACTGCCTGCCTGGGGAAGGGCACAACTAGCCTGAGGAAGGTGAGGTCTGGAATGGAAAAAGAAAAAAAAGCGAACACAAATCAGAAAAAAAAAAAAAACTAAGTAATCAAACACAAACAAAACAAAATACGTCAACGAAACACACAAACCTCCTGTTACTTATTTGTGTGTCATGGCAGCGTAGTTCCAAATATGATCAGTTAAAAAAAAAAATCCGTTAACTGCTTAGATTCTCGAATTATTTCTCTTGAGCTAAAAGTTCCCAGGGTAGCTTTTCCTTATGGCATTCGAGAATCATCCCACTTCATCTCTCACCTGAATCTTGTCATCTGTGCCATCTTGAAGTGATCTGTGAACAATGCTGGTCCCTTGGACAGCCCGAGCTGGTCAATCAGGCAGAACAGACTATGCAAATGGAATGGAAAGGCGAAGCGATGAAGAACAGTGGCCCCCATTGTCTTGGGACTTTCAAAGCGAAGCCCAGCTGCAGCAGGCGTTGCTGTCTCGGACCCTTGGTTGCTACTCTAATGTCATCATTGCAAAACATCACATTTTGAAAACTCTACAGTCTGAATGCATGATCAGCCCTCCACAAAGATTTCACTTTGCCGTGACATCTTTCGAAGTCACCAGAAAAAACAAAGTGGGGGAAAAAAAGTGTAAAAAAAGGGGAAAAAGGCCGGGGGGGGAAGCCCCCCCCCCCAACAACTGGGGACTGGGATCCCAGCCACATTGCCCCCTCACATCCCGCAATCCCTCTCTCTCCACTTCTAACTAATAACTGCGGTGCAGCTGACGCCTTTTGCAACCTTTTGGTGGACGCCTCGCCTTTCTTGTTTCTAGAGTCGAGTCGGATGACGATTTAAGTTGCATTTAACTTATTTTCTGGGGGTCTCTTTCAGGCACTCTAATGAGCTAACGCCGAGGAAAGGTAGCTGTGAGCAGGCAGTGAAGTATTTATTCACAGCTCCTTCCAAAACTTCAGATATGCGGGGCTTTAAGAGTCAGGCAATGTCTTTGCGAGTGATTAAACCAGCAGCTAAGCTGGGTATTTACGGGTCCATTAGGAGTTTTTGTAAATACTCGGTTTCTTAATACACTCATGCAGTAGCCGCTCCAAACTATTGCTGCCAGCCCTGCTTCAGCTTCTCCTCCCGGCACTGGTCCCAAAATTAGCCCTGCCATGAGAAACGACCTGAACTTTCACTTCACTGAAGCTGAGGGCTGTCAGATGATTAATGTGTATTTTCAAGGGACGAAATCATTGCCTGTGTTTCACTTATTGTTCCTTTTTATTTTCTTTTGTCTGTAGGTGACACTTGTGATCACCATGTGGTGAGCAGAGGAAACTCCCCTCTCTTCCACCCTCATGTCAGGAGCCTGTGCTCAAGGAGCAAAGGTCTGTGCCACCAGTATCTAAAAATGTTGGGGGTTACCTTTGCCTCTCCCTAGTCTCCTATCTCCTAGGAATTAATGAATCCAAAGCTGCTTCTTCAACAACAGTCTTACAGTGAGCCTACAGAGATGGATAATGCCGCAGCCTCAGGCACTGCCTAGTTCATGGATGGAGTGGTCACACATTAGTGGTCACCCTTGAATGTGTACTGTTTAGCGTTCGTGCAGGAAGCACAGAAGAAAGTTTCATCCATCTAAGACAGCTGGGCTAAGAAACTCTTAATTATACTATTTGCAGGACAAAAATAATTCATTGTTTCTTTCCTACCCCTTCAACTGGCTCTTTTCCTTTAGATTGGGTAATGGATTCTGTAATAATATCACATAAATTGGAAAGAATGAAATTATTTAAAAGTAAATAATTATTCACTGTAATTTGATTGGCTTCCTAAAATTAAGGTTGCCCGATTCAGAATGCAACAGTTGGTAAGAAGGAAAAGATGAGAGTAACAAAGAAAACCAAAGAGAGGTTGAAGTGAATTGGGCAAATAAATTAATGCATAGGTACCATTTCATCTTCTGGCTGGAAGATCTTTCCTCTTGTCAAAGAAAGTTTTCCAATGACAAGTACTGGGTCAAAAGAAGACCTGTTTTCAACTACATCAGCCTCATGGTCAAATGAGTAATAGCAGGAACTCAGACTGCAACCTGCCTCATAAAAATGTTTCAAAAGAGATGATATGCATTGTAAGCACCCTCCTCTGCCAGGTATTTGTTCACTTACCACCTTAAAACTTTACCTACTAGATAAATGGATCCCCAAAAATCTATGTACTGGGAGGTGTTGGACATGCTTCAAGTACCATTTGGGTCATTCACTTGCTGGCTTGAATGCAGAAACCCGGAGGAAAAGCAATGTTGTGCAGCCAGCGCCTACACAGACGACAACAGCAATGCACATGGCCAGGTGCCAAATGTCCTGTTACTGTAAGTGGGTGCATCTTCATCCAGGTCTCTGCTGAAGTACTTCCAGAAAGAGGTTGTGAAGGAGAAGCTTCAAAGAGGAGCAGCAGTTCATCACGCCTCCCAGGGAGGTGTTGCCTTGGGGATATGTAGAAGTGGGGGTCCTCTCTGTGGACACCACTGTTCCCAGTTGATGATGAGGTGGCCAGAGCATGGGAGAGGGACAGATGCACACAAAGTCAAGTCACCATTTCTGACCCAGACATGTCCTTCCACCCCAGCAGCCCTATTCTAAGCCCATCCTGCCAGGTGGACCTTACCCCTTCTCAGCAGCCTGCCAGCCTCACGTACCAGGGATGAAACCCAAAGGTTGCTCAGGATCTCTATTCTTTTACAGTACCAAAACAGTTCCTATCACCCCAGGTTAATGGATTGGGCTCTACCTGGGGGCAAATGGTCCCAAATCTGCCCTTTGGGCAGGGTGCTGGGATAACCAGGGAAAACCTTCTTTCCCAGTGGCCCCATGTGCCCCTGCCAATAGGAGTTAACTGGAAACAAGCTCAGCTCCTCCCTTGAGGAGCAGAAAAAAACTTTGCTTTTCTCTCACAGCTGGAACTTCTGCCCCTTCCCCCTACAAGCCCCAGTCCTGGTACATTCAGCCGCAGTTATCTCTGCTCGTGCACTGACTGTATTTTTCATGTTTATTATCATCCAACCCAGTGTAGTGCCATCTGGCACAGGCACAACGGGGGGAAGGAAACCATATATTCAGCAAATGGAGCATACAGGGTTCAGGTTTTGTTTTGCCTTGTTTTTCTTATTCTTCCAGTTTCTGTTTAAAACTATGTGGAACAGATAGCTGAGCAACTCTCCCTTATGAAAAATGATAAAAACTCCCAGTATGAAAACTAAAAATTACAGAAGAGCAGGGATGCCAGGAAGAGACAAGAACCTCCTTCTGCTGAAATACAGTTTCTTTCTTTCCTCCTTCTGTATTTTATTTCACCTGGTGCTCAGATAATTACTTCAAAATGTTTTTGTTAACTTTTTTTATTCTGCATTTGTTCTGAACTTTCAAATAATTATTTTACTGTAAGACATGTATTTTAAGCAAGTACAAACCACTCTCCTCCAGAGCAGTAGAGGACTATGAGACACCCTGCACTCCTCAAAACCTTTGCTATTTTTACTGCCACAATAAAAATACAAAAAATGCATCTCCAGAGTAGATATAAAAAACCCCATGTAGTATTTTCAGTGGAAGCTAGCACCTATTGCATCACCACCTTAATTCAAAGACAATTTTATAACAGAGCTGTACAATCAGAGTGTATTTCTTCCCTGATAATTCATGCACTGTAAGATCATCAGTGGAGTTGTCTGTGGAAAAAGTACTACACAATGCATTGTATTACCTGATTCATTTTCTTTCAAATTTGACTTTAATTTTAATTTTGGCTAATTACTGTATTGTGATCTAAGTTAGCAATCTCAAATTAACTACCATCTTAACTTTTGAAGAAATCCTACAAATGCACGATAATGATGAAATTTAAATTACTGTCGGTTATTGTGTAACGTCTACACCATGGAAAACCAAGCCTTCAGGTATTTTAATTTCATTTGCATATATAGCATTGTGTTTTTAATTTTTCAGAGTAAAATTCTCTGCCATTTCCAAACTATAAAAATGCTATTAAAAACCTGTTTGGGGTATTTATCTATTTTCTTTTTCTAAACTGAATGATAACTCTGGTGAAAATGTGAAAAGAAATAGTTATTGGGAGCAAATTGTCATCTACTTAGATTTCTTTGGAAAAGCAACTTGTTGTTTTAGAGGTACTGATGCAGAGTGGTAGAACTGTTCTCCGATCCTGCTAAAATAGAGAAACATATTTCAGTGCAATTGACACAGTATTTGTATTTTGAGCTAGATTCTTGTCTCCCATCTGTTTAAAATATCCTTTCCTCAAGCCCTGATCCAGGGCTGAGTGATGTCACTGTATAATGACTTCTAGTGAGCCATGGATCAAGGCCTTTTATACCACTGTGCCTCCCTAGGCTGAGAAATGTTATTTTTCTTTTCCTGTGAAACCAGATTAATTTTTAATGAATTAGAAATGCTTGAACAGAGATGCTTTACCTTTTTATGCTAATACTTTTAATTTTAAATATTTCTTACAGATAAATGCAATCTGATAGCAAAATAAAACTTTGCATTTTCCAGTATTTTTCCACTTATCTTTGATTTTTGTTGTGAATTGCACTTTACTTTTACATGTATGTGTTCATTGCCTTATTTCTGGCAACAGAGCATTGAAATGTTTATGTAAATAATGAGCAAAAAGAGAATCTGTTGTAAAATACAGGTATAACAAATTCATTGAAAGAAGAAAAATAATTTAAATAATGGTTATTCAATAAATGTCAGAAAAGCAACCCCATACCTTCTCTGATCGAGACTGCTATGTAATTTTGAAGAAAGCGATCAAGGAGGACTTCTTATGCAGTAACGTATGGAGCTTTGTTCCAGTGGTTAAGCACATAATTAGAAATTCAGCAAGTCTTACCAAAGAGGGTCATAAACAACCACAATTAAAACCTCATATCTCTCTCTGCTTTGTATGGCAACATGCACAGCAGAAAAAAAAAGGGGGAGTTTTAGTGATGACTCAGATTAGCTTCAATTAAACTGAGCTTTAACTCTGCAAAGCAAAGCAGGCAGAACTTTGCTGCTCACTGTTAGAGGTCGTTTCACATACAAACTCGTAGAATTGCTTCTAAGCATCTCCAATAAAAGAGATACAAAAGAGAAATCGAAGTGGGAGAAGCAATCAGAATGCTACAAATATAACACAGAATCCTTATGTTTTGGTAAGCATCAGTAGGTAACAAAGCAAACTTGAATCTATGCATCGCTTTCTTCATCCCATATGCACTGAATAGGTTGAATTTTAAAAAAAATCTTGTCATAAAGGATCGCAGTTTTCAGAGTTTACAGGGTTTGCATAAATATTATTAATTCTAGTATCTAGAACCATTATATTATAAATTTGAATATTCAGAATCAATGTAGTTTGGTTAAATGAGCTATAAATAATAAAATTTCAGCAGTGATCAGACAGTGGCAGAATGCTATTTCCATGTGCTGAAACTATCTTGTGGCACTTATGTGGACTGAAATGGTGGAAGAGACTAGTCTCATTAAACCATGTCTGGAAAGACAATACGTGGAGGAACAAAACCCCATCATGATTAAACATCCCATTTAGATTACCATATTAGTGTTAGGTCGTTATAAATGGTGGGTGAGTGAAGAAATGCTTCTTTTCAGTGGTAAACGCTTCAAAAATTTCAAGGAATTTAAATGCTTGGAAACGTTCTTAGGCTCACCTACTTTCCTTGTCAAGTTTTGCCCTTAATTTCCCTTTTTACTCGTCTAACTCTCCTGAAGTGGCCTTCAAAATGCGTAAGCATGGATTTATCATAAACTTCGCTGTTGCAGCTCCACTGTGATTGTTCTGATCATTTCAGGACAAATGTGACAGTTTAAACTAATGCCTGAACACCTATTGTCTTAGTGCTGTTTCCTGGTTATCTAGTTATTATTTATTTCCTGCTTGTTCTATTGTTTCTTGCCTTAGGAAGACTCCTGTTTGCTCTGATAAAATTCCTTATAACATGGCTGCAACACCAAGGGTTGGGTAAAGGGGGTCCTCTGAACGATAACACAAAGAGCATATAAAGAATCCATCACAGCAGTCAGTAGTATAATGCAATTTTTTTTTCACTAGACATCCTCTTCACTACCGGATTAGTCACTTCACTAATGAACAAATGACCCATAACTCACACGAGTGGGAACTTTATGTGCAGGTCTTGCCTTTACCAGTGCAGATGAACTGCAGCATCCTCGCCTTTATACAATTGTTTAGTATTTATGCCTCCTTCCCATCCTTCTTGGGCATTCCATGCACCATGGGAGTTTCAGGTGGTTGAAAAATGCAGGACCCAGTGGCAAAACAGACAGTAGGATTTATATTTTTTATTGTATCAGAAAGCATTAATAAAAGATTCCACTTGCATCTAGAATTCACCAGGACCCTGTAAGCAGACAATGAACCAGTTTTAAAAAGCAATCCTTGTATGTGCTAATACATGCGAGGTGCTATTTTCTACTACTTTATGCTAGGCATCTTCGGAATTTATTGTCCAGATCTCACTTTAGCAAAACCTTAAGTTTAAACAGAATTTAGCAGGTCATTTTCTGTATGAATGTAGCTTGTCTTGCTGTGCTGGAAGTTGATGCTGTGAAATCTAAAAACTTCAGTTTATCTGTAAAAGGAGAGTTTACAGTTTCATTAGAATCTACGACTTGTACAATCTTGCTTCTAAATGTATTTTCCCCCCTTTCCTTAATTTCACATATTGAAAATCTGTGTTTACAGAGCCCTGTGGCATTCCAGCCCAAAAGGAAAGGCAGGACCCAAGATTCATAGATGCCTGTGGTCCAAAAGGAACAACAAGAGTCAGAGGGTCACCAAAAACTTACCCAGTTTTGCTAGTAAATTATACACAGGACATGGACATTGGTATGTTAGTCCCTTATCTTACAGCATAAACACACAGTGGTGGATTTTGAATAAAGGGTAGGGTGAAAGAGAAGAGAGACAGTGGGGTGATTTGACTCTGGCTGGATTTTAAATACTCACTAAAATCATTCTCTCACTCCCCTCTGCAGCTGGACAGAGAGAGGGAAAAAAATAGTTAAGGATTTTTGCGTAGACATAAGAGCTGGGAGAAGTCACTTATTAATTGGCAAAACAGACTTAATGTGGGGTAAAATTTAAATTTATTACTAACAGGATAAAAGCTAAAGAGTGAGAAATAAAACAGTTTTAAAACACTTTCACCCCCACTCCTCCTTCCTTCCATTCTCTCTCCTCTCCCCTCAGCAGTGCAGGGAGACAGCAAAAGGGGGTTGTAGTCAGTTCTTGTTTCCCATGGGGTGCAGTTGAGTCTTTGCACTCTGCTGGTTTTTTACGGGCTGTAAGGGGACAACTTGCTTTACTATGGTCTTCACTACGAGCTACAGGGGAGTTATATTTTTGAGTCTTTTTCTTGCTTCCATGGGGTCCCTCCCACGGGAGATAGTCTTTGATGGACTTCTCCAACATGAGCCCATCCCTCAGGCAGTAGTTCTTCTCAATCTGCTGTTCTGTGGGTTATTCCCCCATGGGGTGCAGTCAGGTTTCTGCACTCCCATGGTCTTCCCTGGGCTGCAGGGGGACAGGCTGTTTCACTATGTTTTTACTATAGTCTACAGGGGGCTACAGTTCTGACTCTTTCCTCTGTTCCCATGGGGTCCCTCACAGGGTCACAAGTTCTACACAGGAGGGTTTCTCTCTCGTTGGGCCATAGGTCTGCTGCAGGACTCTGCTCCATCCTTGGGCCTCTCACGGAGTCACAGTTTCTTTCATGCATCTATTTGTTCCAGCATGGGCTTTTCCATGGGCTGCAGGGGTGTCTCTGCACCCTCCACGGGCTGCAGGGGCCTCAGTTTTAAGTCCTTCTCCTGTTTCTGGGAGAGAGGTGGGGGGCCCTCTCCCCCTCCTGCTGTATTGACTTTGGCATCTATATTGTTGTTTTCAAGTTCTCTTCCACTCTTCCCGGGCTGGAATTTTCTTCTGCCCAACAATCTCCTCTGTTCTTAAATATGTTATCACAGAAGTGTTACAGTGCTAATTGGCACAGCCTTGGCCAGCAGCAGGAAGTCCCTCCTGGAGCTGGCTATCACTGGCTCTTCATAGGACAGGAGAAGTTTCTAGCAGATTCTAACAGAAGCTACCCCTATAGCCCCCTCTGCTACTCTAATGTAACAACACAAACCCACGACAGAGAGAGAGAGAATAAAGAGAAGGAGAGAGAAAGGAAGATCACAAGTCCTGGGCACAGCACTGATCCAGCTGACGGTGTGTCAAGGGTCCTGGGGGCACCACCCAGGCTTCACAAGGGTATCTTTTTATAGATAAGTTTTCCCTGCCCTGGAGCTAAGTTTCTCGCTTTCTATGCAAATTAGTTATCATGTGCAGTTTGTTTTTCTAGACCTTTCCAGAAACGGGTAAGAGGGCTTTGGGGATCTTTCATGGTCTTGATCCTCCCCTACTGGATCAGCCTTTGCTCAACAGTCCATGCCCACTTCTCGACCTCATTCCTGCACTTTCTTGTTGTGCTTATCTCCAGGAGCCAAAGCAAAGAATGTTTGTCCAGGAAAAGTGCTGCCCTATCGCCATATGGTCCCCTTCTCCAGCCACATCCTGTTCTTTCTCACAGCATGTTCTTACCAACAATCCTTGGTTGGGTCCATGGCTATCCAGATATCAGTGTGTGAGACACACACATTGGCCCCTTATCTTCTAGGCTTCTTCAAGCCCAGGAATTTGAGTCTCTGACTCTCTTAAAAACGCCAAGTTCAGAACAAAGTTCAATCAAAAGTATACAACAGTCAAAATTTTAAGTTGGTGGATCACCCCATGTGATCAGGGAAACAGAAATGGAAGCAGAAGTACATTCTGTACCTAATTTGATAAAATATGATGACAAGATTTCCATACTCAGCATTATTTTTAACGTATCAAAGTAAATTCCAGGACTCATTTTGTACACTTCATCCAGAAATAGTTTGCTATAGCCAAAATAGCTTTTAGCTTTGATGATAGGGCTGAATCTCTTCTGCTGAAATACCCTAGTTAAGTTTTATCTTTATACCTGGCAGATCACAGAAAATTTATCTGCCTGACACAATAAACCTCATAGTAATTAGAAGGATTATAAGCCTTTTTAAATATTCTAAATCATGTGTCCACTCACACATGAGACCGGAAAAAAAATGTTTTCTCAAATCCTCAGTAAGACCCTGGACCAACTCCCACTGAAGTCAACTGTAGTCTTTTCTGTTGACTACCATAGATCTGAAATCAGGAAGTACCTGCAATTCTCTTCTGTTGCTTTCAGTCAATGATGGTTTTGTGCAAAACCTTGGATAAAATGTTGCCAGTGGTTCTCAGGACAGAATTTAGCTGAGCAGTATAATGTAATGATTGGCCTGCTGCTGTGTTTTGCATCACGTTTTATTGATGTAGCAAGTATTAGGTCTATGAATACCTCTGATCTTTCCTGAATTCATTCTTCTTTCAAATCAAAATCTTATGGTTAAAATGAAGTATACTTTAGAAACATATTTTATTTGGAGAATTTTCAAGGCTGAAAAATCCTTCACAGCCTTCAGTAGACAATTTCAGTGATTAGCTACCATCACCATTGACCAGTTTGGCCTTTTTTTTAAGTCAGAATTTGTCTAGCTTGAACTTCCATGTGCAGTGTAACATATATTCCTTTGTCTGATAGACTGAAGAGTCCTCTACAGCCATCATTTTGTCCCTATACAGATACTTATATGATCAAGTCACCCTTTCACCTGAGCTTTAATATGATTTATCTAGACCTAGTACCTTCTCTTTCTTCTACATGCTCTGCCAATAATGCTTTCCAGTCTTTTAGCCATGCTACCTGTTCTCCTCTGATATCTTTCTAACATCCTCCAGGTTCATAGCAACGTGTTCTCAAGCAGCTACACAGAATTAAGACTATTTTACAGATGGAGCAGTGGCTTGTCTTAAGTTTTTCTTAGAATTATATTAGTCATAAAGGCTTTAGAAATAACTAGCAACAGCTGTTAAAAAAAAAAAGGTGACATATCACGCTGTAACTTCAGTGTTAGAGCTTTAGGGACAGGGCCTAAATGGGAATATAAAAACATGTTTGAGCCTTCAACACTTATAGACATCAGTCTCTGCATTTGGGCTTCTAAATAGGTGTAGAAGCCTGAAAAGAGGTGCCATTTTATAATCTAGAATCCTCCTCCTTTTATTTATGTGCAGGTGTGCTTTAATATCCTGAAATTTTCCATTTAGCTTTGGGTGAGGGCACCACTCTTCAATTCGCTCTGGGGTAGTTGCCTAGTGTTTGTGTCCAATGTTAAGATCACTGCAGCAGCATGGCTGGAGGACTGATGCGGTGTAAAACAATGATAGAGTAAAGTTTGTAAAACACTTTCCTTGGGGGAAAAATTAACATATTAAATTATATTGTAAGTGTATTTTCTCTGTAAAATTATGCTGCTATAATTCATATGTGCTATAAGATCTCCAGTGCAACTGCTTCATGGAAATGTTGTGGTAACGTGTGAAGAGACTTCTAAAACTTACTTTAGCTATTTTGGCCTGTGATTGACAATTTGTAGACTGGTCTATGACACAGATATTTAATACAATGAGCATTTGGCATTTTTTACTCAATCATGCTGGTATTTTATGAAGTTTCTCTAACAAAAAAAATCCACTCAAATTTGGAGGAATGAAATATTCTACCTTTTTGTTTTGCTGAAATATGTTTTACCAATAAAGCAAGCAATACCTCTGTAAAACTGCATATCTGTTAAACAACCAACAATCTACAAACCAACCAAACAGTTAAACCTGTTACTTGAGCAAAAATGCTCACTTGTTCAGTATTCTTATGACTGAATTTTTCTTATAGCCTTTTCTGTTAGATTTTTTTACTTCTGCTTCTGTTGGTTTTGTTCATGCTTTCAGTCTGTCACTTTCTTACACTCTTCCTGTTTTTCTCTCTCCTGTATGTCCTTCTGCCTTACAAAGTCAATGCAGGATGAGCAGAAACACAGATTCTTCTAACCACCCCAGTTTTCAAAAATGGGGGGTTTGGGCTCTAAACAGAGGTAAGATAGGGATCTGACATCAGGGCTATATTGTTCAGAGAATTAAAAATAAGACTACAGGGGGAAAGAGGGCTGAAAAATAAATTCCAACAGAGGGGGTTTAAGAAAACCCTCTGCTGTGCAACTCTATAATCAGTTTCTGAGGGAGGACTATATATCTGTGCAGTCCCACTAAGCCCTGGTCCTGTCAGGGCAATTTCTCCCATTTTATAACTTCAACACAACACTAAAATTGTAACATGGTTTCGTAAGTCACTTCAGTGCACAGCCATTTCGCCTTCCCTCATCCCCCCTCACTCCTGCAAGATGAGCCTAGGGTGCAGCGACAGCTATGAGTCAATCAAGGATGGTTCTGATTGTAAATGCCAGCAATGGTATAAATGACAGTGCTGAAGGAGATTATATTCAGAGCCACATACATGCTGCAGAGGTCCCGCCTTGAGATTAGCCTAAAATACCACCCAGGTCTCTAGGTCCCTCCCAATTAGCACAGCCAGGCAATCTTCCTGGCACTACAGAGGCAAAGACATATTTTTAGCTCAGTGCTGTGCTCTCTCCCCTGAACTCTTGGAGCCCCGCTGAGCCAATGGAGTCCCAATCAGTGGGCTAGCTCTGATGCTGCCCCTTCACAAAATTGCCTGTAAAGCCAGTTCAGCAAAGGGATCTGTAATGAGCTCAGCAGCTTGGGGCTCTCAGTAAACTGCAGCAGTGAAGTGAGTTCATGGATGAAATGCCAACCCTTTTATTCATCAGTAGCACATCAATTAGTAGTTTAACAGGCAGAGGAAAGATACAGTGTGTGCTCATTTAATATTAGGCTGATCGTAGTCTGCATCTGTGCTAATTCTGGCAAATTTTCTGCATTTCAGTACTTGAGGAGAGCTATTTTCTTAGGTTTTTTGTACCATTACCCATGCTACAAAGAACCTGCCTGCTAAGTTCAGTTGCAACATATAGAATCAAAATGTAAAGATTAGTAAATAAGAAGTTAAAGTAATTATTCTTATAGATTGAACCATTAATGAAGAAAGAAAAAGGTTCCTATAGGACTCATGTATGATTTGTGATATTGTTGTTATACTTATGGTTCTGGTTTATCACTCTCAGAGATCATTAAGCATTGATGCTTTGCATTATACAGAAAACACTTGTGAGTTAATCAGTGCCTCAGGTTCCTCAGTGGTCCTACCCTTTCTTTCTTCCTGTCTTACAAAGAGATGATTTTACTACTTAATTAGTTCCTCTGGTCAAGGACTATGGACCCAAGTGTTGTCAAAGTTAGCAGAAACATCTGTCCACTCAGCCAGAGCTCTCTTGCATCAGTAGGAGGGATGGACAAATAGTTGATGGCAAATAGTGTGTTCACCAAATGATGGGCTATTATCATTTAACAAACCAATTGGAACAGTTTAGGGGGTTTTGTATTTTGTTGTTATTTATAAGTATTCAAGAAATACTTGCTGGGAACATATTTCAGCCAATTTCAGCTCACTGCATGTTGGCTATGTGCCTTCACTATTCATGCTTGCTGCTCTCCTACAGTAAGCAGTTCTACAAGTCAAATGGGGTTGTTTTTTGTCCATTACTGGTGAGTGGAACTAATAAATAGGAGGTTGAACTTATGAATTAATTTCTGGTTTCTCACTGGGAAATAGAATCTCCTTTTCTTTGCAGGCAAGCAGAGGCCTACCTAGCTCAAGCTTAAAATGTGATATCCCGCATTCAAGATTTCTGGACCCTCAATTCTATTGGAAATATAGAAGATATTTTTGAAAGTCAGCAGCAATAACCAATATTTCAGATTGCAAGGTGTAGGGTTTTTTTCCTGATGTATCTTTCTAGGACTCTATGATGTGAAGTCACAAACCTAGGACAAATTTATTACTTATTCTCATTAATTAGTGTTACAAAAAAGTTTTATTCTCAAATACTTTTTTGCTCTGTTCTCAGGTAGAAAAAGAACAAAACAATTCAGAACTTTCTGCTATCTCTATTCTTCAGTATGCCTGCATAATCACTGCTTTTTCTGTTATCTTAAAATGCATTCTGGGGATCAACCACAGTTCTCCTGACATCTGCTGCATGACAGAATGCTGACACCTTTTTCTGCTAAGTACCCCTCACTCCCCAGCAGTCTCTATTACAGTCCATCAGTCAGTTTTACTGGGCCGTACAAGCTTCCCTGTGTTTCTGCCACATGCCGAGGCTCTCTAGAAATGTAGATTTGTCTCTCCACCTCATTCACCTTTCAATGGCTCAGATTTTCAATAAACACTACTGCATTTCTCACTGTCCCATTTATCTGTATTTCCTGAGACTAAAATAATCCTTTCTAAGAAGGTGATATTATATTCCATACTATGATGTTTTCTTTCCATGTATTACATATCTGTTTCTCTGGTAGTAATATATTTTCTGAAACTCCTCTCTCATCATTGGCTCATCTATCTGACCCATTCTTCAGTACATATGTCTTGACCCATGATGTGTCTTTCATGTATGAAGTGAAAGATTTTCTCCCTATGTTTTTGAGGATGTGCATCATTTGGCTATCACCTCACTGATAAGGTCAGTCAGAATGACTGTCACACAAGGGTTTTTTCCTCAAAATACGTTCCTTTTTTTCTTTTTTTTTTTATTTTTTGTGGAAATGACTGAGTTATTGCCAGTGAGAACAAAAATGAATGTTATAACATTGGAAACTGTCAAAATATAAAACTGGTGCCAATCACCATGTCTGTTTCCACCTGTTTTCTCTGTTGTTTCCTTCCTTTTGTGCTCCCCAGCGGATGTCAGATCCAATATCCATTTTGTCTTCCTTCTTCATAAACACCTATACTCAGTCTCCTAGACCAGACTTTATACCAGGAATATTATTTCCCAGAAGCTCTAAATATTTGGAGGTTTCTCCTTTTACCCCTCCATTTTAAGAGGACAATTAAGGAGGGATAGCTGAGAAAGTCGCCAGTGTCTCATTGATAGGACTCATTATATGACTTTCTTCTTAGATCCATGGTCCCAATGCTCCTCTTCTCCTCCAATTCAGTGTTCATGCTATTCTGGGAAAGGAACACATTGTGACTTTTTGGGGCTTTTTTTGACACATCTTTCACATTTTTTAGTTATTAAAGTATTAATAAATGTTATTAATATCTAATAAAAAGTATAAAATATAATTACATAAACACATGCAATGACATCTACTAATGCAAGCAATTACACATGACACATACATGTAAATACTCCCTCTGAATGGCATGACCATTTTTTTGCTTGCTCCTCAGGCCTTTTGGGAGGGATTCTGAGGGAATTCATGGTTATGTAAAAGATGCCCACACAGTTTTGTCACTTTTGCATAAACGCAGAGCTACCAAGGCTTTGTTTGTTGGTCTTTGCTCAGTGGTGCTGTGCCTCACCGCACTCCCTCCTAAACTAAAAACATGTAGTAATTTATACACAAACTGAGTAACATTGGGTCCAGTCTCCAATTTATGGTCATGCAAAAGGAACAACTATTGCCCCAGACCAGGGAAGGAAAAAGATGTTAAGGTGACTACAGCAAAATTCACCCTATTTTGGAAGGACTCATGTCTTGCACCCTTTAGAAGCCTGATGCTGGCTGTACTCTTCAGGTTGCCACAAACATTTGTCACACACTGTGGATGCCTCTGCATTTTTTGGTCTGGGAAAGACACAGCTAGGTCCCTGCAAGAACCTTCCCACCACAGTTCCAGGTGTGACAATGAGGCCCTTCTGCTGTGGTATTGACAAGTGAACAAGAAGCAGCAACAAATTCAGAAGGACACAAGGACAGGCACATGGTCCTCTTGCAGGTACTGTCAGTGCAGCTTCCTCTTTCTCTCTCTCTCTCTTTGTTGAGATATTAGAGGAGTCTAGTGGAGACAAGTTCAACTTAACTGGGGGAAGAGTTGTTATATGTAGAAGACACCTTCAATATGACTTTTTCTGAGGGAGAACACTATTAGTAGGAGCTAAATATTTACGAGAACTACTTAACAGCATTATAAAACACATTTAAAATTATCAACACTTTTGAAATTTTGATACCATTTTGACCTTGATACAGAGTGCATTTATCTTCCCTTCTTGTTGTGTAAATTTGTCCACACCTTAACTGGAAGACAAAAAACTGCAATGCATAATTTTTTAGTTTATGAATAAGAAACCTCTCTCTTTATACAGCAATGAAGATGGGAAACCGTACAGTATAATTCTAATACCAATGGTATAATAAAATCTCACTTTAAGAAGAATTAAGTGAAAAATAGGAAGCAAATCTGTCAGATATATTTGGTTAACAGGAGTAAAAATACTTGACATCAGATTGCTATTTATTAAGATCAGCAGTTACTACCTCGTTTGGATATAGCCACTGTTTCTTTATGCATCAGAGGTTCACTGCCAATTTTAAGAACAAATATTGCAGTGGTAGCTGTTCTATAATGGCATCATAAGTACTGTGGGAATACAGCACAAGTACTGGTATAAATGCAATACCTGATGAAGTTCTTAAAGATTAATCTCTTGCCTGAGATATTTTATGATCTATTCAAAGGGATCTAAATATCACGTAAGTCCTGGAAGAAGAATTCTCTTTCTCTCAATAATAAACAAAAACATTTTTGTCAGGACTATCTACTCTCGAACAGAACCTGTTCATGAAGTTGAAGTAATTTACATTCTTGTCTACCCTCTTGCTGGGAACCAGGCAGTGGTACTCCTCTTTCAGCATCAGCAAGATGTATAAAGAATGTGCCCGTGCAGTTGATCCAAGCATCTAATATTAGGGGGCACCTAACATATAGCACCCTTGTGAGTGCTATAGGTTCAAACCTTGTCAGGGTCTCTGATTCCTGTGGGAGCATTGCAGAAAAGGGAGCAAGTGAGCTTTTGCTCAGTGCTTCAGACAGTTGGAATCTGTCGTTTCGTTTTTTGTTTGGGTAGTTTGAGTCAAAGGAGACATCCTCACAGTTCTTTGGGTGACACTCCACTAAAATTGACTGGGTACTCTTGAACTCAACAGACTGAGGTGGGTCATGTGCAGTGCAGAACTGGACCCAACTGCTTGTAAAAGTGTCAATGAGCTCAGGCAGCTTCTGTGGCAGCCCTGGGCAGCTGCCTTTGCAGCATGCAGTATTCAGAGATCAGCTCTCTTCCCCCTACTGAATTCACAGGGTTCTCACACAGCACTTAGCTGGGTGTGTTCATGTTGCTTTACCAGCGCCAAGTGCCTTCAGTCACAGTGCTCCACAGTAGGAGCTTGCCTCTTGTGTACCTACACGACAATGTGTTAGTTTTCTTTGGTGATGTTTTTGTTGTCTTTGTTATTATTATGGTTATATTTATTGTCAATTAGTAAAATAGAATGAAATAAAATGCACAGACACAGAGACTACATTTTACACTATATTCACACCTTCTGGGGATTGCACTACTGAGAGAACTTGAGGCCCTTGCAAAATGTGGGCTGGCTGGTGACTCCCCTGCCCTAGGATAATGCTGCCTGCTATAGCCTAATCCAGATGTCTGACAGGTACCCTGTGACTTTGAGACATCTCTTCACAGATTTTTGTGGACTTTCAGTGTAAAGTGAATTTTCAATGTAAAGCGACTTTTCAATGTAAAGCAGGTCAGACCCTGCTGGAGAGGGATTCTCCAGCGTGATGCTGACAATGTGTGACATGGGAGGTGGCACGATGGCATGTGGATGTCTTGGAGTACTTAAACAAATGAGGCATACATAAGTCTGTGGGTCCTGGTGAGATACACCCATGAGTGCTGAGGAAGCTAGCAGCTGTCACTGTGAATTGTGAGGTCACTCTCAATGATCTTTGATCAATGGTGGTAACTGAGAGAACTGCCCAAAGGATGGAGAAAAGCATATATCACTCCAATCTCCAAGAAGGTCAAGAAGGACTCAGGGAACTACAGGTTGATCAGACTTCCCTTGAAGTGATGGAATCATCCTGGAAATAATTTCCAGGCATCTGAAGGACAAGAAAATAATCAAGGAGTAGTCAGCATGGCTTCATCGGAGGGAAGTCATATTTGACCAACTGAATAACCTGCTATGCTGAAATGAATGGCAGGGTAGATGAGGGGAGAGAAGCGGATTTTTTTCTTCCTGGACTTCAGTAAGGCTTTTGACACTATTGAATTATGGGTTGCATGAGTAGACAGTGAGGTGAATTGAAAATTGGCTGAAATGGCTGGGTCCAGAGGCTGGTGGTCAGTCTTGTGAAGTCTAGTTGTAGGCTTCTAACTAGCAGTGTATCCCAGGGATCTAATCCTGTTTAACATCTTCATTAATGATTTGGATGATAGGGCAGAGTGCACCTTCAGCAAATTTGTAGATGACAAAAAACTGGGAAGAATGGCTGATATGCCAGAGGGTCATACTGCCATCCAGAGAAACCTTGACAGGCTGGAGAAATGAGCTGCCAAAAACCTCATGAAGTTCAACAAGGGCAAGTGAAAAGTTCTGCACCTGGGGAGGAAAACCCTCAGGTACCAGTGCATACTGGGTCTTGCCCATATGGAAATCAAGTATTGCTTTCCAGCAGGTCAAGGAAGGTGATTATTCTCCTCAGCACTTGTGGCATTGTCCTCAGCAAAAGGGTACTGCTGTGTCCACTTCTGGGCTCCCCAGAATGAGAGAGACATGGACATATTGGGAGAAACTCCAATGAAGGGTGATGAAGATTATTAAGAGATTGGAGCACCTCTCATATGAGGAGGACAGGCTGAGAGAGCTGGGACTGTCCAGCCTGAAAAAAGAAGGCTCAGGGGGATCTTATCAGTGTATATAAATACCTGAAGGGAAGGGGCAAAGAGGACAGAACCAGGCTCTTTTCAGTGGTGATCAGTGACAAGTGGCAATGGGCACAACCTGAAACACAAGAAGCTCCTTTTAAATACAAGAAAACACTTTACTGTGAGGATGATCGAGAACTTGCACACATTGCCCTGTGGGGTTGTGGAGTCTGTCCTTGGAGATATGCCTGTTGTTCAGGCATGGTCTTGGGCAACTGGCTTTAGGTGTACGTGCTTGAGCAGTAGTGTTGGATCAGCTTTCAGAGGTCCCTTACAACCCCAAACACTTTGTGATTCTGTGAAGTTTATGCACCTAACAAAACCATGTTCCCTCAGAAGTCCTAATGGTTTGAGGAGACCCAAGTGAATGAAGATGACACACCACAAGTGCAGCACAGTTAGGTACACACTGGGTCAGCTAGTCAGCTACACTGGTTGGGCAAGAGGAAGCTTAAAGAGAGCCATGGACCATCAAGTGAGGGCAAATCTCAAAGCCAAGGCAGCCTGAAGTTTGTCACAGCAAAGACAAAGAGTAGTGTTTCTGAGGACCATTATCCAGAGTTAATGTTTACAGTAACATGCTTTTCCATAAAGGAAGAGGTCAAATTAGGAGCAGGGGCTACTGTATTTTCTTGCTTCAGCAGTTGGGGATCAAAACATACTCTCACCATGTAAATGAAGGGTGAAATAACTGCTCCTTTTACACTGTTTTTTCGGCAGACAGGATTACAGCACAGATTGTGTTGTGAAACAAAGAATAGCTCCACAGGAGCCATGACTCTTCCTATGAATCATTCTGTCTCCACTCTCCCCTTCTCATATATCCTTTCTTTTTGTAATTTTTCTTAAAAAGTAAATATCTTGTGGATGAGAATGCCATACTAACTGAACAGCTAGACTTAAAAATGGCAAGTTGGCCATTTACTAGCTACAATTTTATTTAATAAGTAGTGACTGATAATGGTTATTTGCCTTCCTACTTGGAGACATAAAATACACTTTAAACATAAGCATATGCATTGTCAAAATTATAAACATATCCTTCCCCTAAAGTGCCAAATAAAAATAAAAGTCATAATACACCTCCAATATCAGGAAAGAGATTAGGGTGGAGGGCCTGGAGAGATGGTGTATATGTTTTTCTGCATAATGTTATGTCAACAACAGCTTTGTGTGAAGAGAAATTACATATGGAGCCATGCTGAAATTTACAGGAGCTGTTTTGGAGAACCTGAAATACATAACAGAACAACTAGAGATTTGGAGTAAAATGGTTACATCACAGTTAGAAATGGAAGGAAACAAGCTAATGCAGTTAATTCATGTTAATACAGGTGGAGAAAGGATTATAGGTCCATCTAAGTACTGCTTGGAGAGCATTAATGGCCATTGTTCCTAACTTTCAGTGGGCAATTCGTCAAATACTCCCTGATAGGTTTTGAAGTGAATGCTTCTGTTTGTGCATCCAAGGTACTCAGTTCATATTCCCAAGGGCCAGTTTTGCTCCCTGGAGCAAAGGAAGGGCAGTCACCAGTCTGCCCTGATTTGCACTGACTGGAGTAGCTTTTTCTGGTTTGAGCCTAACATCAAGTGATTTACAACATAAAGTAACAACAAAATCTTTCTTTTCCTGACCTTCTATCCTGAGAACAGGCACACAGAATTCAGATAGCTCAGAAAGATAATTTAAAGCAAGAAAAATGCTATCTAGCTGCTGAAGTCTGCTCTTTCTCCCCTGAAATGCTCACTGTCTGACCATGATCTGGCCCAAAGTACATTCACTTGCCCTAATACTTACAGATATTATATGTCACATAACACTTCATGGTAATTTCCTGGATTCAGCAATTATTTCACTAATGTTTTGTTTCAAGTCTTCAAAAATGCCTAGGTGAACAAATTCAATTTTTCAGGCATGTAAGTATTTTTAAGAAGCTGTGGCAGTTTTGTACAGAAGATGATGCTTTCGGAGCTCACTGCAGGATAAATATCTGCTATAACTATTATTTCCATGTTTGTGCTCATTAAAATGTGAGAAGATAACATTTGAATGCAGATATACTTCCCAAGTATTTTTCTGGGAATTGTTTTTTCAAATTATTCTTAGTGACTTACTGAATCACAGAATTGTTTAGGTTGGAAAAGATATTTAAGCTCATCAAGTCTAATCCAGCACTGCCAAGTCCACAATTAAACCATGTCCCCAAGTGCCACATATACCCATCTTTTCAATACCTGCAGAGATAGTGACTCCCCTGGTCAGCCTGTTCCAGTGCTTGACAACTCTTTTGGTGAAGACATTTTTCCTAATATGCAATCTCAACCTCCACTGGAACAAATTGAGGTCATTTTTTCTCCTATTCCTTTTTTTTTTTTTTTTTNCCTCCTCTGGGTGCAACTTGAGGCCATTTTCTCTCATCCTTCACATGTTACCTGTGAGAAGAGACCAACTCCTTCTTATTACCTCCTTTCAGGTAGTTGTAGTGAGCGATAAGGTCCTGCTGAGCCTCCTCTTCTCCAGGCTAAACAACCCCAGCTCCCTCAGCTGGTCCTCATAGGACTTGTGCTCCAGACCCTTCACCAGCTCTGTTGCCCTTCTCTGGACGCGCTCCAGCTCCTCAATGTCTTTGAGACACTGTTGACTTACGAATCAGCAATAAACAAGTGCAGAGAAGGAAAAGAGATCTAACACAGTGAGCAGTAAATACAAACCTTAAAAGAGCCTAAGAACTGGTCACAGGAAAAACACAAAGCAGGTATGGCTTTTTGTAGGAGATACAGTCACAAACAAGACACTCAGCTCATCAAAAGACATTTCTACATGAAGTACCATCTCAAAAAAACCCCAAGGTTTTGCTTTTACTAAGTACACAGCACATCAAGGCTGATCAATTTGTTCATGTGAACATTTGAGACGAGCAATTACAGCAATAAAAGTTCTGACACATAAATTAAAACAGTTGGGTTAGACTAAAAGAATATTGTAAAACACCCATGTGCCCAACTTTGTAGACCGAATGCGTATAATTTGGAGAGGTGGGGCTTGTGATCACACAATTAAGGACTTTGAGGGTGCACACACACCCAGATCAGCATGAGTTTTGTTGCTGGTTTTGGGAATGCAGGTTCAACTGCACACGCAGGCCCAGGAACCCCGTGCTCCCAGGGAGACTGGGGACAGATGCTTTGCTGCTATGTAAGTTAAAACAGTTAAAAAACTGTTTAACCAAAAAAATCCAGTGAGGGCTTTTGGACAGGAAAATGTCAGGATTTAGCTGGAATGTGAGGAATCTTTGGGTCCCTAGTTAATTATGAGCTGCTTTGCTACAGTTGTAGAAATAGCGTTAGACAAAAAGGGAGAGCTCTTGTGTTGAAGAGTATGCACTCTTACTATTATTTTATTTGTATTCTTCCTCCTTAAAAGTAGCCACTGCTTATGAAGTCTCCTCAGTAAATCCAAACAGTGGGATGGAGACAGAGATTGACTAAGTGAAACCTGCCCTAAGTGTGCACCCAAGAGATCAACTGAAATCAATCTGTCTCGCGGAGGTAGGTGGTTATACACAAAAGCCGAGAAAAATCATACTGGAAGCCCCGGGAACACTTTCAACCAGGAAAACTGGGGGTTGCCTACTGCATATGCCCTTGCTGCTGAAGAGTGTGTGTATGTGTGTGCATGCCTGTGAGTCATGGAGAGACAGAGAGTGCAGGAGAGAGAACAAGAGAAAGGGGGAAAGAAAAAAAGGAAGAAAAAAGAAATCACTAGAAATATGCAGACGCAAAAGCACAATGGTTGTATAAAATTATTTTGAGCTTTTCATACAACTTACATAATTCTCAAGTAGAAGAAAATAAAGCCGTAATTTATGCAGTTCTCCCTAGCAAGGAAAAAAAAAAGTTATTTTTACAACTCCCTATATTGATTTTATTTTTAGAACACTTTCTAAAATAAATGGAGAATTCAATCCTACTCTCTGAGGCATGTCAATTTGTGCCCACATAGTCGATGGAAAGATTGAACCCTAAGTGCAGATCATGACATTCTGCTGTGATAAAAGCTGTTTCTGTTTGCTTTAACACTCATGCATAGTGGTAAATGCCACCTGTGACACATTGGGATAAGTACAACTATCTCTATTGCATCTAGTGATTGCAATACACTGGAAGTTGTTTCTGAAAGTTAACTGACTCTTTCAGGTCAGATAAGTTAATTTTCTCTAAGTGTTTTAATACAGGAGAAGGCAGTCACGTTATAGACACAAATAAAATTCACTTGACAGGATTTTTTTCAGAACATCATACCAATTAACAAAAAATAATACATCTCAAGAGAAAATTAGTCTGTGATCTACTCTGGGATGTGCTGGTTTCTAACCCTGTTCAGAAAAAGCCTTGAAGTTTTGCTTAGATCCTTCTTAATCATGCCGGTAGGCATTGCTTAATCAGTGCTCTGGTAAATAGCCGTTCTCCCAGTCACTGCCCTCCATGTTTTTGTGCATGTAAGGACATGTATATGGTAATAAACAAGACCTGGGCAGAAAAGTGTTCTTCAGCTTACTTTTTTCATTGCCTCTCAGACACTGGCCTCTTCTTGTACCATCAAATGAACTTGTTTCCACTGTTACTGAAGTTATTCTGCCTATGAAAGCAGAACCATCTAAATCAATAAAAATCTATTGCTCAATAAACCTGAACATTATCTATACAGAGATAAGAATTATAAGATTGCTAGGCTGCCAGTAGCATATTTCTTTTTGCAGTGTAAAAGCTCAGAGAGGGCAGCAGGGCAGCAGGCTGTTTTCCCATGACAACTTATGCAACTTTTCCAACTGTCTCTTCATCTTCCAGAAGCCTTTTTGAGCTGCTCCAAAGAGCTGTTCACAACCTTGAACTTCCCAAGGAAGCCTGCATACTTGTTTTTTATTGACTGTGGTGGCTACTATAGCTATTATATATTAATCAGGTTTTTGGATGGGGAACCAGCTGTCTTATTTGTCTGGCTGAGTTTCTGGTCTCCACACAAGCTGGATCTCGACACAGTGCCATGTCAAATTACATGGCAGGAACAAATTCTCTTTTTCTCTAGCCATGTTGGACGTTCAGTCCTTGTCTGCCATAAGGATGAAGAACTGTCAGCTTCCAACTCCAAAAATCCTTCCCTCCTCTGTGGCTCCCTCCCACGCTGGCCTAGTTTTGAATCATGCTGGAAAATGGGTGTAAGCATCTAAAATTTTCTTTCTGTGTAAGATAATGTGCTATTTCTATTATCTAGAGGATACCAAGGTCTTCAGCAATTTAAAAAATCCATGTGAGCACTGAAAAAATAAGGAATACTGACTGACCCTCTGATAATAATAATAAATAATTGAAAATGTCTGTTAAAATTTTATCAAGAAACTTTTTTTGTCCCTGGGTAACATTTTGTTACCCTGCTTGCATGCCTTGGTGTGTTTCCTTCTGAGCTGGCTATTTAGTTCTACAGATACAACAATACATATGCACATAAGCATTATCTATAAATCTCTTGTTTGCTAAACCTGGAGTAATTTATGTAATTATACACATAATGTATTTTATCCAAATACACAAAGAATATTTTTTTCCTAAACGCCACTTAGTATCTAGATTTAACTTAAACCACTACTTAGTCTATCTTCCTTAATAGGATACTAAAAAGGAATTTTATGACAACATTATCAGTAGCATTTTGCTGATAATTAGAATAACAATAATAATACTGAGATATTTTTTCAGTAATAATGGTGTTATTAATGAGATTTTTATGAAAGACAGACTTCTTTAGTATAATTATGAAAATTGATCTTTTTCATTTTACTTATTCACTGAAATCAGATAAGTGGCTTAACTACATGTATTATTTCTAATAAATATTCAAAAGAATGCATTTAAACAAGGCACCTCATTCTATTCTTGCTCATATTCCTTGCATTTAAATAAAAGTGTAATTGCTCTGCTTTTTTAAACTGCTAGTTTGGATTAGCTGTCTAACCTGTACAGTGTAGCTGTTTTCTGTTTGCATTTTTAATAGCTTTATTACCATTTGGTGAAGCCTTAATTTCTCGCTCCCTTGAAGAGTCCTGCCTTTAAGTCAGCTCTACAATTTAACCGGCAATAATCTGTCAAGATAAGATAAAGACCTACACCAGATGAAATGCAGTATTTTTGTGTAGCATTCTGTCATTGTTAAAGGAAAGATCTGAGTATGTCAAAATGTAACACCTGAAAGTTTAATAAACTTTGTAGCATAATTTTACAGTTCACATTTTAAAATAAATTGTTCTAGAATACATTAGCTTGTTCACTAGTGAAATCAGTTAAATATCTATATAAATATGTTTGGGTGAAGGGAGCCAGCAGTTTCTCAACAAGGATAAAAGTTCTTTCAGTTTTCAAGCCTCAGATTAAGTCACTTCTGAAAATCTTTGCTTCAATTCAGTTCTATTAACTCTGCAGTTTCCTCGTAGTTCCTTCACAATATTTGGCCATAACATCACTGCAGAGGTTCATTAAATATTACAAGCACTCTTTTTTTTTTTTTTTCAGAGTTGATAATACTGAGGCAATTGAAGTGAAGCATACTCAAATCCTCGCTTTCAGGATTTGTGCTACTCTTCCGTATTCCTGTTTCTTTTCACATTCCTGTTTCTCTTATTCATGCAAGTAATTTTCCTGTTTTTTAATAGAAATACATGAAGATGAGGTCCTAAGTACATGTTAGGGTAAAATAGTAACTGAACCGTGTCAGGTAGGTATGTATGAACTAATACACTTTTAGAACAGAAGAATGAAGGATGAGTTCTCAGTTCTACCTTCGCCAAACCTCCTATTCCACATGCAAATGGACATCAGTACATTTCATCTAACCAGGAACATTCAATGCAAATGGTAGAAGCGTGGGTTCTGTGAGATACTCCTGAGTCCATGAGAGTAGATATAGGGTCAGATACATGGCTAGGGAGGAAAAAGCAGAGCACTGTGCATGGGACTGTTTGGGCAGCCTTCTATTCAAATCCTGCACTCCTATGCCCTCTGGACAGCTTGGACTGTGCTGTGATCTTGCTCTGTTCAACCTAGGAAAGGAGGAAGCCATAAGATTTTGCACCCAAGATTTTATATATGTATCCTTTTTTTAGTAACTGAACTTTTATGGATACTTATTCCCCTCACTTAAACAAAAAACGAAGTAAGCTAAAAAGCCAGTACTAGTAGCTGTTTGAAGGCATTTAGCTTAGCTTGCTCCTTGGGCTCAAGCTGCTGTCTTTCTCCACAATGACAAGTCCTCCCCTCTTAGGTTGGTTAAACTTTCCCAGGGCAGCTTTGCTAAAACATAAACTTCCATGAAATGGTTCCATTTTGATGAAACGTTATTCTGAAGTGAAAATTATCTGATTTTCTGCCAATTCCCCGGTCTGTTTAACTTCAGTATTCCATGTTCCTGAGCTAGTTCTGCACTGAACTACATTAAGAAGCAGCCCAAAATGCTCTTTTTCAGGTGTCTGAAGGTTTGGCACGTATATTAGTTGCAAATATCATGGTATAGTGTATTTTCATTTCTCACAGTCAGTGATTTATGAACTGTAGAGCCACCACTGAATAGACTTTGACTTATGAGAACCAGGCCTGAGACTGCAAAGGTTGTTAATAATTGAGCTCTGCTTTGACATAAACTTGGAAGTTCTGAGGGCCCTGGTTATTAGTTATGAGGAAAAGACTCTGATTTTCAGAAAAAGCAGGGAAGATAGTTCTGCAATAAATATATCTATTGTGTGCTTCATCAAAGACACTATTGCTAGAAAATCTGTTCAATTTTAAGGTTAGAGCCACTGGACTGTTTTGTATTGCTCACATGAGAAAGACCCATATGATGTGGCCTTTCCAGGAAGAGCACTGAGATACAAACCTCACATTTAAGAAATAGGTGAATCGAACAGGTGCATTAGGGTCCTAAGTCCATTGTTAAGGTCTTAAAAAAATATTCGAGACTTTAGAAATATTTATTAGTGGTTGCTACTTCATGGCGACCACTCAAGGCAGCTCAGTGATAGTCATTATCTCTATTCAATAAATGGTAGCTCTTTTCCCACATGGATATTTGGGAGCTGAAAATGGGAATAAAGGCAGCTCATGAACAATGTCACAAGCCCATAGCCTATGAAAAGTCAGGAGACAGCCTGCAGTGGGCACAGACCTTAACAAATGCTGAATGTTTGTCTGAAACCTACTTGGTACAAGCAGGGATCTCCATTGAACAAAGCATTTAATCACATTCCTATGTGCGTGCTTGTGCTTAGGGTCTGATTTGTGTCTGAAGGACTTTTAGGAGCTGCAAACTGACAGTCCTATGCTCTGACTCCCTCTGGGAAATACAGTTTAGACCAGGAGAAAGGGTTCTTTGGCAAGTGAATCATATCAGCTCACAAGACCACAAAACACATGGGGCAAAAGAGCTTGTCTGCCAGCATCAGGGGCCAGGAGATCAGCATCTCTTGCATGGAGGCTTGAAGCTGTTTAAGATGTCCTTTCTTAAAGCCATGCTAAGTGACAGCAGTACTGTGCTGAAATGTTGATCCCAGACCATTGCAGGAGGTTACTGCTCCAGCAGCTCTGTCTGTGTGAACAATCCTCTAAAGCACTTTGGCAGAACGCAGCCAGGTTAATGCCAGCTGCCCAGCTCATCCAGGCTAACCCAGGCAGCCTTGCCCATGCAACAGCAACAACAGTGACCTCCAGGAACATGCTGGTGAGACCTTCATCTGACACAGCTCTTTCCACTGTAAATATGGACTTTTAACCTGACTATTTTCTTCACAGTACGAAGTGAGGCATGGATGCAAACATCTCTTCCTACTAGCAGCCCAAGCATACATCGACCTGGAAAAGCATTTATACAAGCATGAATCAAGACAGAAGGAGGGGCAGGTAGACTACCTCTGAGCAGGAGGAACAGTTCACCTGCTGAAGCTGAAGCCAGCTAGACTCCAAACTTGCTTAAGAGCCTTCCTGAATTACAACTTTACAGCTGCTCTCTCAAATCTTTCAAAAATTCCTTGTTTTTGACAACTCTCTCCACACCAAAACAACCTGAGTTTAAGGCTGGTCCAGGCTGGAAACATATACCTTTTGAGGTTAATGTAATGGACTCTATGTTTCTATCTCTTGTGTAAGCTTTATTTTTTAAAAAGTAGGAGCACTACCCCACATGTGTGTGATGTGACAACATGTGTCAATTAAGGGTGTAAAAAATGATTACAGCAAAATGCTCTGATTTGAGTAACCACAGAAAAACCAAAGGGCTCGTGGTTCTATAATAAGATCACTCAGAAAATCACAAGGCAGTGTGACAGCTGGAGTGACAAAAGACTTGTGGCAATATTTTTTTAAGAATTGCATGATGAAAAAATAATAATAAACATTAACAATATTTTTTGGTTTTTTTTTTCTTTTTTTCTTTCCCATGACATAAACAATGGTACTCTGGTCATAAGCCAAAACCTGACAAAGGTCCAAGGTTGAAAAGGGTTTCTTTGAGCCTGTCTTCCTGGTATAATTATTGTAGGTTCAGAGGAACCAGATCTGGAGTGTTGTAAAACTCAACACAATGAACTTGACAGACAGCCAGATTTCTGTTTTCAGCCAGTTTAGGGTTACTATAATCTCATTATTATGCTTGAAAGACGACAAGTAATAGAATCTCAGGTAGCTGTTCTGTCTTTACTCAGCCGCATCTTCTCTTTTATGCCAATTTCCCTTGATTACCTGAACTAGTGAGGCTCGGTTTTCAACCACTTATCTTCCAGCAATAATCACCTGATCAGCCTTACAAGGTTCTCACTGCACTCAACAGTTTTAATGGGTCAAGCGTTAAATTAACCCTTTAACCATATCCCATGAGAATACAAAACTTATTACAGAACAACTTACTATTCAGTCATTCTTAACTTCGTGGAGAAGGAGTTCTTTAGACATATTTGCTTGTTGTTCCATCCACTCATATCTTGTTTTGCTGCATCTTTACCCTTACTAACACATGAAATCTTTCTAAAGCTTCTGCTTAAGGAAACATTCTTCTGGTTTCTTACTTCTAAAGAAACATAAAATGAAGCCGCAGGAAAAGCTGTGTGTATCTTATGTTCTATTTTAAGTCAACTTTTCACAAAGACTAAATTAATTTTTCCATGTATGGAAGAATAAGTCTGAAAAAAATGACTCGTGTCAGTCAATGTTGTATCTCTTGCAGAATTGTAAGGCTTGTGAGACTCTTTTGGACCCATCGATATGATGGGAAGGGTTTGCAGCTCTGGTACAGCAGAGTATTTGTACCAGCTACAGCAGGGAAGCAGCCAAGCAAGAGGTCCCTTACTCACGTAGAGCTGTGTTGGTGTGCAGGGCAGTCAGCAGCTGTGCTGCCACTCCCAGCCTCCCCAGAAAGCTCTGGAGTCCCCTCCGGGAGGAGGCTGGAGGCAGGTGACCAAGCAGTGCTCGCAGGCTTTATCCTTCCCCAGGACAGTGCACAGCCAACAGAAGTAAGTCTGCTTTAACTCACCCCAAGCTGGGGAAACCAAGGGATGTGTGAGAAGACGGGGCTCTGAAGAAGCAGCCTTGCCAAAGCTGCTCCTAGGAGTAGGTCTGCAACATGAGGGAATGACATCAGTGGCTTTACTAGATCTTAGTTTTCTTGCAAAACTAGGGGCCTCTGCCACAAGAACTACTTTAGCAGAGCAGCCTAATCAATTCCAAAATGGAGCAAACTCTCCCTTTCAGCAATGCTCCAACAGCAAAAAGAGTGGAGAACAGAAATATTTCATGTAAACCAAGGTGAGAAAGAGCCTCAATTTACCAGCTGCTACGAATGAAGAGTCTGATACCTCTTAGCACTGCTTCTTATAACAATACATAGTAGAGATACCCTGAGTACAGATCTATCCTTGCTATCTTCAACCAATTCTTGCTCACACGACATTCTCATTGCCATTCACAGGGATATTGCCAGGAAATGACTTGAATGAAAGATGAATTTTTTTACAGAGACAATTCATACAACACTTTCATCACCTTTAGTTTGTACAATCCCATCTGGTCTTTGATGACAACTAGAACTGCTTAAGGGGCTTTACTAGCTCAGGTTAGTAGTTATCAAAGGAATACTAGGACTATAAAATCTACTGTGTATGTTAGTCATTACAAATCTATAAAAATAATGTGGTGATTTCAGTCTGTTTATAATGTATTGGTCTTTTACAGTGGATGAATAGAAAGAAAAAAGAAGCAATGCTTAAATATTAGATGGTGTGACGATTTTGAGTACATGGGCTTTTAAGAGGAGTCTAAGACAAACACCCAGGCCCTTCCACAGAAGAGGGATGAGCCAGCAATAAGGACATTGAGCACCGCCAGTCTTCTGGGCAGAACACTGTCAACAGTTAGCCAAGAGAAAAACTAGAAAGAGAAACACATCTTGGGGCTCAGCAAAATTTTGGGATCTTACTGTTGTCTGCAGTGAAGGTGCCTTGTCTTCAAAGTACTGCCATGGTGTGGCATGTTTCTTATGAAATAATTATTCTCTTCTATTGAAGCTCACCACTACTTTTCTTCAAACACAGGCATTAGAGAAAACATGGTGGTGACTTTTCCACATCATTCCTAGTGGGCAGCATCTTCTCCCAGGACACCAAGTGTCAGAGTTCAGTGACTCTCTCAGCTTGCAAGTGTTCAGTCTCAAGATCTCCTTTCTACAAGTTCTTGAATCGCCAGTCCACAAACAAATAATTTTGAAGCAAAAAAATTTATATCAAGAGACATTTTCCCCCAACAATTACTAAAAGAATGTATGTGTCTGCAGCTTTACATGTGACTGGTTTTTGGGAGTTACATATTTGGTCATTTTCTGTGCAAGCTCAAATGAAAAATCCCAAGACCAACCAATATTGTATATTTATCAGAGATGGGACTTCCCTAAAGAAAAACAACAAAATTAGATGTTAAAAAAAAAAGCACAAGGACAAATTTCCACAAATGACACTAAAAAGAAAAGAAAAGATTCACTTTGCAAACATAGGCACAGAGTGTTGCTTCAAGGCATTTCACCTAGTCTTTGGTCAACCATTTTAGATGCCAGTGTCAGATGTTGGCAGATGTGTTATAAAGCCTCTGAGCTACCTATACTCCCCTGTAGTGGAAGATGGAGGCAACCAAATAGATATTCTGCATGCCTAAAATAGCTCTAAAGATTTCCGTATATGCAACTGAATCCCGCACATTGACTGTTTTACCTTTGATAGCAGAGCTGTATTTTTAAAAAATATTTATTTTATTTTATTTATTTTTATTTTTCTTTTCCCATCAATTTCCATTTGAGAAAAAAAAATATTGTTTCTTCTTGATCAGTTGTATTGCTGCAGATCCTTCCACAAAAAAATGAACACATTCCTGTAAGATAATAAGAAGATGTTTGTATGGAGTCCACACAACTACATAAAAAAACCCCCAAAAATAGTAATGTCAAATTTAAACTAGTGCTGAAGACAAATGAAATTCATTTAAATTTGAAAGGAAAACCAGATAATTTCCGTTTATGGAAATAGACATATGAATGATTAAAAAAGAGAAAGGGCAGATTTGGGACAAAATAAAGCAAAGGAGGAAAATGCTGCAGTTTACAGACTTTTATCAATGCATGTTTAGCCCTGGGGAAAATGAATTGAGAACAGCCTTGGGGAGAAGAACCTAGGGGTGTTTGTGGACAAGAAGCTCAACACAACTTGGCAGTGCACATCTGCAGCTCATAAAGCACTCTGGGCTGCATCAGAGGAGCTGTGACCAGCAGGTTGAGGGAGGTGATTTGGCCCCTCTACTCTGCTCTTGTGAGACCCCACCTGTATCCAGTACTGCATCCAGCCCTGGGGCCTCAAACACAACAAAGATTTTGACCTGTTGGAATGAGTCCAGAGAAGGCCACTAAGTCGATCAGAGGGCTGGAACACCTTTCCTATGGAGCCAGGCTGAGACAGTTGGAATTGTTCAGACTGGAGAATAAAAGACTCCAGGGAGACCTTATTGTAGCTTCCCAGTACCTAAAGGCTTGCAAGAAAGCTGGAGAGAGACTTTTCACAAGGACATGCAGCCATAGGACAGGGGAGAATGGTCTTAAGCTGTAGGAAAGCAGGTTTAGATTAGAAGTTAGGAAGAAATTTTTTACTGTAAGGGTGGTGAGACACTAGAACAGGTTGCCCAGAGAAGCTGTGGACTCCCCATTCCTGGAAGTGTTCTGGTTGCTGGATGAGGCTCCAAGCAACCTGGTCTAGTGGGAGGTTCCTTGCCCATTGCAGATGGGGTGGAACAACCCAAACCATACTATGATTCTACGTTTCTGAACAGTCACACTTCAGTATAACAGAGTGATACACAAAAATCATATTTAGCTTTTCCTCAAGGGGTTAATGACTTTCCAAGCTTTCTGGAAGATTCTTGGGAACATCTTATCCAATGTGTATGGCCTGTATTTATCTGACCCAACCCAAAGAACATCTATAGTTCTTTACCCAAGACTCCCTTTGTAGACTATGGGAAAAGACATATCTAGGGATCATTTTCTCTGAATAATTTTAGATATGTATTTTGAAGATGTACTTTCAAGATGATTTGTGCTCATGAAGATTGTGGAAAAGGGAGAAAGTCACAAAATATTTGACATTGGTCATGTCAGTCAAACTATATGATTAGCAACATGTCAACTCCATTTAAAAGGCCCTTTCATTCATAGAATCAGAGAATAGTTTGGGTTCCAAGGCACCTCCAAAGTCCAATTCACCGTAATGAGCAGGAATATCTTCACCTCGATCAGGTTGCTTAGCACCCCCTTCAACCTGACCTTGAATGTTTCCAGGGATGGCTCATCTACCACCTCTCTGGGTAACCTGTGTAGGTGTTTTCCATCCTCAATGTCAGAGTCTGTTTTTCAGTAAAATTTATAAGTAGACCTAATGCTCTGCTGGGAGACTGATTGAGTCCATTCAATTCTCCAAATGACAAAAAATGCCTGAAACTTGTGAAATATAAGATTCTTCTCTAAAGACTACCACAGTATAGCTTTGAGCCAACTTTGGATTAAAGGCCAGCATCTTATTTCCTCTAGCTTGAACAAAGTTCCCTGTAATTTAAGGAAATGGCTTGTAGTTAGAGGATAAAAAAGTGGCAGTAAACAGTAACCAAAAACTATACTAAAAAGTGCTCCCGAAGAAGGGGTGATTTTCTAGTATACAGAGTGGCTACATTATAACACCTAACATGAAATCAGTGCAAAATCTTAGCAATTTTACAGTCTTATCAAAATAAAAATACATGGCAGTAGACAATGTGCAACTTGGGCATTGTATTTCTAGTTTTTAAAACTAATTTTCTGCTTTATGTACGCACAGAACTTTATCAAACTGAAAAGACCTTCTGTAAGTTAACAGTGTTCCTTGGGTTTTTAAATGGGATAAAAGCACCTTCCTACATAAATATATTGTAATTCACCTTGAAAGGCAAAAATATTTTAAAGGAAGTTCTTAAATTTTATTAAATCCTTCCATTGTTAAGACAAAGTTTTTAAGGATGAATAACCTGAAAATAATCAAAACGTAAACAGACAAATCATTTTTATGAGTGAGGCTGATGACAAATTCCATTGGAATTGCTAGGCTCCCACAGAGTTCAAGTTTTCAAAATCTTGCATGCATTTGTGAGTGAGAAGAGAGACTTTCATCTATTGGTTTATAGTATTTACATGCTGAAGATCCAGATATAATATAAACAGGCAAAAACAAGGAGTGAAACCTTGGCCATACTGAAGTTAGAGCATTATTTCCAATGCATAACTTCTCATATCATATGTAAGATGTCTGGAAGTTGACTATCCAGACTAAACTACTTGCCTAAGATGTTTCTATAGCAAAAGGACCTTGTAGGGCAATTCAACTCTTCCCTAGATTGGTATCTAAAATAGATGGTCCTGTGTCTCTCCATTGGCTCTAGCAGAAGCATGGATATGTGGCTTAGATTGCTCATCTAGGTAGCTGAAGACAGATGAGATGAAGCCTGATGCGCATGAGGGTACCATTTCCTGTTAAGGTAATGTGAGTAGAAAACAACTTCAAAAGCTTTCAGTGTAAGTTAGTCCTTCTTGGAATGACACTGGATTTTTAAAATGTATTTGGCAGTTTATTACAAATTTTAGTGAATCAAAGAAAACAACCTTCCCATGTTCTGCCAGACACAAATACCCAATGACTGATCACAGAGAAGTGTCAACGGAGGAAATAGATGGAGTTTTGCCTGGATTTTAAATATGCTTATCCTTAGTAAAGCCCGACCAGGCAGTGAGCTCAGGAGATGAATGATTGCTGTGGGACACAGGGATATCTGCTCCACTCTTACTTCTCCGACTGACCTCCTGTGTGGCCTTGGGCACACTGCTCCACCATCTGTTTCTCCGCTCTGCTTTTGTCTGTGCAGGGGATTGGCTACAGGCCCTTTTGTACTCAGATGCAAATGAGCTGCCTCCATGCCCTGACCCAAAACGGCATGACCAAGGTGATGTGGTGCCAAGTCTGGAGTAACATACCTGGGACCTCAGAAACACTTCCAGCTCCATCTTTGTGCTTTGTTAGCTATAGCAAAACCACTTCTGCTCAGTTCATGGCATTGGCAGAACACAAATCCAGATAGATGTATCCATAGGCTGTAAGCACCTTCTTGCTTGTGGCTTTTCTTCTGTGCATATTTGCATGTAGAGCAGGCAGCACAAAGGGATTTGTAACCTTTGCCCTAGAGACTAATAGCACTGTGTGCTTGTTGGTCTGGCTAGCCACCCAGTTCATGCACCTATGGGGTAAGAGCAAGTGTTCAGCTAGGGTGGTGGCATTTCTAATTAATCCTTGACTTCCCATAAAGAGCAGAAGAAGGTTTTCATTAACTATGGAGATCAAAGTTAAATTAATAATATGAATGGAAAAGTTGTGTGTGTATACCTGTCCATGTATCTGTGTATATTTATGCAATGTATTTAACCCCATTTCCTGAAGTGATAAAATAAGAAATTTCCTTTTTCTTTGTCTTTCCTGCCACCCCGCTTTCACTCATAAATTTTGGTTCAGTCAAGAAATACAACCATTTCATCTTTGAAGTTAGTGACTTGCTTACTACCCAGAATGAAAAAGTCATAGAGGTACTGGAGTCTGAAGCACTGCTATAAATAGATACTTAATATACAGGTATCCTGTGTTTCTCAGTTATTTATTCAACTAGCTGGAAATGTTCTTAGAAATAAGGAACTAGCTTAACTTAATCCATTAACCATAGCAGAGTAGCCTACCATTTCACTGCAATGACTGTGCATATTTGCACTGAAGGGCTTCATCTGACATGTTAGTCTCATGCCATACTCTAGGCTTGCAGTCTTTCAAAATATTTTCAGACATTTAGAAGAGTGTCAAAAGAATTCTGCTGGGGAAGATTCACAGGCATTGCATAAACTGGACCTTAAATCTTAACAAAATCTTCTGTAGGGTAGATGCTCTACATCCATTTCTAGCAGAGCACGATCCATTACCCTGTACCACGAAGTGGATGCCCTCAGATGTGAGCTCCCAACAACAAGTTTTCTTTCATTCACAAGGGAGATTTTATGTAGGAAAGTGGTCCAGCTCTCTGAGAAGAGAAAAACTCACTGGCCTCCTTGTCAGCCTGCCCAAAGTTCTGCTTCTGGTGATTCATACAGTCAGAGTGGGGCTGATACAAAAGCCAAAGTGGGTTCTTCTTGTGTATGGTATGCCACAGAGTGGTTGCTGACCTGACAGAACTGAGCCAAGAGTTTGTGGAGAAAAGGACAAGAATCACTTCAACTTGAAATATAGAATGAAGGTTTGAAAGTCCATCCCTTGGGTCTGCAACGAGACTTGTTCAGTTCTGGCCCAACCCCACTACTATGAATATTCATTGCTCCCAAACCCATGCTTGATTAATAACTGGGCTTGAACCTAGTGCCTGTAAAAGTGAGTACATGCCACAGCTTGATCTAAGACTCCATGCTGACAGATATAAGATGTGCATGAAATAATGTTGTTGTCATTGGTCTAAATGCCAATCTTAACACCGTTCATTCTTTCCATTGAAAATATCTGCAGAGGAAGTCTTGAAAGCAAGGAATGAATCACTATTTCCCATAATATCCAGCCTATTGCATTTATCCAAGATAATCCAGAAAATGTGTGGAGTTTGGCTTATTTTCCTTTCAAGTCTCAGCCCTCTCTTTCTCCCTCCACAACTGACATGCCATATCTATACCTCAGATCTGTGGTCCAGGAATATGTGCTGGGACAAACCTTCAACACTGGCAGCCGGGACACCTTGCTGTAAGGTCCTCCCGTTGGAGACTGAGGTGTTTTCCCCCAGCATGGTGGTGAGTATCAGAGTATGGATGTGAATTTAGCACAGCCACAGATTTCCTGAGGCTTTGAGCTGTGACCTTGGCAGCGCTAGGCAAGCTCCAGGGAACCCTGGCCTTAGGCCTCCCACCAAACATCCCATCATCTTCCCATGATACAAATAGCTGAGTCTTTCCCAGCTGCATATACACCTAGTATATGTGCTTCCCAAAAGGTTTCTCTGCAGAACCTGGAAGCAGAGTCTCCACCAACCGAAAAAATCATAGATGCATGAACTGAAGAAAAATAAGGAACAGCAGAGCATCAGACCCGATCTTATGTATCACATATGTCTGCATTTCATCACATGAACTCAGACAGCCAGATCAGTCAGGCAAGCCTTGACTATGTGTCAGAGATGGAGGAGAGACTCTACAAGGCAATTAAGGGAGAGAAACTGTAACTCTGTCTGCCCTGAGGCCTGGAGGAGTGGGCAAGAAGCTGTTATCCTGCTTCAAACACCAACAGAGGCTCAGCAGCATAAACACACTGACATTGTGACTTCACCACTGCTATGAGCTGCAAGATTAAAGCAAAGTACATTAATGTAAGAAGACTGGGCATGATTGAGACATTTCTCTGGCATGAGCCCCACATGGAGAAAGAGCCCTTTGCAGAGACTAGGTTGGGTGGTGAGGAAGTACTCCTTTTGCCTACCCCCNCCCCCCCCCCCCCCCCCATCTAGAAAGAGAGATTTGTTTCAGGCAGAACGCAGTGTTGCTAGTTAGTAAACATGGCTACAAGATGTCCCCCATTTGGAGAAAGCAGGCGCTTTCTTTCCAGCGGGCTACAAAGGATTTGCAGCTGGAAAAAGCCCTGGGAACAGGTAAGTCCTTTGATCAAAATAGTCTTCTGATCAGCTGTCACCTGCCGATCAACTGGGCTCCACATCTTTACTGTAATTGAGCTGACCAGATGGTCTTTTGCCTTTCCATGTCACTGATGGACTGCTCTGCAGGACTTCATATGGGGACTGTGGTGACACCTGAGGCTATCAAAAAGTTGAGGTTATAAATCATTCAGCTAGTCAACTTTCCCACCATAGGCGAGATTTGTCTCCTTGTGCAGCTGGTCTTGCAAAATTGTAGTTGTTAGGAAATGAAAGACATGGGGAAAGTCTGCTGAGCTAAATGGTTTTGTCTTTACCCTCCCCTCCCTCACTTAAACTTAAGTTTCTGTGGTGACATAAATAGTTACTCTTGCTTGTATCGGCCAGCACTACATAAACCCTACAATCTTGTAAGAGTTAAACTTACGAGCTATTCGTTCAGTATAAAATCATGGATGTCACTTTCATAGGGGTGCTAACACTTTCCCTGTCAGGAAGAGAAAGACTTTGCAAAGTTTACTCCCCAGCATTTCCTATCAAAACTTTGTTCTGGTAAAAATGTGGGTTATTATACATATAGGTTTACTCTTGCAAAATTTGCTCTCCAGCAATCAAATTTCATGCAAAATAAAAGAAAAAAAAAGGAAAAAAGAGAGAAGATGATTATTGAGCTTTCCATTAGAGATCTGGGATTTTACAGCTTTCAGAGCAACATTTCCATGCAGCGTAAATTTGTTTGGAAAATAAGTCCATCTTTTGTTTGAAGTGGTTAATTACCTTGGTAGAGGAATCAAATGAAATAAAAGATTTATGGATCCCTCTTTCTCATAGTGAAGGAGAAAGTGATCTGTTTGCAGGAGTTATATTTTCAGGCACTTTGCTGAGACACCCCAACCCCCCTCAGTTGCTGACTGTAAAATAAGAAAACTATTACCCAGCTGGGGTAACAATAGGCTCCCACAGTGCTTTTCTGCTCAGCCCGCAGCTGCCAGTGAAAGTGGAAACTACAGCAGCAGGATAACATTCTTTTCTTACAGCCTGTTTCTATGGGCAAGGAGCCCTCCCACTGCTTCAATGTATTTTCTATGCAAAACTGTAGAAGAAGTGACATTTTAAAAGTTTTGACCTTTGTTTTCCCCCCCCTTCCCCCCATTTTTTTTTGCATCAACCAAGGCATAAATTTTTTAAACCTTCTGAGAGGGTATGTGTTAGGAATGGCAATAGCCATTACTGTAATAACAAAATGTTTCAAAATTTGAAAATTCTATATTGTGTGTAGCACACTGGTAGCCTTTGTGCAGAAAATAATGATGAGAGATATAGAACTCTTCTGGTTTTTGTCATGGGCAAAGAGATGATTGTGGCAGATCTCAAACACCTTTGCAAAATAGTGTCATTTAATGCCAAATTTTCATTTACAAATTTCATATTTTAAAGCCAAAACTTTAAAGAATTTTGCAGGCAAAGATTTTTCCCCCCATCCCTCCCCACCAAAAAAAAAAAAAAAGAAAAAGAAAAAGAAATATTAGCCAATTTTAATGAAATTGCCTTTAAAAAATTGTTTACAAGATAAAAATCAGTGGACTGAGTAATGCTAGTAAACGTTAGTAAATTAACTACATATACATGTATCTAAATTATATGGATCTAATTTGATAGGAAATTGTCATGGTTCCCAATTAGATTACAAATATAACAAAAAAGATACCCTACTGGTTAAAACATAAAATAACACACTAAATCTCAGGAAATAATAAAGGATGTTAGAAATGTAAAACATATTTTCCCAAACACAAGCAAAATAAATTAAAACTGTTCAAGCGAGATGGTGAGGGGGGGGAGCCCATGAGCCATTGAAGTGAATGTAGAACAGATTCCAAAAACAAGCCTGGCAGGTTAATCCATGTGAGAGCCTTCCATTCACCACCAATTCTCTCGGCTAGCTACCACCACTAGCTATTACCAGCTCACTCTTATGCTCACCAAGGGCACTGGCCCTGCTGTTGGTCCATCTATATATTTTTCTCTCTGGGTCTGACCCCACATTCTTTTCATACCCAACCCTCTTCCCATCACACATCGAAACCAATGGAAATTAGACCAATGCAAATGCTGACATATATGCCTATAGCACAGCAGTGTTCTGAAACAATCACTTTTAAAAGCTGATTTAAAATTCAGTAAGATTTAGAGGAGAAAGTAGAAAAATCTCACATTTTAAACTGGTGGCTGCACAGGTGGATTGATAAAGAGCTATAAAGACTTCTTGGTAACCTGAGTCCTCCATCAGAAGATAAAATCATCTCTCACTCTACAACACACACACACTGTAACCAAATCCATCATTAGCAAACTACATCATTCATCAGTGGGCAGGAATCTACCATGAACTACAATGGGTCCATTAAAAGATTGGGAAACCTAACAGGAAAAAAAAAAAAAGGAAAAAGCAAAAAAAAAAAAAGCTCTCCCAGGAGGGTCTGTGTCAAGACAGAAAATTCTTTCAAGTCGCCTTCATCTGTGCCTGAGACACTATAAACTTCTAGGACAGCCTTTGAATTTCACATCCTGACAAGCCATCCCCAGGTAAACAGGGCAAAGGAAGTTCTAATTTCTACACAAAATGTATGACTTTTTGTTTCTCTGGGCAGAACATGTTCTGTAGATTTTCAAACCCAAAGTTGCTCTTTCTGGTGTGTGAATCAAGAGCTTAAAAAAAAATTCAGAAATGTTTTCCTGGCAAGCCTGCCACTGGGGAGCCAGGAACCAGTGATAGTTCTAGGGAAGTCACAGGGTACCTGCACCTTTTCTGAGGGCTTCCCAAGGATTGGGGCACAGAGCTGTGGAGTAGCTGCCAGACCCTGAACCCAGGTCAAATCTTCTCCTTGGCTTTGGTGGGGGGTGCAACCAGGTCAAACCAAGCTATCATTTCAAAAGAGTGTCTCTTGTCATCTGTTGTATTAATAGCTATTTGCGTGTTTCCCGGTTTCTTTGCTATGATATGTGGGTGCAGGCAGAAGAATTCTAAAGGATTTTTAGGTTGATAGTTCTTCCATTATTCAGGACAATGTGCTATCCAAGGCAGGCAGCTATTTAGGATAAATAGCCTATCCCCATTTGTCCAAAATAGCCAAATGTCTGGCATGAGTCATGCCAAACAGGCAGCTGCTCGGTAGGAGTGTAATAGTGGCATACTAAAAAGCAGAAGATATTGAAGGGGGCAGAGAGAGCTAAAGGTGGCACCAGGGTATAGTAGCAGAAGGTTTGTGGGGTCAGTAATACACAGCCATCACACTCATTAAAACTGTCAGACGACGCCATCACAAACGACAGCGTTTCTCTGTAGTTTGCGCACAACACCACTCATCTCCTTAAACAGACAATAACCAAATGTCTTAGAGGCCACTGTGTGGGAGGTGCTGGCAGGTATTACCTCTGGAGCACACATATTGCAAGCACGATATCACTGTCATTGCAGGCAGGAGAGTGTTGGGAAACAATTCCTTCAGTAAGGGTGCTGCTTCATGATTTGTGTGGCACAGGGCATTTCCTCAGCTGTTTGAGATGGATTGCTGAAAAGTAATGGCATTCACAAGGAGCAGGATGCACATTGCAGCGAGGCACATGAGTACATTTCCAGGTGAATGAAGGTATCTGTGTCCTCATCTGGCTTTTCATGTACATGCAGAATTGTGAGCACAATATGTACACCTGCTGTGCGCAGCCACCCTCCTGTCCTTTCCGGGCTATAAAGTCCCTTCCTCCCTCAGCATTTCATGAGTACTGACAATTAAAGCTGCAGACACTCCTGTTAAGTAGGTAATGCACTTCATTTTGCAGAGAAAGGAACCAAAGCTGTAAAATTTGTGCCATACCCAACATGGCAAAGAAAGCACAGGGCAAACTGCTGAATGAAACCAGCTACTGAGAAAGTTTTCTATGACAGGAATGTCCTTTGTCACAGTCACCAAGATGCAAGCTCAGCAGGTGTTATTTCAAATTCAGTATCTTGGCCATCTACTTGTCTTTTAAAATACATGAAAACAGTCCCTGGCATGTAATAAACTTCTTGCCAGACTTTGGAGTTCTTTAGCTGACATTATCTTTAGCACATTTAAGTGCCAAAAAACCCCCACAACTGGGTAAATGTGTAGTTAGTCATGCTTGTAAAAATGTCAATGCTGTCAAAAATATTTGTGTGAAAATCATAAACAAAATCTGCTGCCATGAGGAGTTATTTGGTTCTTAATTATGGGACAAAATGACTTCTTTTTCATGAAGCCTTGGAATAAAGAGAGCTAACACTGTGATGGAAATATTGGCACAATCTTGACTCAGCTGCTTCCCTGGGCTAATGAAGTCGCTCCCAGAAAGAAGAGGATTATGATCTTCACAGAGTACCTTAAAAATCCAGCTAGCATGCCAGGATAGCAAAGCAAGTTCATAATAGGATGTGCAATCCTGCACCTTTAAGTATGTTGGGAAGGTTTCAGGTGCTTAAAGGCAGGAGAGGGTTAGTTAGCAGTACTTTAATTGGCATTTTTAAGTGGATTTCTAAAACTGAAACTCTTAGATTTGCACACTTGCTTATAGAAGCTGGATAAGCATATTTTATAACCTAAAAAAATGAACAAAAGCAGTAGGTCACAAGACCAAATCATGTAGGTCAGTGGAGAGGAATACCTACAGCTATCTCAAGGTTTGTGTTCATTGACCTTTGGGAACAGTTGGTGGTCCCACCACATTTCTGAAGGACAGATGTTCTCACCCACACACTACCACAGGTGACAGTGCTGGGGTCAGCAAACTCTGTGGGCACATCCCAGGAATGAACCCCCACAGAGTGGGTTCACTGAGGCCAGGTACACTGACAGGTCCTTTGAGAAGTTGTACTCTCTTCCCTTCCTCTTCTTTGCAACTTTATAAAAACAGACTCACACTTTTACAACTTGTGGTTAATTGGGAAACTTTCACTGATAGCAAAGTCACAGGGAGTGGAAGTGAGCATTCAATGGTGTGGCCATGTGGGGACCTGATCTTCAAACCATGCAGTGAGTACAGGTCTTGCTGTCTTCTTAGAACAGAATCATATATGCTGCTGCATGGTTGTAAAGTATAAGACTCACAAACCAATATTGAAACAGGGTATTTAAGACTTTTTTGTGATTAGGTTGGTAAACACTGGAACAGGTTGCCCAGAGAGGTGGTAGAAGATCCAGCTCTGGAAATATTCAAGGCCAAATTGGATGGAGCTTTGAGTAACCCGATGGAGTTGAAAATGTCCCTACATATTGCAGGGGGGTGGGAACTAGATGAGCTTTAAAGATCCCTTCCAACCCAAACCATTTTATGGTTTCCCTTGCCTTGAAATGCAAATACAGCTGTTAAAATTAGTGTCCAGCTCTACTGCTATGGTCCTATTCATCACTGATTGGTTTCTCAAGAATCTGGAGAAATGACACTGAAAGGTCTAACACAAACATGCTAAAAAGTTACTAGCAAGAAGTAAATTCTAAAAAGGGCTGCAGTAACTGAAACATTTCCTGCTGAGATCTGTGGTTCCAAGGCCTCTTATAGAAATGGTTTCTCATACCATAATACCCCATGAGTTCAGTACCAATGCACAATATTGCAAACCTAAAAGATTTCTTGAAACGGAATGAAAATTCACAATATTTGTCTTTTATTACTCCATTCCATGTCTCTCAATTGTTGTCTTCCCTCCTCAGAGAATTTCAGGTAAGGGAAAACAATCTTATATTAATACTCATTAGATTTATTCATAGGGGTTTATGTTATCCTATTTTATAAATGAAAATATCTGCATGGAATTGAGATACAGTCAAGATTAAAGTAAGATTTTACATATCACAAAAGGACTAAAACCTGAAGTAGAAAAATGTGACACTAAATGAACAAAGGCCATGTTATGTTGGTTCATTTCAATCATGTCTACCTTCATTACTCCAAACCGCTCTATTGAGAGAGTCCTCATTCTTGCTATCACCATGAAAACAAGCTTTTGCTGGAAGAACAAAAAAAGGTGAGACTCTCTTATGCACTCTCTTTAAGACTTACACTTAATCAGATAGAAGAATTTCTAAAATATTCCATGCTTCCTGAAAAAAAAAAAAAGGCATAGAACAAGAGTTGGATAACTTTGTGCCAGCCTTTTTTGGTTTGTTATGAAAAAATGACATTGTTTTAGCAATAAGAGCAGATTTCTTACAGTGTTCAGTGAGCGTGAGGACTAGGAGAAAGACAGATCAGGAATAAATGGATTAAAGGAAAGACTGTCTTCTAAGCAGGAGAAAAAAAATTGCCTGGAGGTATTGAAATGTTAAGTAACACAAGCAGTAGTCTGTGACCTGCCTTGCACAAAGGGCAGCAGGGAAGTGAAAGGCACTCTCTACCTCTGGCCACCCTTAGATGGGGGGAGTGACACATTGAAAGCACTGTCTTCTGGCCAGGACATTCCTCCCAGCAGCAGATCACCCCATCCTCTGTACCCCAGTGATTCCGCAGGACATGTTGTCATCAGGCCAGCACAGGACATGCCACTTATGGAATAAGACAGCAAGACTGTCGTGTTATGAAATGCCATCTGCCTTCTGGACTGTTCCTAGAACAGTACCAAAATGCATTGCCAATGGCTCACACAAGGGAACCCCAACAGGCATCAGAATTTTTTGCTTCTCTTGGGAAATGGGCTCTTCTGAGGTCATCTATTTTCAAGGTCCCCCAAGTACAAAGACAAGCAAAGTAGGTTCTTTTACAAAACAAGTAGTGAGAAATTTGCCTCAGCCTTGTTGAGAGCATCCTCAGAATTCAACCTGATAAATTCAAGTTTGATAAACTGTCAAGGTTTGTTTTCTACATACAGGCTCACAGCTCATTCTCCTCAGGTTGTTGAGAGACAGAAGTGGGAAGCAGATATCCTTGGGTCTCTGAGACATCATTTAAGTATTTCTATAAAACCTTGCTCCCTTATGTTAGTTTTTCTGGGATTCTGAACATACTGGTCTTCCTTTTGTGGGTGCTGACAGTTTAGGGTCCAGAATTTGGGTCCCCTCCACTGGGCCTGAGCACAGTACAGCATCACTGACATTACAATTAGTTCATGCTGATGAAAAGGTTGAGCAGAGAAGATGTGTGAGAGAGAATAATATGGGAATGTTTTCTGATAGGAAGGGTCAAAGTCATCTCTCTACTCTTTCCAGTATCCTGGTGACACCATGAAAAAAGCTGTTGGCCTACCATTTCCCATTCTTCCATTGCTATCCCACATCCATTCAGGATATCAGAATAAGTGCCTGTAGATATATTCAGGCCTGCTAACACAGTTCTTCCAGGACAATCATGCCATTGGTAAATGTAGCTATTGATCTCTTTCCTGATCCTTCCCACAGCTCTGAGAAGCTGTCAGAAAGGTCTGTGAAACAACAGTCTATGAGATTGGATGGGATCCACCCAAGGGTATGGAGGGAGCAGGCAGAACAGCTCACCAAGCCACTTTTCAACATTCACCAACAGTCCTGCCTAACTGGAGAGGTCCCAGTGGACTGGAGATTGATCAGTGTGATGTCCACCTACAAGGACCAGAAGGAGAATTCTGGGAACTACAGTCCTGTCAGCCCAACCTCAGTGCCGGGGAAGGTTGTGGAGCAGATCATCTTGATTGCCATCACACAGCATGTACAGGACAACTAGGGGATCAGGCACAGCCAGGGTTTGTGAAAGCCAGGGTTTGTGAAAGCCAGGTCCTACTGGACTGAACTGATCTGTGGCAAGGTGACCTGCTTATTGGATGAGAGAAAGGCTGTGGATGTCATCTACCTGGACTTTAGTAAAGTTTTTTAGTAAAGTCTTCATCATTTCCCACAGCATTCTCCTGGAGAAACTGGTTGCTCATGGCTGGATAGGTGCACTGCTTAATGGGTAAAAAACTGGCTAGGTGGCCAGGCCCAGAGAGCAGTGGTGAATGGAGTTAAATCTGTGTGCTGGATGGTCAGTAGTGGTGTTCCCGAGGGCTCAGTACTGGGTGCAGTCTTGTTAATTGTCTTTATCGATGATCTGGTTGAGAGAATCAAAGGTATCTTCAGTCAGTTTGCAGATGACACCAAGTTGGGCAGGAGTGTTGATCTGCTGGAGGGCAGGAAGGCTCTACAGAGAAATCTGGACAGGCTGGATTGATGGGCTGAGGCCAATTGCATGAGTTTCAACAGGGCCAGGGCTGAGTCCTGCAGTTGGGTCACAACAACCCCATGCAGCGCTATGGGCTTGGGACAGAGTAGCTGGAAATCTGCCTGGCAGAAAAGAACCTGAGGGTTATGGTCAATAGTCTGCTGAACATGAATTACAGTGTTCCCAGGTGGCCAAGAAGGCCAATGGCATCCTGACTTGTATCAGTAATAGTGTGGCCAGCAGGGCCAGGGCAGTGATTGTTCCCCTGTACTCAGCACTAGTGAGGCCTCACCTCAACTGTGTTCAGTTTTGGATTCCTCACTGCCAGAAAGACATTGATGTTCTGGATTATGTCCAGAGAAGGGCAACAGAGCTGGTGAAGGGTCTGGAGCACAAGTCTTTTTAGGAGGGTCTGAGGAAGCGGAGAGTGCTTAGCCTGGAGAAAAGGAGGCTGAGTAGGGTCCTTATCTCTTTCTCTACAGCTACCTGAAAGGAGGTTGTAGTGAGGTGGAATTTGATCTGTTTTCCCGAGTAACCAGCAATAGGACAAGAGGAAATGGCCTCAAGTTGCACCAGGGGTGGTTTAGGTTGGGTATTAAGAAAAAATTTTTCAGGATTGTCAAGCACTGGAACAGACTGCCCAGGGAAGTGGTGGAGTCACCACCTCTGGAGGTATTTAAGACATGTAGATGTGATGCTTAGGGACATGATTTAGTGGTGGACTTGGCAGCACTAGGTTAAATGTTGGATCTTGAGATCTTAAAGGTCTTTGTCAACCTAAGTAATTCCATGATTCTATTCTATTTGCTTGGCTGTGTAACTGTGGAGGTAGATACAGAGATGCCTATACCTAAGACTAAGGTTAATTGAACTCTAAGCAGAGGAAATAAAATTTAAAATTACAATGCTATCGTTTTGTGATAATGTTGTAACTTGCCTGTTTGGTAATTCCTGATCTCTGGTTTGCAGCATCTCTGCTCTATTCACCAGGGAGTTTACTACCTTTAATATACGTAAGGCGCCATAAAAATAAACACCTGCAAAATGTAGACATCTACACCAAAGCTGTTTTTCTTTGCCTTTTCCTAATTGTAAGCCATGTGACCTATGGTAGCTGTCTAATTTAGGTTGAGCCAAATTACTGCTGGGAAGTGCTTGCATCTTTCTGTTGACTCTAACAGGGCAAAAGAAGAGGTGGACTAGTTCACGTGTCTGCATTGAACAGGTGTTAATTTCAATCAGCCATTTATAAATTTTAGTTACTTAGCCCACCACAAGTGATTCTATGCAGTTTAAAAGAATTCATGAAACTGTATCATCATATATGGGGCAAAGAACAAAGGTAAGGTGGTGAGTGAGCGGTGTGCAAATTTTCCAGATACAGGTTCAAGCTCACTTCAGTAAACAGTTTAGGATAGAAATCAGCCTCAGAACAAAATGCAGAGATTGCTTGTTTGGCATAGCTTTCCCACAGTAAATAACAGATACAAAATTAGCTAGTGAGGGAGGAAGGGAAAAAATAAATCATTCGCTTTCACTTGCAAAGCTTTTAAAGCATGCAGAACAATATGAATCCTGAGACAGACAGAGACTGTCCTCTACAGATGGGCACTGGGCATCTGCAACAAAACACAATCACGACCCTACATATAAGTTTCTGTGAAGGGCCATTAGAATGGAGACAGCTCATTGTGTGCACATGTGTTTGGATGAGAAAAATGAGTCACTCCCAACTCTGGATCAAGCAGGTGATGTAAAGGATTGGCAGGGAGAATGATGCAGACAAAGGCTCTGCTTGCTGAAAAGCACTGAGTCACATCCTGGGAAAAAGCATAAAAAAGGAAAGCAAAACTGGATGCAGTGATATCAGTTGAGAGTTGGGAGCAAGGATGAACACACCTACTTCTGCTACAGAGGGTGCACACCTGTATAAACCAAAAAGCCTAGACTGTGTATTGCGGTGTCTTCTGTAAGGCCTTAGGATTGAAACTTTCGGTCTGTTCCGCATCAGTTTAATTAGGAGCAGTCTTTTGTGTAATTTCATGTGTCAGCACAATGTACACTTCTTTGGAATGACAAATTTTTTGAAGGTCACAGGGCTGGTAAGAAATAGGTTACTGCAAAGGAGAATCAGATTTACCATTTTTGCAAAGTTTTGGTGTCCTTAGCAATATTTCTAACTTGGTATCAGTGAAAGGGTAACCAGGAGCTACGCTGTTACATTTTCAATTTAAGAGATGAACTATTATGAGCCTTCTAGGACAAAAAATAGCTATTAAAACAGAGAACTCTTAATTCCGCTACTATGCTTTACCCAGGTTTTAGAGCAACAGGAACGCAAACAGAGTTTTTTAGCTCTAGGCTGCAGGCCAGCCTTAGCAGATCTGAACTGTTTTATGTTGAGCTGCTCAGGTATCCTGCTCTCCTCCCAAGTGCTTTTATTATCCTTACATAACAGACTCCCTCAAGTTACTATGGCTAGTGGACATTAAGACTGTTCAGTTCACTGACTTAGAGGAATTCAGCTCACACTGTGACACCTTTTAGCTGATTTTACTAACTACCGGCCATTCACAAGACCGAGACAAAAAGTTGAAGACATCTAAGCTGGAGCAGGGGGATAGTCACCAGCTCTATCATCACCTTCTTGGATTTGGCAAGGCATTTAACTCCAGTTAGCCCTTCAGGAGACTAGCTTCTCATATGAACAACAGATTCAGAAACCTGATTTCTGAGCTTGGGACCCCTCAAATGAGGCAGCAGGTGTCTACCCTTTAAGGCACAGGCCAAGTAACTCTGCAGGGCAGCTTCTCTATTGGTTTACAGGCCTCTTTCCCTATACACTTGTAACAATTGATATGGCAGATGCTCTGAGAGGTAGAAATCATCAGGAAAATTGAGTTGAAGAGTAAGTTGAGAAGTGATGCTCAGGCAACATGAATTGACTTAGTGCTATTTTAAATTTTTTTTGAGCATCCAAGTCCTGTTTCCTCAAATCTCAACTCAGGTTTCATTAATGCTTCATGAGGCCCTCACAAGACCTCAGTGCTTTGCATCTTCTCTGGCTTTGCTTCTATGAAAGTAATTTTTGTATATCATGGGATACAGAAGTGAGTAAGAGAGAGATTTGGGTAGACTTGGGGATTTTCATTCTCTTGACACTCTCCTGCACATTTGAAGACATACTTGTCACTCAACCCCAGCTTTTGGGAGGAAATATTGACCAGTTTTAGGACACTACACATTTTTGCTGGGCTCTCACAGCTGGTCTTTGAAACCTTCTGGAGGGACCAGGCTGAAGCCCAAGACCAGAGTGACACATGAGACAACTAACACGTTAGACCTTTCCATCCCAGAGTGAACTTTTGTCGGCCTGTCCCCTTCCTGAAAAGAAGGGGGAAAAAACATCCTTTTTGTAGTGGCTGCTCGTTATATGAAGCAAATCGAGAGTGAAGGGAGGGAGCAAAGAGATGGCACAGAGCCCGATAAGTGCACCCTTAAATCTATAATTAAAACCAAAGGCAAGTTCCCAATATAGCCAACTCAGTTATATAAGATCTTACAAAAGCTTCACACTATTTGCTGGGTTTTGCTTTATTACTGTTCCCTCTCCTCAGAGTTCACTTCAGGTCAGTAGCAGATGAGGTATTACAGCTTGAGTTTATGGCAGGATAGAAATCTAACAGTGCCCTGTTTGCAAAGATATGCAAGTGTGCACCCAGAGGGAAAAAATAATCATTGGCTCTACTTGAAAGAGTCAAAGTTAATGGTCACTTTGGAGCTCAGTTTAGACCACCTCTAGCTCCAGAAATGGATTGCTAGTTACTAAGAAATTACTTGAAATGATGTCCCAAGAGTCTGTGAAAGGCTCCTGCTTGCCCACTCGTCAAAGAAATATGGGAAAACTACATGTAAGACAAGAAATCAGGCTAAATATGGCCTTGCTAGCCAGACAGACTGAGGAATGAGGACATAGAAGTGCTTTCAGAAAGCCCATGACAAGTCTGTGCATCATTTCTTCATACCTACTAAAAGCATCCTGCAGGAAAACACAAGATCAGCTGACGTATTTGTAAGTGTAGGCAGCTCACTGCAACAGTACTAGGAGTAGCTATTTCTATGTGGAACATGTATCAGAACCACTACATTAAATATTATGCAACCTAGATTTCAGAAATATAAATAAAAGGCAGTTTTCATTATTGATAAAAGCCTTCACTGCTGCATCCTTCTCTTGCATTCGTTACAGTAGCAATGGCAGTAGCATTCCTAAAAACAATGGTTTCTTAGGGCCATGCTGAAACTAGGCTCTTCCTCCATACAAACCCCCAGAAAATCCAAACCACCAAGAATACCACATTTAAACACAGTACAACCACTTAGCTGCAGTGAGCACTGCGCAGATATCCATGTATTTCTGAGGCACAGGTTTCCAAAGACAAGGAGAATGTAGGAGCTGGGGGAAGAAGGCAGAATTGTCTTCTCCACTTTCTCGTTAAGTGACAAAGTGCAGGTACATGCAATGTTCATTTGCTAGTGCAATTTGCAGAAGTCCCCTGTTCCAGGGTGGTAAAAGTCCTCAAGAAGAACTTACCTGGAAGAAGCTGATAATTGCAGAGTATAGCACCAACATTCACATATCAAAACATTTTCCTGTTCTAAACCCCAACTATATTTAATTTGTCCCACAAAAATAGAAGTAGGGGAAAATGGAACACTTTCAAAAAAATTCCTAAAATACTACTCTTTCTTCCCAGTGACAATCAGAAATGCTACTATTTTTTACCAACATCATAGGTAGCAGAAGAATGGAAAGAATTTTTTGCATGAATGTTTGTGAAATATATGACCGTCTTTTCTTTGCACTCTGAAACCTCAATGAAATATACTTTTCACAAATTAAGTTTTATATGGTATGTTAGTTGCTTGAAGTCTCTTTGGGCTGTGACAGTTGCAAATACCATATGAAAAAGAACAGAGAAAATCACCATGGGCAAAACGGTTGCTGATGCAGTATATAGTTAAAATATAATACTTGATTGGGTTCAGTTCCAGTTTCTCCTGCATGCCTCCATTAGAGGACTTTTGTGATTAATAACTGTCAATGTCAGGCACTAAAATGATTATCCGAAGAGTATTTTTTAAATTGCTCTGGTTTGAAAGCTGAGGCTCTGCAAAGACCTGTGTGGGAGAGCTGTGGGAAGGAGAGACTCTGGGATCTTACTTTCCTCATGTACCCACCAGCCCTCCTGGCAGTGTGGGTGCTGGCAAAGCTCCAGTCTCACAGTGACAGTAGCACAAGGCAGACTGGCCTTCCGAGGGCAACAGCTCTACAGCTGCCACACAAACTAGCAGACCTGGGCGTTTGCAGAAGGAATGCTTGCTTACCCTTTCAAAAGTTTACATATGGTGGAGAGACACCCTGGATCCCAAAGTACATCTGCACACAATATAAATATGATGTTTTCACAACATTCTGTGAAGCTATGTCAGATATTTAGGGCATCAATGAGAAATGGGCTCATTAAGTTTCATTGGGATGTAGTATCAGCCCAGATTGTACTGGCTGACACCAATCAAACTCACAACCACCACCAAGTAGCTATCTGCAAGAAGGTTGACATCTCCATATTAAAAGGGAGGATTGACACTTAATTTGAGGCTCACATTTTTACTATTTTCATCATAAGAATGTGACAAGAGCTGTTGTTTTCTAAGCAAAGACAATGATCAGCTTTTATGATGCTATCACAGAATCACAGGTTGGAAGGAACCTCAAGGAATTATCTTGACCAACCCGCCTGCTCAAGGAGGGACACTTATAGCAGGACTATGTCCAGTCAGCTTTTGAAAATCTTGCTATATATAAATAATTTTTAATATCTCCTCATCTATAAATCCATGTGGTCTTTCAGATGTATACTCAACAAGACTACTAGCTGCAGTAAGTTGGAATGATCTATTTACCAGGTAACATTCTCAGACAAAACATAATTTTCACCCAGGGAAGTAAGAGAAAGACTGATACAACATAGGTTCTTAACACTAAATTATACCATGTCTTTCTGGTTTTGGAAGGACCATCTAATGAGAAATTCTACAAGCAATCTGAGTCTAAATGAGATGCACCACCAGCAGTTCCATGTACACAAGCTCTTCTCCTGTGTTTATCTATACCCTTTCCTTCAGTATACTCTCATCTTTCATGTTCTTATAAACAGAAGCTCAAGCAAAAAGTGCATCTAACAACTTTTTCACAGCCAAAAGATGGTCAACAAGTCCTGTGCAAATCTCATGAAGAAGAATCAAAGTCTATGTCGGTGTTATGTTGCTTTCTCATGTGACACCCACTCTGACTGAGACCACAGGGAAAAAAAAGATCATTTGATGGTTCAAAGTGTTTGTTAGTTTTGTGGTGTTTTTTAACTAATGAAATCAAGGTAATCAAGCCTGAGCTCTAAAAACTAATCAGATTCTGGGTGGGAATGACTTGAATACAGGATTCCATTTTCTTGAACAATTTGATAATCATTGCAGTCTATCAGCTTGGTAAAATAACCTCCAGCATTATGTCAATGCTGGAATTAATCAACTCACTTTCCAGGACTCGAATAGTCTAATAAGTATTTCATTAATGATGTTTATTTCAAAACTAATTTGCACTGTCCCATAGATTTTCAGATTCAGGTGCCATGTCTTCTCCTATAATATGCTGAAAAATGAGTTTCAGTGCATCTTGTTCCCTTCTTTTTGCCTTTTTTATGTTTTACTTGATGAAACAGCACGAATGATTTCAAGGGACCATTCAAATAAGGTACACAACGTATACATGACAGATCTTATGTACCATGACAGAGGATAAATGTTACAAAACAGCCTCTGATTTCTCATTACAGTAACAGCCTCTTTCTCATTAGAGTCATCTGCTAACATTTTTTTTTTTGGTTTATCCTCTGTTTTGATTTCTCCATGCCTTCCACTGTTTCTTTAATTTTCATCTCTGAGGATGCCACTTTAGATAGAACACCTGATTAAAGAAATACCAAGTCGAGTTTCACTGTCCATTCATGCTATTTCCTTTCTTGATATTTATGAGATAGTTCTCATTAAACACTCCACTCAGAATGTACACATTCACACTTAAGCTTAATGACAGTGAAAATAGAGATCACTATGGCAAAGGTAAAGTTCAAAGCCTTTCTCAGTTTCTTTGCTCTTCTTTTTCAGATATGTAATCACAGAAGAACCGCCCATGATTTTCAAGACTTCTCCTGTTCCACCATTTGGAGCTGCTACACCTAGCAGATAACCTGCCTCCCAGTGCAGTTTCTGAGCATGTTTTGTTCTGAAGATTTCAAATTCTTCTCATCTGACTTTTTTTTTTTTTTTTCAAAAATGCACTGTGGTAAAGTGCCTGGATGCAAATACATTGGTCACCAAGATAAGGAGTAAGTAAACATCTCTTAAATAGCTCATTTAAAGAGATTTTTGTCATACTGCTACTGTGTACTCTTTTAGAACTGATTTTTAATTTCCATACACTCATGAAGAATCTTGCGAAAAAATTATTCAGCAATGCTCCTGCACTGAACATACTTTTGAAATGGGCTCAAGAGAAGAGCCACTCATGTTCGTGGGCCCCTCAGCTACAACAGAAAAGAAAAAGAAAACTCAGTTCAATCTCTGAAGCAAACAAAACCCATAGAAAAAAAATAAAATATGTGATCCTCTTCTTTTCTTCCTAGGGAAACCATGACAGATGAGACCCAAGGAGGTAGAAAAGATTTTTCTCAGTGGTTCAGAATTATTTGTTCTTCCTGCTTGTGGAGATAAAACAGAAAATACAATGATGGGTCCTAGTCAGATCTGCACTTAGGCATGGAAATTGCGTCTCTCCAGTGACTGTACAAAGAACCAGGGTTTGTCAGTAGCAGTCTGAATCACTGAAGATTTTGGATGTGATAGTGGTTAGAAAGCCTAAATCAGGCACCCCAGGTAGTCAGCTGAAGTCTAAAAATGGGAAAAATAAGGGAGATAGAGCACCATAAATTCAGAGGGCAGATATTTTTCTATTCTAAGTCTTCCGATCTGCCTTAAATCTGTGCTGTGGATATTGCACATTGGTTCCTTCTGCTGTGGGTAATGAGGCATCTTCTGAAATCTCTTGCTAATTTACACATCTGAATGCAGGGCAGGATTATGTCACCTCTCTGCTGTTTCATGGTTTCATTTGCAGGCAGCAAGTGCTCTTACCTGCCCGCATGCTGTCAAAAATGTGTGTGTCCTTTGTGTCCCACACGAGTTCTGTGGTGGGAGGAGGTTCCTCCCTAGAATCCATCCCTTACCTTGCTTTCCAGCCTGCTGGTAGCAGGCAGACATATATTATTGGTAGTGTCAGCAACTGTTCTCTTGTCTAAGCTCAATGTGGAAACAATTGCTCAGGGGTCCTGTAAATAATAGTTCTAAGGTATAATTTTAAAAAAAATAAAGTCCCTTGGTACACAATAAGCTGGCTGTAACTTTGCCATTACTCCAAAGTGTCCCATTCATTGCTTGACAGATCTGTTTTTAATTCCAATTTCTCCTTCTCCTTTTGCTCTCCTGTTGCAGGTAGACAATAGAATGTAACTGTTTGTGTCCATCACCCATGGCTTTATTTGCTGCCAAACTGTTTACTGTTTCAGGAGAACATCTAGCAAAAAGCACAGACTAGTACTGAGGGCTGTCTGTCCTACAGAGAGCACAGAAATTTATGGGGCGGGCGGCAGGGAGAAGCAAGCTAAGAAGACCTGGCAGTCACTAGTGTGAAGCCCACTGCACATGCAGGAAAATGAGTTTTAAAAATACATCTGCCTAATGCATTTTTAAATGATCTCCCTGTATGATCTCCCTGATCGGATCAGGGACACAGTGCCGCAAATAATGAGATTGGAGAGGAAGAAATACAGTTCTGAGGAAAACTGAACTCCAGCCTAGTATATTTAAAAAATGTTCCCAAAGTGATTTTAAATAATGCAAATTATGCCAGAGAACAGAAAGTACTCATGCCTTAATCTGCAGTTTGGTTAGCTGCACAGAATCTGTTGACTGAAACCTGTCTAGGAAGCCCTTGGTCCACTTGCACAGTAACAAGATGCTTGCTTGTTTTGTGGGGGACAGAGAGGCAGATACAGAGCATAAACAAGTTTTGGAGAGTGAGACTACTAGTGCTATGATCTCTATGTGGTACAAAACCAGTTTCTGTATGGACTGATGGTTGATCTGTACACAAGGAGGCTGCTAGCAAATCAGAGGCAATGTCAGACCTCCGTCAATTAGAATGAACCCCTCTTTCCATCTATCATAAAAGATCGATATATTCCTGTTACTCTTGGCCTGTGGTGCCCCTTTTACTATGATGTAATAAACTTTTAGGAGAAACAGCAACCAAGTGTTACATGATGGTAGCCATCATGTCTGCCTGAATTGTCCTCTCTAGATACACAGGCTAGTCATTGGTTCCCGAGCTTTTTTTTCTGCTCACCACAGCAACTGAGATGCAGGTGTTCTTCTCAGAAAAATTCCTTCCTAGGATATCTGCAGTGTGCAGTAGTGTCTGTGCAGAAACAGATGATCCTTGTGCTTGTGTCAGCAGACCTGCGTGGCTGGGCGAAATTAGTTTTCAGAGCCACAGTTCTGAGGTGCCATCTGCAAAGCACAAGAATGCATCATACCATGAGAGTACAAAATATATGCATCTTCATCCAAGATGCTGGCCTATCTCCCCCTGCCATATGCTCCAACTGCTAAGCTAAGTTCCCATGCCTGAGTATGTGCCAAACAGTAAAAACAGCATAACCCCCTGAGTTATATCCAGTAGCGCAGGGCTACTGGATCTTCAACTGATCGTGATTCAGCAGCTGAAAATTCAAATGACGGTCTAATATTCATAGCTGATAGTGAAAAGTGAATTAAAAAGTAGGAACCAGAAGGAAATAACCTAAGATAGGCTTAATTTTTTCCTTCATTTTTTTTTCTGTGTTAGACTCTCGTGTCTCACAGAGGGGGAAAGAACTCACAAAGAAATTAAAGAAAGAACATGAATCAACATTAAGTAAGGGATAAGTAACCAAAAGGTCATTGAATATAAATAAGATCCAATTCACTGTTGATTCCTCACTGAAAAATTCAGAATTTAAAAATGATAGCAACTAACAGAAATTCAGATAATTGAGTAATCATCCCAAATTGTTATAAAATTCATTCAAGAAATAAATGTGCCATGAATTTTTAAGTCAATATAAAGAATCTAATGCAAAATGACAGCCCCACTGGCATACTGCACTACCTTTCAAGTTTTTCACTCTATTCAGAATGACCTAGTCTGAACTCCATGTTTTCAAACCAGAAAAGATAAAAGCAAACCAACAGTACCTACTCCAAAGACTACTGGGGAATTAGTGTTGATTCTCGATCACATTTTATCCAAATTCAATAGTGTGGGGTTACACTTTCATTGGAATGAAGGTTTAACAAGCACAAGAAAGAACCTTGGCACAATAATTAGATAATTACAGAAATGCCATCCCTTTAAGTACCTCTGAACTGCTCCCGCAGGGGATTTGCAAGAAGACCGTAGTACAAAATGAGTGGAAATACAGCACCAGTGCTGAGAGATTTTGGCCCCAGTTCTACAAACGCTGATATAAATTACCTCACACAAAGGAAGTCCAGGCTGTGCTGTTTTTCACCTGTGTTCACACAAGAAGTACATATAGGAAATTTTTATTATTCTTTGCTGGAAGATTCCTGCCTCATTTGCAAAGGAAAAAAAGTTGCCCTGCTTCACTGGAAAACTGGGCAGCAGGTTTCAGCAAGGGAAGGAATTTTGGTGGTTAGGGCCACTAGGTGACAGGAGTATCAGCTCATCTAAGCCCTCCTTCTCTTCATGGCAGGTACAAGGAGAGCTGTGAGGGCATGGGAAGGACAAAGTAGAGAGGGAACAAATTCAGAAACAGTTTGAGCCTTCCTATGTCTTCCTCCTCCTTTGGCTACAGCCATTGCCATAGAGCAGCTGCTGGCCGCCAGCAGCAGTGTGCAGGCTTCCAGCTAGACCAGTTTATTTGCCCAGTGTCCAGTACATGATTATTCCATTGGATCCCGAGCAGGATAATAGCTTGTCCCTTGTACATCTGTGATACCCAAATATAAAAGAAGATGTTGTGTATTAAGCAGCACCACTTCTGTAATCACTTAGCTTTGCTAAAATCTTTAGGAAGAATGTAAAGACCCAATCAGGGGAAATCAGAGGCACACTTTTCGACACAAGTAAAGACACAATTTATATCACATGTTGCCAGCAGAAGCCAGTTTTAGTCTAATAATTGGCTTTGCAGTTCTTCTGGTTTTAATATGTATTTGCCATCTCACACACTGTATATATAATTTTTTTTTAAACATAAATAAAAAAATATGTTTCAGTTAGACTTTGGAAAGCATTTAATTTTCTCTCAAAGTGTCCTAAGAGCACAAGACCTCTTGGCTTTGCCATCCTTACCTCAGTGCATCTCCAAGGTCTCTGTATAGGCCTGCATAATTCCCTGAGTTGTAGACATTCCTGGAAGGACTTACTTACATCAGCAAGACAGGATGTTTCAATGTGTACATCAGCCTCACAGTGACTATTTGTAAAACAGGGTAAATAGAGGTAAAAGCACCGACAGTGAAAAATGGTCAATGAAGAGAAAAGCAAGCATAGAGGAATCAGTCACATGCGTAAAATACAAAGAATGTCATTAGAAACTGGGACAGGTTTTATACAGATGCATCTATTAGTCTTCTTTAATTTAATTAAGGCAAATAATTAATGCTCTAGATACTCTGCAGAAAGTGCTATTTTTTGTCTGCAAAGACTGCTATTTTCACAATTCTGCTTTCTGTAGCTGGGTGAATATGGAGTAGACATTTTCCCCTATCTCTGAAGAAAAAAGTGCTGGTTTTTGCATGAGTTTAGTGATCTTGCCTACTGTCATTCCTATGACTCAGAAAAGTATTAGCACAGAGCTGACTTCTTCAGCACAAGTCCCCTCACAGTGGGGGCTGCCTGGCACTTCAGTCCTGGACTGGCGAGCCTGGAGGCAACCAGAGAATTAGCAGCATCTTCTTCAGTGATAGAAAGTCAGGTTTCAGAATGAGGCCATGACTCAGTACAGCACTCGAACACCTTTTGGATCTAAGCATGCGTGTGCACTCCTATACTTATTCAGCAACTGCTTGAGGCCAACCTACATTACAGCGTGGACTTAAATTACATGGAAGCCTGTTGAACTCCAGCACGTTTCAGCTCTTTGTGATATAGGATCCACAGTGATTAGGAACTCAGGAAACATCCTCCGTATACCAGCTTCTGACAATTAGATTTTACTCAGATGTAATTTGCTTGGGCACAGGACTGTAGTGAGTGGATTTGAAGATAAACGTATTCAAGATGCTTCTTCGTTTTGAATTTTCTGAGAATGTGTACCCAGCATCTACACATTTTTCGCTTGATATAAACTCTTCTAATAAGTGGTGAAGAGATACTAACCTTCAAACTTAAGGCATGAGACCACTGCTCCCAAAGATGTTCGTTAACTTTAAAAAGTCTCCAGAGGGTTTGATGTACTGTTTTGGAAAGTGACTGATCACTAATGTGGCTTTTCACAGTAGAGCCCTGCCCCTAGGTTTCCCACCACCACAGCCTTAAAAGAGCTCACCATTTTACTCTCATTTTACATATTTTTAAAATAACCTAGCTTAAGTACCTTACAAAATATCTAAGAGTGTTCATGTTACTGTAGAAATTATTTAGATGGATAAATGGCTTTCCTCAGAAGAATATAAAAAGCAAACTCATATAAAAGCAAATGATCCTATCTTATGCAAGTATCTCCTACATCCATGAGCATTTGCACAGGACAGGTCAAAATAGATTGACTGGTCTGACTTTAAGCTGTCATCCTCAGTATGCACACAGGACCCATGGCTAGGAAGAAGTGTTTTTGCAAGGACTCTATGGAAAATGCCTACTTGACTAGACCAAAATTACAGTCTATATCTGATTTAAGAGATGAGTGAATGCCAAAGGGTCAGTTCTGCCCCAGGCAGACAGCAGGAGGGCCCAGAGGTTTTCCTCAAAGTTTTCTTTTAGATTGGTGTTGGTTTTGAAATAGAGGTTGTATTAGAACATGTTCCACCACAGGCATTTTTCCCAGGCATACACACAAACACACTGCCCTTCACAAAATGGTACTGCAGGACTCAATTCAGATGTGCAAGAGGTCAGTTTTGTGCTATTTATTAAGGCCTATTACATGCTGTAATGAAGCATCTTTCCTCTCCCTCAAGCCCACTCTTACTAATATTATTAAAAAGTGAGTATTTCCTGTGGAAGGAATATTGATGATGACACACTTCACTGTCACATTCTGTATGTGAGGGAGAAGATTCCTTTAAAGGTCTTCTAATTTCTCATTTCTGTAGGATTTTCAGCAGCCAGAAGAAATAAATGCAATGTGATGTGTTGTTTTGGCCCATGAAGTAAATTAGTCATAACACATTGGTAATTTAAAGATTAATTTACATTTTCTCATGTGAAAAAAATATGCTGTGGCAATACAAAAAAATACACCCCCCAAAAAATCCCATTCAAATCTTAGACATGCAACAACTTCCCCAAGATTATTCACAGTAAATCTTCATAGTTCCTGGCTCAATTTTTGTGTTTCAAGATTGTCTCTCTTCTTCTCATACACACAAGCATCCCAGTTTTCCCTGGCATCTCTTAAATAATCCCTACATATCCTTCCTTTCCCCCCTCCTCCCCCTTGCCTTTCTACTGAGTTCTCTTCTCTTTTTTTCTTCCTTCTCTCTCTTGTTCTTCTGCCTCCAAGACCTCATAGTTACTACTTCATGCCCAATCGCTCCTATTCAGTCCTGTCTCCTTTTCTCTCTCTCCACTGATAAGGAAAACTTACCAGAATATATATTCTCCAAGCACTCTTTCCATTTAAATGTGAAGAAGAGTCATTTAAACCTCTTTCCCAGCAAAGAATTGGTCATTTGTCAGTTAAAGAAGTTTCTTACATTTATGTACTTTTGAAAAACTTGAGATTTTATTGTCTTATGTTTTGGTTGTAAAAATAAGCATTTTGCAGGAATCCACAAGTGAAATGGTATTATTCTAACACAAGCCACGACCAGATCTTCGAGTGCTTAAACCCACCAGCTATGCTTTTGACTGTAAATTTTGACTAGTAACTCGTGTATCAAAGGAAACAGAAAATGACATTTCCCCAAATGGGCAGAAAGGCTGCCTTCGAACTCTGCACCACTTAACTTTTAGATACGCTTTCCCCAGTGCTGCACATCAATTCCCTCCCGCCCCTCTTACATGCATATTCAATGGACCATATGCTTGATCTCAAATATCTCCGGGCATTATGGATCCTATTCATCAAGAAGTGGCTTCTACACTCATGAGCAAAGAAAAAAAAAAAAAGACCTTTTCAAAGAGCGTTCAAAGAGCGTTCAAGAGTTTTCTGATAAAGAAATCCTAGTACACAGTGACCTGTACATACCAGGCTGCGGTCCACTTTAAACTAAACTCGCGTATTTCTGCTGAACACACACACATGGGCATTAAGTAATTCTCATTATTTTGCCATAAAGGAGGCCTGTATAGAGATCTCATGAGGGATTTAAGCAGGAGCTTATTGACAGACACAAATCTAGTGATTCCTTGGAATCCAAAGTGGTTTGTGGGATGACAAGGAAGTCCCATCACCAACCCCCGGTACATGACAAAAGCAGAGGCAGCTCCAAAGCTGACACACCAACTGCCTCAGGACCTGCCACACAGCCAGATGCTGTGTTGGGAATTTTTTCCTGACACCGTAGCATATGGGCTTTGCATTGCCATTTGAAGAGCATGAGACAGATAGAAACAATCTGGAGAGGGTGGGAAATGGATGATGTCAGCCTAGTTCTTGTATTTGCTGTTTGGTTATTAGGTGATGCTTAAATGCTTCTTTGGCCTTATGGCAAAGGAAAATATTGACCCAAAGGAAGCCCTGGTGTAACTGTATGAGTTGCAATGCAGTTAGTATGGGGATTAATTTATCAATTTGACTGCTTGTATTTTAGTTTTTTTGAAAAACAGATTAGAATAATTTTTTACCCCTGCACATTGTCAGAGAAATGCAGGAGCAATTCCAAATTATATTTAAATAGAAATTAGGCCACTGCATAATTGCACGTGTTTCTCAAAGCTGTAGTACTCCATTTGGTGTCTGGCCAAACTTGAGTAAACTAGTCTCTCCAGCTCTGTCACCTACTGCAATCAGTCCCAGCAAAAGTTAAGATGATTACAAGAGTGAGTGACTTAAAAGTTCATGGAGCTGTCAGATCCATCCCTCCCTTCTTCATTGAGGGTTGTCTGACATTGTACCTCTGCATTGCTTTGTCCAGAGCATGAAAAAAGCACTACACAAGCACTACACAAAAACCAGTGGGGGCCGGAATTTCCAGTGGGAGAGGGTGATGAGACAGAAGGTCCAGGGGAGGAGAGGACCACATGCCAAGGGGAAGCATGTACCACGGGAAAAACACCAGACAACAGAGGTGTCTGGCAACATTTGCACTGCAGGAAAGGGATAGCGAAGATCAGGAATGTAAACAGCACTGCAGAATGTTTGGGAAAAGGATATAAATTTTCCTTAGTAAGGAGAGTTATGTGGCGTAGCACCACTGAAGGGAATCCCTGAAGATGCCACATATGGAAGTTTCAATGTGCCATGTTGGCTTTCTTTTATCCTTTTCAAGAGAGCTTGTTCTAATGATTGTTAAAAGTAATTCAAGCAGTACTAGACTAAACCATCCCTGGTAGGACAATTTCCTTCTTCCATTCTCCTCAACAACACTTCTCCCACACCTGGGGCACATCTGCCTTCTGCACCCACACAGCCTCAGTACATGGGTTGACACACAAGCCATCGGTGAGCCACCCATCCGGCAGAAAACACTGCTCTGCAAACTCTGGAGCTTGGAGAATCATGATCACTGTGTGGGTATTGCCCCAGATTGCTTGCACAGCAAGTAGGGATTCCTCCATCCACCTGTTTCTGACTCATCCAGCACGATGTGAAAGGAAGGATGGAAGAAGATCACGTTTCTGCATCAAATATTCCCAACATCATTTGCACAAAATGTATCTCTTTGAATGCAGTGCATTCTCCTGAAGCCACTCAAGAAAATGGTGCTTCTTCTTGTCTTGATGGCCCCATGTACCTTCACTATTTGCATCTCATATTTGGGTTTTTTTTTCCTACTGCAAGCAAGATTTCTTTCACTGGTATTTATTAGCTGAAAAAAAAAAAAAGAAATGAGAGAAAAATAAAAATACGTGAAGAGAAGGAATTTAATTTTTCACCTTGTGCATGCATTTCTTCAACTACAACACTTGTACTTATGAATCCTGAATAAATTCTTGACCTTTTCATTGTTTCTTCATTTATTGTTCTCTCAGTTTCGCTTCCCACTCTCTGTGCTACTGTATCTTTTTAGGTAGTTGCTCTTCAGACTATTTCTTCTTGCTTTATTGAATTCTAACTCTGCAATCAGATATTTGTGCAGAAGATCTTACCACCAGGAGGACTCTGACACAGATTTGGGTGTAGGAATGTCCCTTGTCTTCAGTAGGGTACTTGTCTTTACTTCAAAAAAGAAAAAGCTTTAGGATAATAATACATTTTAATTAAACCATGAACAAGCAAGCACAAGGAAAATCCTACCTCCTACCCTATCTACACAGCAATGCTGTATAAAAACAGAGAGCATCTTTTCATACCTGTGTCTTTAATGGCAAGAGTCATGAGACATATAAAATACCATTTAAAAACTGCACTTATACTTTCACCCTGTGAGTGGCTCCTTGTTATGGGGCTTACAATGGATTAGTTTCATCTTAAAAAAGGAGATAGAAAGATAACTCCTTGAGCACATTGAATGAGGTACTGTGAGCTTGTTGTGATAAGGACCTGGTATTAGTTGATTGGCATCAAAGATCATGGATTTATTTATAGCACATGAAGCATGATGACAACAAGGATGCAGGTTGTCAAAAGAAGTCACTTCACAGAGAAAGCTGAATATTTAAGGCCCACAATTTCAGATATGTTTGAGCCGTGAGCCTGCCTAGGGGCTTAGATCAGATCTAGAGCAGAGGTGAGAGCCTTTTGGGGTTTTTTGCATGAACTGCAAGCACCCACCCTACCAAGTGAAAGGGATATGTTAACAGGATCGGTATTCTGGATCACCTCCATTCCTTCTTCTTTTCCTTCCAGGCCAGGTTGTTGCCATCCAATTCAGCAGTTCATTCCGAATCCAGCAAATACACACAGAAGCTGCTTTCTTGGCCCCTTCTGGACACCTGCCTACAAGTGCATTGCAGAAGATGTACAAAACCTATAGAAAAAAAAAATTATCTGAGAAGGATTTTATTCATTCTATCCTTTTCTGAGAAGTGTGGAGGAGGAGATGGTAATTTTTCAGCTCTAAAAGTTGCTTTTTACCTTATTATATGGACATTGCATTAAAACATTTTCTTGAGGGAAACACTAATCAAAAACTCCAGAAAGAAACAACAAAGACAAGTTCCTTGCCTAAAACAAAGCATACCCTGGAAACATCTGTATGATTTTATCATTTTAACTTACTGTTTGATGACACTTTGGAACCAAGGAAATATATGAACCTGCCATTCCAATCTACATTTCCTACACTCTCAGAAATGGAAAAAATAAATTCAGCTGGCTGATCAGAAATCAGAAGGACTAAGCTTAAAAAGAACTAATGAAATCCATTCTGCAAGGTAGCTCTCACTCATTGTTAAGACAGCTCCATTGATTGCATTCGACTTAACCAGAGGAGTTAACACACTCCACTAAATAAGTAGTCAGATTACCAGGAAAAATACATACTTTTTTAATATTTGCTGAAGATTTTTAAATTTTTTTCTTTAATGATTTTTTTGTTTGTTTGTTTTCAGACACTTACAGATTAAACCAGGAGATTTGTATTTGGCAGGTCCTCGCTGCTCTGTGCCTCAGCTTTGCAGTGTGGTTTTGTCCAACCAGTAGCGAATGAGGGCGGTACACTGAACAACTCATGCTGAAGGAGAAGCAGCTGCTCACTGACATTGCACTCCACAGCACACAAATCTTGCACTTCTGCAGAAAGAGAACAAATACTTGCAAAAAATACACATGGAGTTTGATGCTCAAGGGGTATAAGATTAGGTCCAGTGTATTGACTAGGGAAATAGCCTGCAGGCCTCAGTCCAGCAAGGCTGCATGCCAGTGACTTCATTAGGGCTTTTGCCTATGAAAGAGCTGCCTGTTTGGATCCTGGAAACTTGCATCAATACGTCATTTTGTGTGACTAAAGCAAGCAGAATGCGTCCAAAGTGCTGGCCAGTTACGGACTTCAATCTGCCTCCATTTGCAGGCAATGTCACTCTTAGCAAAACAAGTTTTGATTTGATCTGAGGCTGTTTTCAATAGGACTTTCATCACTGACTTTAACTGACAGAGTCCCTCACACGAAAGGTTCCTATTGTCTCGTATAGCTTTCCACAAAAGATGCTGGCAACTGATCTCCTTCACAGACTTTGTCTATGAATCCCAGAAACCCAAAAATCATTGCAAATTTCTTTGCAACCTCATAACCCTCCCCACTCTCCTGGGAAATCCATGAAAACATGATGCCAACAAGTCCTAGTGTTCCTGGGCCTGGAGGGAAGAAAGGAAGGAACAGGGTGTTGTAGCAGATGCAAAAGCTCTGCACTTCTGGCAGTATAAATTTACGTACTTACATTGCAAAATCATATGAGATAAAGTTCCAGCGCTTTAAGCGCAAAAAACAAGGAGAATCTAGCAATCTCCTTTTTAGCTTCAATGCTCTCTGATACAATCAGGGCAGTAGAAGAGATAGGACTAGTTTGGTGGACTTACTAAAATTGCTTTTGGAATTAAAATTTTTTGTCAAAGAGCAGATAGAGAAAGCAAAAACTTTAAGGACTGATACCTCAGCTCCCTGAATTAGCACTGCACGCAGGTATCTACAGTGTTCTCACTAATGTAGGACAAAACCAGGAAATGTTGAATTCTTTGCTATATACTAAAAAAAATAATTATTTTCACAGGTCTATGGCAAACTATCACCCCTCTGGTTTTTTGGTTTTTTTTCAGAGGCTCCACTTTTTTCTTTCCTATTTGCTTGTTTTCTGAACTTCACTGAGAATATGCAGTTTAGTTGCCTCAAACTAACAACACCAAAATTTTTGTTAAAGGACAAATTGAAAGTGATTACCCTACTAATGAAAACAGATAGTGGATTACTTCTGGAGACTTCATCTACAGCTCACAGCACAGTAGGTCTAATGGATTTCTGAGAATTCATGAAGTGTTTGTGTCCTTATGAACATGTTGTAAGTGCCACACACCTATATTTATTACTGTGCTGAATCAATGTGGATTTGATCAGCTTACCCTTGACATCAGCATTGCATAAATTTCTTAATCATTTCTCCACAATGACCTCACCAAACATGCTGTAAAGCAGCACTAAACTATTTGAATTCTTCCCATCCTTTCCCTTGTGCAGCCCTGCTCCTAAAATCTTATTCTTTTTCTTTTCCCAGTCCCCCCTCTCCTTCCCATTCCTTTTTACACTGACTCTGTGTGCTAAAATTCTGAATTAGCTGCAGTTATCAACTCACCTCTTAAAATAGATATTGTCGTAGTGAAGGGGCAGGACAGACAAAAACAACAAAATCTATTTTTAGCAGATGGGTCCCAATTATACAAACTTTAGTAGGGGTTATTTCTCTCTCCCCCTCCCTTATTTTCTTTTTCTCCCCCCATACCCACCCCCCACTCTCCTGAGTTCCTGGGTTGCGCTCCCTTCAATCTTGTCAGCTGTAAAATGGGTCTCTTTTTAACCTATAATGGATCAGTGAGATTAAAGGTGAAGTCATGAATTAGTAGCAGTGACAGCCCAGCACGATGGCCCCGGCAGCAGGGGGTCTCCCTTTGTGCTCGTCCACTCTGACCCCCCGTGCCACTCTCCGCCTGTGGGAACCGGACAAGAAGAATGTCGGGGTGGGGCCGGGGGCCGCCAGCCCCAGCCCCTGCGCCCGGCCAGCGCCCCCCAACACATTCTTTCCCTGGAAATATTCTGACATCACCCCGTCATACCTCCTTGCCGGCTCCTTCGTTAACTCTTTTATGCCTTGCCGCCAAAGGACAATGGGTCCTGCTGCAGGGTGGAGGAGGAGGAGGAGGGGAGGGAGACATCTTTCCCGGGACAACCTTTTCAGATGCTGTGGACCTAAGGCAAGAGAGGTTTTTAAGATTGAGAGGTGGGTGACTTTTCTAGGAGTTTGGCTGTGGGGTTTGAGATGTTACTCTCCATGACAAAAAAAAAAGTGAAACGTGTCCAATGATGCAGAAAGGTTTCTCTGGGTTTTTAAACCTGAATTTCTAAAACAAAACCATCCCTACCACAAACACAGCTTGTTCAATGTCTACATTTTGCCTTGGCTAGTACATCAAAACTGCTCATTAGAACCATTGCAAATCTATGCATCTAATGATGCATTTCCAGTCTTCTCCATGAAAAACTGTGGTAAGGCAACACTGGAGACAAACACAAATAACAGGAGCTTCCTCTTAAGAATTCCTCTTTGGAGCAATACCTTAGAGCCAAGGGACAGCAATAAAGCTACATTTTTCTGCAAATGGTCTTCCTGTTCATGTTCTCTTGGATATATTTTGTGCTTACTGAACTGTAAATTTAGTGTTGCCTTCAGCTTATCTTCTAGGATAAGTAGCTAGACTTTTCCTAGTCCTTCCCATTAATTTGCTCATGAATGAATTATAGCAGGATTCCTTAACCTGATTGATTTACCTTGTTGGTGAAGAAAGTTCACACTTCTGAACATACTTTGCTGACAGGTTTAAAACTATCCTATAGCACCTGCCACCAGAGCTATCCCAGCTCATATCAGTTCTCTAGGAGATATAACATATGTGCTGCAGCTAGCCAGAAATGATGGTCCCAGAAAATGTAGAGAGGATCTTCCCTAGAACACCATAAGAGGATCACTGGAAACAATTTCATTGGGTGAGGAGATGTTGCATTCTTGTGATGTTATAAAGTCTGGTGAGAATTCACTATCTCTGTGCCTTGAAGTTCACCTCAGGAGGGTCCTCTACATACCCCAATTTAGTCAGGTGGGATTTAGGCCCCTGAAACAGCATAAAGGCATTCTAAGAAGCCTAAATGCAAAATTGTGATTCCTGCTTGAAGGGAGTCTAGTCCCAGGGAAACATTAGTGTTTGCACGATTCTCCTGTTTTGCATTAAATAATGCCAGACTGCTTGCTTTTCTGCTCCAAGAGGAGTAGTCTAGAAAACAGTCCCTCCTTTAACTTACTTTGCAGATACTCCTGGGATTCACATGAGGAAATTCTTGATCCAGTCTCGGATGAGGGAAGAAATGTATGCCAGCTCTGTTTTCTTACAGGGCCTCATTTTGTCTTTTCTGTGTCTCACAAGCCAAAGAGACTCTTAAAGATGCAGGAACATTTTGAAAAAAACCCAGCACAAATAAATTAATGAATGGACCGGGGAATAAACAGACCAGATACCATGGGCCTCTTCATCTCTTGAGTGATGTGTACTCACACAACATGCATCTGACTGGAAAGCTCACCCCAGCTTGACATCACCCTGTTTAGCCCCAGCCTTCTCCAGCCCACAGCATAGGACTGTGCATGCAGTCATTGCCACAGGAAAGAAACAGCTCAGAGGGTTTCAGGAGCAGCAGTCCTGTCTCCGCTTCCGAGCAGCAGCAGGCACTGGCTGGAAGCAGGCGGTGAAGTGTGCAGATGGCATTTCCTGAAACAGGTTTCTGACTAGATGAGCTGACAGCACTTCCACACCAGTTCATGTCAGCTGTGTGGTATACACTTTCTGCAGGTCTGCTGGACATTTTTCCCAGAACAGGCTCATCCCCTTGTGCCTGGCATCTACAAGGCTGCAATCCATAATGCTACATTTCGAAGACAGAGGGGAGAGTGCATTGGAGTTGTACCTAACTGGAGATGGAAGGCTGCAGGATGCACATTGCAAGGTGTCGCTTAGCAACGGGGCACATGAGGAATAACCAAGGCACAGTGGGGCCTGGACCAAATGAGACCCTCACAAGTTACCAATTAAATCCCCTTTCATATAATGTCTTCCAAGCCCAGGACGTTTTGGGAGAAGAGTTCAGAGCAGACCCAACTCAGTCTTAGCAGGCTGAGCAAGTTGCCTACCTGGTGTGCCAGATCAGGATCTCTGCAAAATGTAGCATCTGTCTCTGATCAGTATCCGCAATGCTCCTCTATTTCCTTAAAAAATGAGAGATTTAGTTGTAATCTTTTCTCTGTCTGAGAGAAATCAAAATCACGTCTCACTCCTCCTGAAGGGGTTATATAGTTGTATGTGCTCAACAGGTAAGGTAGGGACAAGGCTGATTTTACCTCTCAGATCTTTCCTTGAAACATAAGTAAATCCCAGGTATCCACATGCAGTCCGTAGGCTACAGGGTCATGTTCCTTCTCTCTGGCATGCCACTGAAAGAAAATGACTGGATGCCCTGTGGCTATGCTCCAGCAAGCAAGCTCCTAGCCAGGCAGAAAGCACCCCCTGGGAATGGGAGAAAATGTCTTTCAAAACAGGGGTAGGACCAGAGCCTCCTAAACCCTGGCAAATGCACTGGACAGTAGATGTCTGTAAAGGATTATATAAAGCATTGGCTGTGCCCTACATTTAGAATTGCGTTCTATTTATATTTTTTTAGAAGAAGTGTTTTAGCCTCCCATGGTGAGGGAGGTGAGAGAAGGAGTGTGCACAGGCAGGCAGGGCTGATTAGCTGATGGTCAGGGGAAGGTGCCTTGAGGAGTACTTACTCCGATCGTTCCTCTCACCTTGCTGGGTATGTCAGGCAGTGTGGGTTGTTTGGGGCTGTCCTGTACACTGTGTGGGGATGTAGAGTCCTGGCGTAAGGCTTAGAACCCTGCTGTCAGGAGGAGGACTGTCTTTCCTTAAACACTTTCCTGGAATTTGTTTTTTGCCTCACCCAAACAGAAGGAGGAAGAATGGCATTAATCTTATGGACTGGTGATGTTGTCTCAAGTCATGATTTCATCAGGTATGTTGTATTTCTTCTTCAAGTGCAGGCTCTTAGATTCTCTCTGTGTTAAGGAAACAAGAAATTGTGTGTCCTTAGGGTCTGTAGAACAGCTTGGAGACAGCCACTATTCTAATATTAATATCAGATAGCAAACAATTAATAAGTCAATGTTAAAGTGTACTTATGAATACTATTGATTAAAAAGAATTAATTTTAGATTTTAGATCCCATCTCATGTTTTGTGGCCCTTGACTAGTATCTGTTGAATAGTGGAGCTTGAGAATCCTCTGATTTCACCACAGCCAGGAATATTTCATGAGTCTCCCCCTTTGGAGCTATGGGAGGCTCCTTTCAGGGCTTGGGAAGCCTGGAGCAGGGGAGGAAGTATTCAGCCAGGAGCTGTGGAGAGGGATTAAGGAGGAAATCACCTCTCAGAGTCACATAAGCATCAAACACCTGTGTATTTTCCCTGAACATTTGTTCCCTGTTATATCTGATCCCACATCCAGCCCAAGAGTTCTCTTCATTCCTCAACAAACCAAACCCAGGACTCAAGCAGCCCTGGGAACAACTTGAGTCTCCTTGGTGGTTCGTTAGCAGCTGAAGAGGAGGCACAGCGGGAAGCAATCCAGTCCCAAACTACAGTAATCTCAAACTCCTTTTCTGTGTGAATCTCCCAAAGGGCTATAGCTCCCTATTCACTGGTGTCAAACCTACAAGAGTGCATGGGTTGGGGCTAGCACAGAGACTTGGTTCCTTGTTGTGCCTCCTGCCTGCAGCTTCTCTGTGCAGTCCTGAATCCACAGAGAGCTCCTCAGTGGGGCTGCATGCCTGTGACAGAGCAGCTGCTCTCCCATGTCCCTGAATTGCTCTCACTGGAGACCACAGCTGTGTGCACGCCAAAGAGACTGCCTTGCCCCTTTGCTTGGGCCTGGGCAATTTACAGCAAATAGCGAACTCTGAGGGTGGAGGGCTTTTGGTGACCACTGCCTGGAAAACAAGAACATACTCCTTCTCACGTCATCTCTGCTCTTGGCCACGCAAGCCAGCAGCAGCTGCTGCTCCGAGCTCCCTCCATGATTATTGCTGTTGCCTGCGCTCTCCTGCCAGCGTGGTGGTGAGTTGTGCTGCATAGTGGGAGACATTGGCAGGGCTGGTGCTTTTCCATGTCCTCTGCAGGCTACCTTGTCCTCTGTTGCACAAGGAGAAGGTGTGCACACACACACGTTTATGTGCACACACGTGTGCATGTGTGCGTGTGTGAGCACAGTCTGTGACATTGCTACTCTCTCTCTGCGCAGGGTGGGTCAGGATGGGGAGGACGTAATTTAGTCCTTCCCCTACACACTGGCATGGCAGTGAGAGAGGTGTTATCTGTGCTGGACGTGGGCTTTAACATGGACTATCTCCATTTTTGTCATTTCCTCTTCCCTAGAAAAAGAAGGAAAGTAAAGCCAATCCTGAACCACTATGGGGTGTATCCTGCCTTAGAGCTTATAGCAAAGCCATGGTTTAATAACAGCCCGTTATTGAGTCAGTCAAGTAGTTTCTTTCTGGTGGAAGTATGGGATTAAAAGTAATTTAAAATTATCAATCCAGTATTCCACTATCAGTCCAGCCCTTGATCTTCAAGAAGAATGTAGCTCTGAAAAAAACTATTTGCCAAAAACATGGAAAGCCAAATTTTTAATTATTACATCTAAGCCCATTTCTCATACTGCTCACCTAGAAAACAACACAATGAAATGTTTTATTCCCCATTACTAGCTGCTGAGAAAATTCTGGAGATACATTGAAACATCAAGCTTTCAGATGACTGCAACTTCTATCAAATACTTCTAAAGACAACCAAAAATGTCTCCATTAGAAATACAAAAACATTTTGTGACCAATACTCTTCTAGGAAGGTTTATTATAGTTGTAAAGTCAATTCCAGTTCTGTTTTTTTCAGATATATAATAAACTGTATTGTGCGAAAAGTATAAAGAATTTTTATTTCCTTTAGATTTTTATTTTAATCACCTAAAAATCATTCTTATGGAAATGAGAAAGACAAAAAGATTCCCCAGGGACTGGGAAACTTCACTGATTTGCATCATTAACACTGAAAAGAACTTGCCTGGAAATGGCCCCTTCACGTTTTCCTTTATTTACATTTCCAGACAAATACAAAATTAATTTCAACAAGAAGGTTTCTTGTAGATTCATATCCCATTTTGATTAGTCTAGCCATTAAAACATGAATATAGCTTGCTGTGCTTTGATGGACCGATTTAGTCTTTGTTATACTGTATTTTTTTAAATTTCCTTTTAGTTTTTACTTCATTTATAAAGGATTTTCAACACAGGAATTCTCAGTGATCATTGACTGTATTAGCATTCATAATTAACACCCGTAATTGTTAAGAGACTTTTGGAACAATTAACATTTGTGGCATGGAATGAGAGAAAAGTGGCATTCATTTAACAAAACTCTGCAGTTTCCATTTAACGAGTCTGTCCAAGCATAAGCAAAAATGAAAAGCCAGAGAACACTAAATATATTTTTAAATGCAGACAAATTTCTATGACAAAGTACTTCTTTCAAGGCTCAAATCAAAATATTAAACAGTTTACCTTCTTTGTGTCTTCTGAAGAGTTTTACGTAACAAACTTTCAGTGTCATCACTAATAGCAGTTCATGCCAAGGATTACTTTCTTAAAACTGCTACTCAAGCCCGGTGATTTGCAGTACACTTCTTATTACAGGATACATTATGCAGAAACCCTCTGCTATGTGATGGGACATGGCAACCCTGCTGTGAGAATGCCTATCAGCGCTTCTTTTAAGGCCCTTTCTCAATTGTCAGCAAAGTATTTTTTAAGGTTAAAAGGTGTAAAATTATTCTGAAACGCTTTTCTGACCTGTCGCCTATCACTGCAAAAAGCTATAGTTCTTTTTTTTTCTAAAATTGTATTTTTAAAATGTGATAATATTATAAGAATAAAGCTAGTAAGAAAAATATAGTTTTCTGTGCTTTTCATTATAATTTTTGTAATTTTTCAGTACTGATACACATTAAGATTGTGGGTCCTTTTTCATTTCTGATTTTCTTCATTATGATTCTTCTTTTCCTGTGAGTCAATGTGCAATTATTAAGAAACCAGAAATTAAAAAAACCCTCTTAATTTATATTTTTGTGGATTTTTAAATGAATTTCTGAATCATATTTTCTAAGGTAAAAGTCAAATGCACGAGGGTCATGAAGCATAATCTCATTTTACTGGTATATAAAGCACATAAGATCTGTCATTCTTCAAGTACTACCTGTACTTTGATTGAAGTAACACTGAATATCAGCAGGAAAACTAGAAGAAGGCTTCTGTTCTTCAGACTGGTGGCTGGCTCTTACAGCTTTGCAAGCTGCTTAACTCTAGATTTCCCAGGCTACATGCACGATTCAAGGTCAATGATCCTATAGTTTTAAATCCTGTGCACAAGAGGTTACCGTCTCCCATTGTCCATAGCTTAAGATTTCCAAAGGCAGCTAACTATTTATGTGCTGGTAAAATGCTAGAAGGTATCTGAAATCACTTTTTTCTATGCTTCATGGACTGTTCTACAGCACAATCTTATCAGATGATACTAGAGAGCTCAGCCCTGCAGCAAAGAAGCATCAGACATGAAGGGCCTGATTTTCCCGACATGTGATACATATACACAACAATGTGAGTTGCAGCTGAAGCCAAGAAGAGAAGTACAAATAGTGGCGGAGCGCAAAACAGATGCTGTGCTGGTTTTATGCACTGGATCGTGTGGCCTGTAGCAGAACACCAGGGTGATTATGCCCAAGACTATGGCATGGCTATAAGAAGTGACAAAAGCAGCATAAAGGCATCATCATGTTGCACTCAGGTACCTATGAAGATTGTATCAGTCCTTTCCAACATGGATTAACCTGCTTTTTTCCTGACACCCACCTAAACAGTCAGAGCCTCCAGTAACATTTTGTTCCCGCATCCTTCAGTGCTGTCAGTGATGACGTGTGCAAGCGGAGCTCCTACTGTGTATTCTGCTGGCATTACCGAAAGAGAGAAGACTGCACATTCTGCTTCACATTGATTTTGTCATATCCTCTTTATTAACGGATTGTATCTTACCAGCATAAAGTCTCATCTTAACTTGCTTATTAGTACCTTAATAACCAAACAGAAAGTTGCCATTCATACACACATGGATGACTAGACCACATGTTTTTTGGACCAGACAAGTGTAGACTGCACTGCCCCCAGCAAGAAACACTCCAGAAGTCTGCATTTCAAGAGGACATGGCCTGGCCCAGCACCCCTGGGGGCTTTTCTCCCCTGTATCCTCTGCAGGGTAAGAGCAGGGCTTAGCTTCACCCAGCTCCTGGATGGCAGGAGCAAGTGTTTAGGCCTTGGACATGAGAACAAAAAGTGAGTCTTCACATGGCACAAAGCACGAGGTAGGGGAGCATGCATGCCATGCTCCAAGGATGATGACCATCCAGCAATTAGTGCCCAGAAAGGCTTGCAATCTCCAGCACATACAGCTCTAAACTGGATGACTGTTTACAGCTATGCAAGATGGAGTGATTCTTTCAGACAACAAACCAGCATATTTCTAAATCTATACCCAAGGATTTAAATTTCTATATTTGGAAGTTGCTAACAAATACAAAGTGCAAACAAGGTCACTGTTGTCTAGAACTAAGCACAAAAATCTTAATAGTAAACAATTCCAGATGAGATAGTTACAGGTGCCACAGGATGATCTTTTAAATTAAGTTAGGCTCTAAAAAAAATAGAATCACGGTTTTTTTTAAAATATAGATATGTATACACAAAGTAAAAGAAAATAAATTTATCAAACTGAGCAGTTTCATTTACTCCCTGTCAGTCTTTCTGCAACCATTCTGAATGCAAAACAGCCTTCTCTTATTCAGCTCCTCAAGACCCCACTTGTTCCACAGGGAGAAATTCAAGTAGGTTGTGAAGTGAAATCCATCTTTGACTTTCTCTAGACGCTCTGTCCTTGGAGAAGGTAATTTCATGTTCATCCTGTGCATTTTTAGGAATGGCCAGTGTCCCAAAACGTGAAGATATGGAGTGATTAATGTAATGCCAGCCAGTTCTCTGAGACCGGACAGACACTTTTAAAAGCACCTGAAGCTTGCCAGACTGTCTTCACAGGGGTCTCAGATGCAGTAGAATTCATCTGTTTTAGAATTCATTTGTCTAGAACTAAAATTAGGGTTCCTTTTATCATATTGAAGGGAAATGTGCATATCCAGAGGCACTTCATCTCACTCTAAAATAGATATCTAAGATTGTGATCTTATCCCTGGTTGAGAAGAAACAATTTACAGACTTACAAATCTGGAATTTGGGAAATATTTACAAGAAGCTGCTACTGTTCTTCTGAAGTTCCACATTCAATTTCTTCTGCGTCCAAACTCCACCTGTGAACTCTGGATAAGTGAGGAATAATAGGCAAGGTTATTGTCTTGATGTCATTTTAACACTATCTTCACACCCCTTTCTATGTAATAATTTCCATGAAATCACCACATTGGAGGTGATAGGGCAGAAAAAAACTAGAAGGTGCAGTCCTCAGGACACTGAGGATTTTGTTTTTACAATATTTCAGAGGCACTGCCAAAAATCTGCAGAAGAAAGTCCCTGTGTAAGATAGGAACCATCTTGCAAATTTTTGCCGAGTACCCACTGAAGCCAATGGTTGGTTTTTGCAGAAGTCTGGGTTGTAGGCATCTGTGGGACGTGGTGCTCCATGCTGTGGAATGATTAGGAGGACCTGTGTTCACCCATTAAACCTAGAACATGGTTATGCCCACAATTCCAAATAAACAGAAATCCTGCTGCTAATTGCAATGTCACAGGGCAGGGCACTTAATTATTATCAGTTAATGCTAAGGCCATATTTTGGCCTCTAAGTCAGGATTGTGACATAATCATAGAAGAGTTCAAAGCCTTGCAAACCAAGTGGCATGAGGGCAAGGCTGTTTGTCAAAGGAACAGCTGGAGACCATAAACTAGTTGTGTCAACTTCCCTCATGGATGGTCATGAACACCAAGGAGCATGGCCTTCTTGTCCCAGTATCTGCCAAGAATGCTAAAGAAAATTTGCAGCATCCTTGGCTTGCACGGCTTTTGTTGCTTGCTCTGCCCAGTCTCTGATATTGAGTACCTGAGCTCCTTCTTGCCCCAATGAAGAGAGAGAGGCTCCAGATACAGGTAGAATTTTCCAAAGCAGGGCTTTGGTAGGGAAGAAGTGTAACATTTCTCTAGAGCTTTAGCAGAGGTAGGCAGGTGTGAGGAAAAGAAAGTCAGCCACATTCACAGGCAGAATGGCCAAGATGGATAAATCCAACTACTGTTTTTTAATGTAGAGGTCCAAATTAAATAATGTCCAAATTATGTAAGAAATTAACATCTCTGTTTTAATATCCACGCAATGAATTTCAGGAGTTAAAAATAGTGGAAATATTGCAACAATATCCAGATTTTTTAAATTATCTGATTTCATAATCTAAACCATCACATTTTTGCATAGTAAAATACATTGATTTCAACCCAGTGTTTCTCATGCACGCTTAGTATGAATATGTTTTCATTTCTTGCACAAGACAGTAAATTCTTCTAAGCACTATACAATATGAAATAAAGACGCCACTTTTCTTGTGCCTTTTCTTCCTTTTGTTCCTCTGGGTTTCCTTTTTCAAGGATTTCCATACTTTTCAGAAGAATACCGTATTGCTGGAAATCCAATCCATTTTTTTGCATACTGCATTAGGGTGTCATTAAAGCAAAGAAAAAGCAGCAACTTTGTTATCATTGTTCACAAAAAACTTGAACTAAAGCAATGGGCAAAGGGAAAGAAGTGTTTTAGCCTGCTTTTAAAACTTCAGTGAATTTACATATACATACATATGCATGCAAGCCATATAGATATACTTATAAAATACAAAGAAATCAGATGAGGTAATAGCACCCCCTTCTGAGAGTTAGGACCAAAGCTTATGCCCTCAAAGCAAATCAGGAGACTTTTTGTCATGATGCTAGAGCTTTTCAATATGCAGCTCCTACTTCATGTTTTGTCCTACTGTGCTAAACTAGAGAGATGTACCTACTATTTACTTGGCATTTATCTGCGCCTTGATCTGTCACTGCAAGAACCGCTTGGTTACAAGGTCGCAATTATAATTTGAAGCTAGAAAGTCCACAAAAAATTTGTTATCTCCAGCTCACCTGTTCAATTATTCCATATATAAAATAATTCTTGAACTGGCTTCAGCTTTTGCAGTCAGGGGATGGGTGGAGGAAGCTGGGAAGGGCTGATGTAGCTCAGCAGGAATATCACTTCACTCTTCAGTGACTCAGGTTTTTCTGGGGGTGGAAATTCACCTCTTTTGAAATGGGCACAGCCTCCTATCCCCCATCCCCTTTGCCTCCCCTAGTTTGCAGTTAGGGCAGGAGCCTGTCTTCCCCTTGGAGGAGCAAGGGCTCAAGAAATAGCATCTCTAACAACTGATGGAATTATACCCAGAGCCACCCCAGTATCACAGGGGCTGCAGTAACGCTCTATATGAGCCTCCCTTACCAGGTACCCACACCAGCAAACACTGGCTTGGTTCTTCACTTGGCCTGGCAAAAGGTTGACTTACTTACCAAAGAGACATTCTTCACACTCCAAGGGAAAAAACAGACCAAGATGATTTTCGGCCTCATCCATCCTTTTCCAACAGCAATTTCATCTGAATGGGAATGAGAAAATTCTTCCCTCAGTTGCTCAACACAACATGGGCTCTATTACAGAGTGTGGTACGGGCAGAGCTCTTGTAACTCAGTAAAGAGCAGCCCTGTGAACAGCTCTGTCCCACCACACAAGACTTTAGTGGCATCGAGCCATCCAAGCAGTCCACAGCTCACCAGCCCAGGGACAAAATAAATCATATGCAATAACAGTAATCACACTAGAAATTCCTCAGAGAGTAACTGATGACCAGGGTGAAGAGTCAAAAGGAGAATATAACAGTGCTTCTCAAATTCCCACTTCTCATTGAGAACTGATTTGTGGTAAAAAGCTTCTGTAGGGTCTGCAACAAAGCAACTAAGGAAAAGCAGAGGGTAATTTGCCTTTTTTTTTGAGCTGCAAAAGAAAGAAGTATGTTTGATGAAAGGTGCTAGACTCTGAGGAAAGTAGTGAAGGATCTCTACAACTTAAAGCACGGGAATCCACATGGCGCTGAGCTATGTATAATTTACCATGACAAATCATTGCTCTAGCAGAAAGAGAGTCACAGCATGTGAAGAAAAAAATTAGCACAAACTGAAGATAAGATAGACACCATTGTCTACTTCAGGCTAGAAAGAAAAAAAAAAAAAAGAAGTAAAAGTTAAACCAAACAAATAGAAACAAAATGCAGTTATGAAAGGGAAAGAAGCTCTTCCAGGACATGTGTGAAGGAATGCACCCCAGAAATTCAACATCAGAATATCGTATCATATCATATCATATCATATCATCATAAGGAAAATCTTCAAACTGAAAAAAATATTGAAGTCCACAAAAATTTCTGTGATAATGATGAATACCGAAGAGCCTCCGGTAGAGTTTTTTGCAGCCCAAAACCTGTAGCAAACAAGATTGCAAGTTAAGTATGAATAAAGATACTGAGATAAGAACTTACAAAGTAATTACAGTACTTAACAGTGGGTATACCTGAAGCCCAAATTACAGTGGTACTTGGTTTTGACTCAACACTGTTATGTGTAGGGCTTTTGCATGTGAATAAGAGTCACTAGTACACTCAGAGAGAGTGTAAAAAATGAGGCTGATCTGGGGAGGAATAAGTTCAAATGGTACCTACACATATGAGATCTTTAAGGTCGAAGATAGAAAGCACCTAAGCTAATGCCCAAACTCCCAAAAAGACACACACACAGATCAAGATATTAGTAAATTCATATAGAAAATAAAATACAGGAACAAAAATGGACAAACGTGTTTTGTTTTAGGGTTCTTTAAAAATGACTGCTGGTAAAATAGCAACAGGGGGAAGGGTCCATGTCTTCTCCTGAGAACACAAGGGAGGTTGCAGAGAACCTCTGCCCTGGAAATCCCACCCTGAGCAAGATCATCAAGAGCAAAAAAATAGCTCGTCCTTGCTCTCTCTAGGCACTGGCAGTAGTCCCCGTTGTGCCTAGAAGGAGAAGTGCACACCCATGGAATCACATCCCATCTCAGGTATTGTTATCCCTGAGCTGGCATCTTAGAGAGTCCAATTGGTTCAAAAGCTTTTAAGCTTGACTGCCAACCAAGTCCCTTTACTCTTCTTCATCACTAACATCTCCTGCCCTACTCACACCTGACTCTTCAACCCTTGCAGCATCAGGTCTGACCTCCTGCTTCAGCCAGTGTGGTTGTGAGTGGATTACCTGGGCACAGGCTGGGAGCTCTCTGTTGAACAAAACGCTTCACAGAATCACCTGTAAATAAAAATGGCATCTCACCAGCCACAAAAAGAATCCCTTAAAACAAACAATATTATTACTTGAGATGAGAACAAGAGGCAAAAGCCTTGTATTATCAATGGTCCTTAACCTATATGCCTGGCCCAAAATTTAAGAAAAGTCTACTGGATTAGATTTGGACTGGAAATTAGAACAGGACTTCAAAAGTCAACATAACAGATTCTGTGATGAAATAGGATGTTGTCATGCAAGAAAAGAGATGGCAATTTTTCCTTAGTACTGTTATTACATTTCTGCCGTAGTTCTCCTAATCCTTTAGAACACTTGGAGGCTTAACATTTCCATTGATTAATTCAAAATGCCCATTCAGTACCAGTGGTCTGACTTTTCTACTGTTTCTGTGAAGCAGCTGCCAAAGACACCCACATCTCAAAAGATGGAGTTCCTGAAAAAAACCTTGAACCAAACACATCAAAAGTAATCATAGTGGAAAGAATGCAGAGACTAAGAACATGCCCCTCAATAAAGGTTTCTGGGAGTTTGAGGCTATCTGTAAAAGCATACAACATACTATGCAAAGAAAATAAAAGTAGGAAACTATTTGATGGTTTATAATCCAGTTATTCTGACCAGCATGGAATTGGAAGTGTTGCAGTAGTCTGCAGACAAGCTGAGGACAAGGTTTGCAGTATCATTAGCTGGGGACAGAACTATGTCAATCTGCCTGGCAGTAAACATGAGATAACAAACCTAAGAAAAAGTGCAACAAATTACTTCCTTTATGGGAAAATATTAATATTGCCCCCAAAAAATCAAATGAAAATTCTGTCTCAATAGGTTAAAACCCAATTGCTTTTGAATTTTTGGGGGGAATATAAATGTAACACAAACCCAAGGAACTGAAGTGTCATACAGATAGGGTACAAATGATCAGAGTGACTCAAAGCCCAACAGAGAACTGTCATCCTTGCAGGTGACTGTGGTGGCACAGTAAATCCAAACTCATCCAAATGCCAGCTTAGTGGCTGCAAACTGCTGATGGAAACAGGTAATGCAAACCACCATCTCATTTGAGACTGGAGAGCCCAGCCAAATGTAAGCAAGGTTACAGCAGCTTAAGAAGCCAGTGTCTCCCAGCAGAGACATAGCAGCTGGTACAGCACTTCAAAGGACGTCGAAATGCTCCAGCCTTCAACAGGATAGGGAATGCTTGCTGCAGGCTGATGTTCTCGACCAAGAGCCTAAGCGCATATGTTTTGGAGAGCATCCAAGAAACAAATGCAGGAGAGCAAACCCCTAGCTCCTTCTCTTTTCTGCTACCAGGTGGATGCTAATGCAATGCAAACCCATCATCTCAAAAGTGTCTCACTGGACAGACATAAGAGGAATTGAGTCCCCTTTAGCCCATGTCTGCTGTGGGATGCTTTCCTGAATCAGTGTGTTCCGTGGCTTGGGGCTCCCTCCTCTTACCCTGCTGATATGCTGTCACACCAAGCTGAAGTGGCTCAGCTGGATCCAGCACCTCTTGATAATCAGCGAACAGAAGTGTGGCATTGAATGGAGGCACAGCATCCCTCCACTGCTGTCAGGACTCTTGCTCCAGTCCCTCTGCTCAGCACGACCGCCCATCAGTGGGCCATGGTATGAAGAGAAACAACATGAGGCACAAAGGAGCAATGCTAACAGAAGCAGGGGGATATGGCAAAGGAGAGCTGAAAACCCATGAGCAGAGAGGAAAAGGAAGGAAAAATTAGGTTGATGAGCATCTGAATAAAGACTTTACAGGAGGAAAGAAGAGCAGTGTATTTCTGTGCTTGCATGTTTCCCTTTACACAGGAAAAAGCAGGAAGCAGAAATGCTGGTTTTTATACCATTCATGATGAAATTCAGAAAGCAAATAGAAAAGAGATTCAAAGGCAGAGCTCTGAGAGCTCTCACTCCTGGGCTGCTAGACCAGTAATTTTCAAGCTGTGGTCCATTGTGACTTGTACCGCCAGGCTGTGTTTACCCTGTGACTTAGTGCCAGCACTACTGCTGGATAAAGCCTTTCAGCAGATCAGCATCAAATCCTATTTTCAAAGACTTAAAACAAAACAATAAAAAAACCCAACAACAAAAATAAAAGCCTCATTTAAAAAAATTGCTCTTTACAAAACCTTGTTGTGACATTCTACGTCCTGGACAATTTCTCCACTAACTTTTAAAGGAGCGTATTTGGGCTTTATAAAATGTCCATTTTGTGTGGATTTTGTAGGTATTGTGAAATATATATGGGTTTGGAGCTTATCAATTGTTTTTTGGGTAAGAATGTACATCTTGTGCAGGAACATAAAAGAGACCCACACAAGTCTAAAAAACAACAACATTCAAGTTGGATGAGAAGCAAATTTGAAATTACCATGGCTTTCCAAAATTCATACTCCACCCTGTTTACGTATTTTGAAAGAAGCAGTGCCGAGGCACTGAAGGACACAGCCATGAAGCTCAGTATCAGCCACATATAGACCAATATTGGCACAGGTAGCCTCTGCTTCTGTGCCACTGTGTCAATGATACCTGCTAAGTCTCCATAAACTTCTCCTGTTCACGTGAATAGAAAAGCATATTTAAAAGCCTAGAGGAAATGGAAATCCCTGGTCACCATGAACACTAAAATGGTAGTGCAAACTCTGGAACAACGCAGGCAAAAAAATTTTCTTAAATGACTAAACCAGAAGTCAGAATAATTGGCTTACATTGCAGTTTTACAGGTAAAATGGCAAATGTCCTTTCCCTTGCCTGTTCCATGAACTGTTTACCACTCTATCAAGCTCAATGCTTCTATTTTATCCTTCCTAATCAACCTTGTGTCTTTCTCTGTTTAATCCCTCTTGCTCCTCTCATCCCATTGATCTTGTCTCCTTGATGGCTGGGATGTCAGCCTTGGTTTGACCTCCTACCACAGTAAGTGCTTTTTCCTCTAGAAACTCTCAAAGTGCGCCGATTTGTAAGGTTTGTATTTATTTCTCTTTTAAATCCCCTCCCAAGCCCCTCTGCCACAGCAGTTACAAGAAATGAACCAATGTTAAATGGTAGGGATAAAGGGCACTTGATGAAATGAAACTAGACAATCAAAAGTGTGTCAGAAGATACATTGCCGGTTTCTGTCTGCTGCATCTACCATTTACAACCCACTTCTCAGAGTAGAACCTGAAGAGTAAATACAGTGCTTCATCCAGTCCCACAGTACACTGGCAAGTGCAATGCAGCAAATACACCAATAAAGGTCATTTCAATCACCCAGCCCAGAGGCTACTGACGAGCATATAGCCATGCTATACAATGCTGAAAGGTTTTTTTGACAAAGTGTTGTCAAGGAATAAATTACTCACCTCTTCTGAAAGGCCAACAACGCAGTGTCCTGGAGCACCAACTTGCATCAGAGAGAAGAGAACCAAATGAACAGCAGGCATAATTGCTTTGGATCCAGATGTGTGCTTGACAACACCAGAGCCCTCAAGACACATCAGAAAGCTAAAGAAGCCTGACTTCAAGCAATCCAGGTACTTAGCTCTAGAATTAAAAACTGTGACACAAAGACAGCAACAACAATTGATTTCCTATATCCATGATTGGCAGCTACATTCAGTTAACTTGGATGTGTGCTGGGATAGCACAGCATATGCAAGTAACAGGGTGCTGAAATATTCTGCAAGGATATTTTAACCCAAAGTGCATCAGTAAAAGTCGAGGTGTGAATATTTTTGCCCAGTTACTGCTTTTTTGACCTCCCTGCTCCAGACATCTTTGTCTTTTCTGCATTCTCTCCTAAATGAAGAAGCAAAGCATATGTGTGAGGGGGTGCATACCCAAGAACCCTTAGGAAAATCTTAATACAATATCAGGAATACAACTTCGGTAGGCACATGAGCTCTGTTCTCCTCCGGCTGCGGTAGTCACACTTCTGAGCCTGCATTTCTTGCCTGGAGCAGCAGTCACTTTGCTATCTGTCCAGCCAGCATCCTTTTGGTGATCAGTGAAGTTCTGGCACTGCAGATGTGATAAGAAAAAAACATTTAAGCAATCAGTTAATCTAACAAATATGTTAAATATAGTGAGACAATGCCCACTGCTTTCATTGGCACCAGACATAAATCTCAGAGAAAATTGCACAGATGCAATCAGAGTTGAACACGAGAAGTGTTTGGCACATTTGAGCTCTGCTACCCTGAAGATAAGACTTGAAAAAAGGACAGACTGCCTATCAATACCTTCACAGAGCACACCCTTTTGAGCTCTATAAATACATTACATTCTCACCACAATACTTTTTTTTTCTCCTTGGACTGTCTTTAAACATACATGCTCTCATTTTTAACTTGAGATATTTTTTAGCATCCTTCTGATAGCTTTCCGAAGTTTTGAATGACTAGTGCACTACTTAATTGTAGTTAACGTTTTCCAACAGTAGTCAAAAATCTCTGACAACACAGAAAGCTATTTATAAAATAAGTACTTTTAATAAAATATTTATACTAAGGCAATTGTCAGCCGTTTGCAGGTGCCCCTCACAGTGAAGTCTTATGAAAGGTGGGAAACAACTTCCTGGAGGAGACTGCTCTGAGATTTGCAATTAAAGCAAAGCTATTTCACACTGTAATGGCTGAGTGTTGTCTCCAAATTGAACACAATGACTCTTTAGGGGATAGCTGAATTTTCCAGGCCATTTGTTTAGTTAGAAACTCTCCTAAATCTTATAGGGATTTTTAAAAATAACTTTTTGAGAATAGACTTCATTTTTCATCTCCTATTTTTATGTTCCTCTCATGACAAACTATTTTTCATATATCAGCATCAAGCAAATATATTCTTCTCTCTTTCAAGGTAAGAGTAAGAGATTTTCTTAAATAATTTAATTCAAGTTAACTTTTTAATGCACCTTAGGTAAATCCTGTTCACCTTCCCTATGAGCTTTCCTATTCAGAATTCAATTTGCCCTGATTTTAAACACTTTTAAACCATCACAGCAGGAAATAAATGAAACTAAGAACAAAGGCCACTTTAATTTTGAATGAGAATGTATATATAAGGATTTTAGTATGTTTTAGCTAATATGCTCCAATTTCATATGTCTATTAATCAAAAGATGTCTTCTGAGTGATCACAAGAAGATTATTCTTAGATTATTAAAAAATACACAAATATTATTATCAGTTCAGAGTTAAGTGGACAGTCCAGTAGCCTAAAGACAAGGTGGGAGGCTTCAACTTCTCTTGCAGTTCTAGAAACAGCACATCTGGTATTTCCATATAGCACATGCCTACATGCTTCTCTGGTTAGAAGCCAAAGGTCTTTTAATATTTGGATTGTCACAACCACAGGATGCCAAGGAGCCAGGAATGAAAACTACCAAGCCTGCCTGATTTTCAAGAGGTGTTTGGACAATGCCCTCACATGTTGTAATTTTTGGGGTTGTCCTGTGCAGGACCAGGAGTTGGACTCAAGGATTCTTGTAGGTCCTTACCAAATCAGGATACTCTATGATGCACTGACAATTATCTAATACAAAGATATGCTTTTTTGCTTTGGTTGCACTGTTATCTAAATATCACTTTATGAAGTGTTGCATAAATTCATCTGTCAAGATTGGCAAAGTCTTTGTTGTTTTTAACCTGGGTAAAAGAAATGCTCCAGCTTATTTCTTTTGTGTTGAACCCAGGAATGTCTCCCATCTCCTGCATTTGGCTGTGCACTCCAGCTGTGTCTGAATCCTGTATAGGGTGAGGATCTGGCTTACAGCATCCCCTCTACCCAGTTCCTCACTCCAGTTCTGTCAATGTCATGGACAAAATCAAGGGCTCACAGACTGGAAAGTGCTGGGCTGTATTTCAGCATAATACAGACAATCAAGGTGCCAGAGAAGAGGATATGATGCACAATTAGGGAGGCAAAGTCACAAACACCACCACAGGTAAGCTGCAGAAGGACTTTTGATACACACTAACTTCAGGTTCCACAGAAGACCAAGGCCCCAGGCATCAGAGAGCACATTTATAATAACCCTTCGCAGAAGGTGGATAAAGAGAGCCATTCTTTCCATAATAATATGGATGGCAGAGATGGCAGGAGTGAGAAAGAGGTTTTCCTAAAACCAGCTAGGCCAATAGCCAGGTAGGCATATAGTGACCCCAGAGGAACCAAAACATTTACATCGCCCAGCTGGTTAGATGACAAGAGAAAGATTGGTGTGGCATTGCTAACTAAGCCTGAGGCTGAGAGTTTTTGACCTCAGAGTTTGGAAGAACTTGACAGAGCTCGGGAAAGTAGATACGCATGAGAGTGAGCATGAACATGTTGTCCATGTGCCACACTTGGAAGTATAAACTGAGCCTGTCATTAAGACAAAGGTTTACATGGACCTGCAGTTATATGGCAATAGCTCTGGTGTGGCTGTGGAGGCCTAGGACTGCTGGAGGTAGGGTTTTTGCTCCTGAACTGATGTATCTTGAGAAAAGAACCCCTGTGTTGATATGGACATCTTTGCCTGCTATTGACAGACTTCACAAGTGGGTTATACATACACACATGAGATGACTACTGGCATCACAGTCTTCACTTCCAAATACCCTATGTGAAAACGTAGTCAGGGATCAATTATTGGGCCACTTTTGAAGGCATATTCTGTATACCAGCATGGAAAATACATCTGAACATCCCAGTCTGAACATCCCAATCTGAACATCCTAAACAGTCAAGAGCTGGGAGCGCTCAGAGTTAATTCCAAGTCACTGGTTTGAGTTTGGTGTGAGACTTTCAGAGATGCCATGTACTGCCCTGATCCACAGTTTAGCCCTGGCTCAGCATAAAATAATTTGTTCAGTTTTCAGAGTTACAATGCCCTTCATTAAAACCTGAAGAATTACCTAAAAAGAAAGAAGGCTCCTAGTTTTCTCCTCACTTGCACAGCAGCGAACGTTTTACAACTGATTCCCAAAACCCCAAAAGAGTTCTCTTTTCCCTTGGTTAAATGAAATTCTGAAATTAAGCAGGAAATTCCCCAAAGTTTGGCGCATGCTGTGAAAACTAGATTCCAGGGATTTCAAAGCACTTATACAGGCTGTAAGTAGGTGGGTTCAAAATTAGCATGAGTGACAGAGCCAGATAAAATTATCAACAAACAAGCACATCTACATTGGCAAGTTCAGCTATACTGAAGGCTACAAAGGTGGAAGGTTGTATTCTCCTAGAGTACCACCAACATCTAAATATTGTCCTTCGATTCAGCATACCTGAAGCCTGCAAGGCCAGCAGTGCAGAAGTGTAGAAGGTGGATCTTAAAGGATTTTAGCCTATCCCCACAATATTTTCTCTCTCAGATGTTGCCAGGTTTAGAAAGCTAGAGAAAGAGGTCAAAACTTGGGTAAAGCATAGTTCTGAATAAAAAGAAGATAGTCTGAAACTTCTGGGGAGTTACTACAGCTTACTAACATTTTCCCATCGAATTTCAAACATTCTGGATAAAATGGCATGTGGTCCCCAACCCCTGGATACAATCTCTTTGAAATCTGTAAGCAATATGACAAGTAAGAGATTGAGTATGCGTAGCATGTACAATTGCACACAAGTTTTTGTGAGCAGACACAAAGAGGAAAGTTCACGTAATAATTAAATAAACAGAAAGCGGAGTAGCTGGGAAGATTCCAAACACCACGTCTTAGTTACTTAATCACCCTGCAAACACATTTGAGATTATTCTGTTTTTATTAGTTTCATGCTAAAATGCAAATCACATACTGTAGTTTTAATGAAACAATAAAATAGAAAATAATTTTTGGCATAAAGATCTACTAAATAGATTTTTCCCCCACCAAATTGGCTTGTCCGAGACATCCTCTGCTCAGTTTTAGTTCCTTCTCTACATTGCAGTTCTTTTGGTAGGACGCCAAAGCCTGTCAATTAACAGTAAGCCTATCCCTTATGAACAGAAGCAGGGACTGTGATCATGTTCAGCTAAGATCAAGGATTAGTAAATCAGCATGGCACCAGATTGCAGGCACTATTTAAACCCTACAGGCCTACAAGCCAATGCAGCAATATTATATTCCAGCTGGATGTGGAGAACAAAATCTCATAGTTACAGAGGAACTCACTCTTTTTTACCTTCCCTGTGAAGGCAATTACAAGTCAACTTAAAATGAGCCCTGATTTAATCATGTTGGCTTTCTCAAATGCCAGTAAGGAAACATCCCCATGCTGCCATTGCTGGTATCTTATCAAGAACTTTCCATCAAATTAAACATATTTCATTGCACCTACTGTAAATTATACAAGACTGGATTTTCTACAAGCAAACCAAACACTGCACCAAAGCTGTCACAAAGGTTTCTTATTAGAGCTTGAAGAACTGTAATGCTATCTCACCCCTTGCCTGGCTCACGGGGTTGTTTCTGCTGCTTGCTGCAGAATCAGGCACACTGCACATGGTGAAACATTTAGTTTCCTTAATAAACAGAGTTTGAGTTCAGGGCTTTCTCAGAAAATGGCCACTGAGTGCAGTGCACATCCCATGTTCCCTATAATCATTCTTTTCCTTGGGGATTTTTTTCAATTTTTTTTTCCTTCTTAAGAAAGGGGGAGGTTTCTTTTATCTTAGATCAAGTGACAAGAGCAGGAACTGAGATGTTTACTGCCAGGTGAAATACAAAGTCACGGAGGTCCAGGGGGATCTTATTCCACAACCCTACTGCCAAGTTGAAAACAAATGATATTATCAGAAAATGATCACAGAAACCAAGCCTTGCTCAAAGAAAAACAGTCTTTATTAACCTGTCTTCAAAATGACCTGAAAGCAAAGTCAAAGATCAGTGAGGGAGGGTGACCTGCCTTGGTACTGCTGCCCCCACCAAACACCCTCAGCTGCAGTGATGCCTCATGCACTGCCAGACCGTGAGTGTCAACGCAGTGATAGGTCTGTGACCAAAGATAAATGGGCCTTTAAGCAGAGATTTTGATTTAACGGTGCCTGCCTTGATGAGCGATAATTTCCTATAAATGAAAATTAAACAGACGAAATACGATGCTCTTATTTTCAGCCTTGGTGCCCATGACTACTTCTTCTGTGATAATCATCAGGTAAGGAGGGAGTGAAGCCACCAGCTGAAAGGTCTAATCTAGTCCCCAAGGGGTGTCTGGTGAATTGAACTATAGCCACTTCATAATAGGCACATTGGCTATTTCTGTGATGTGGGACCCCAGAATATGTGTCAGCTCTAGGCCTACTGGCTTCTGCAGCCACTTTCCCACTCCATACTGGGATGTGAGCAGGGCAGCAGACAGCCCCTCTCCTCCCTTCCTCTTCTCCAATTTCGTGGTGAAAGGCAGACTTGCACCCAGGAGTGCCCCATGGCACTGTCCAGCCAGATGTCATTTAGCATCAGCAGAGGACCACAGTATAAGGGGTGTGTGTCCAACCATACCGTGTATATTTGTACTTTTGTCTGGAACCCATCTCCCCTAACCTAATAGATTTGTTAGTTACCTGTCTATCCCTGAGCTAGCTACCACTGGCTGCTTTTGTAATCAGAAAAGAGAGAGAAGCATTTTGAAGGTGTGATTCATGCTATCTTAAAGCAGATGTAAAAAATAGGGTCAAATTCTCCTCCAATATTAATAAAGGCAGCCTAGGGATACAAGTAAACATAGACGTTTATTCTGCAGATATCTAAAGACAGCAGATACGAGTTTTAGCCTTTGTGACTCAGCAGCGTGGACCCCTTTGCTGAACACCTGGAGTTTACTCGGATGAGAGTGATTGAAGGTCATTGTCCTGTTAAAGACAGCAATTAATCTGAGGCTCCAAATAGTATCCACTTAATGTCACTTATTTACTTCCACATTGCACACAGACCCTGAAACACAGGGCGGAGCCTGCAGATTTCTGCATTTCACTGCAAGACATATTAACCAGACCCATCTGTTTTTGACCTCTTTCACAAGTATCCCACTAAAACAAATTTCTTAGCATATAAGGTTTCCTCCTCCCTTGGAGTGCTCTGATTCAGAAATCCCTCTTGCTCAGGACTTCCCTGTGGGTAACTGGCTATCAGCATGGATATTAAGCATCAGTCATCTTTTTGCACATCTGCTGTGCTCTGTAAAGGAATTTATTTTCTTTAAGTGCCGATCAGAAGGAAAAGCTGTAAACCACTCGATCTCTTTATTAAAAGCATTTTAAATGATGTTGCCGATGATCCTTAATGGAAGAGCCGTTGAAATCCCCAGGCATAGCGGTGTTTCTTCCAGTGACAAGTCTAAAAAGAGACTTTCTTCTATTCCCAGTAATGTAGGCACAACCTCCTTATTAATAAATGCAACTTTTAGGGTAAGTTTAAGTCCAAGCAGCCTAAGAACAACTAGCATATTCTTGAGTACTTTGCTGAAAATGTCACATGAATCATGGCTGCAAGCAATGAGTTTTGTTTAAGAGAATTGCGTCTCATATCTGTCAAGACAGAGGGACTATTTTAGGAGAAGAGCTTTCTTAAAAATAAGGATTTTTAATTTAATTAATACCTGAAGTTCATTAAAGAGAAAAGAGTTGTTATGCAAATGAATTATTTCTAGTGATACAATTGGGTTTGTCCCTTTAATTTGTACTTGCAAGATCTCACTTGATGTTTAAGCTACATAATTGCTCAGATGGACATTTATTGGCTTGCCTGGTGTCTGATGGTCTCTGAACAGCCAAGTAAGAGAAAGGAAATAAACAGGCTGCAGAAATTCTGATTGTGAAACAATTGCTCTTTGGAAGTGTTACCATGCCAAGTGAAAATACAAGAACTGAATGTAATTTGGCTTTGCTCGAACTTGTTAGTGCTTTTTCTTCTCTTAGCAGTATCCTCATGTGACAGGATTTGGTTATGAGGAAACTCCTAGAGCAGGCTGTATCAGGTCTGTAAGGAATTTCAAAGCCCATCTGAAAAGAGGGAGGAGAGATGGCAAAGGGAATGGAGATCTACAGGAAAAAAACATAACAAAGTCTGGTGTAGCTTTCCCAGTTCCCTTTAAAGCCAAGATGTACATGCCAAAAGCTCCTCTGTGTCCTTGAATTCTCAAACTATGAAGTAAATGTACACAACCCTTTTTTCTACCCCAACCGTGCAGAAAAACCTCTCTGTCGCTGAATCCTATTTATGTGTCTCAGTAGAAGACATGAAACAAGTTTAAAAAAGTATCCAGTGCAAAGTACAATGGTATTTTCAGCAGAAATTTATCATTATTTTTTAATTAGAAGCTGAAATAATAGATAATCACTAACACTATCAGCTGATGGGTAATGTTTGTGTCAAACAGCAAAGCTACTAACAAGAAGTACTACAGTTGCATAACATGGGCTTTTATTCAAATAAAAAATCCCCACAGGTTTTAGGACTTTTTTTTCCTGCCGATCTTCTGCTGAGCTTATCAAGCTGAGCAGTCATGGAATCAATCTCACTGAGGAGCTGCAATTTCTCCCCAATTCATGAAGCTTGAAATCAGGGCTTTGGCAGCA
>VZRE01013681.1:167288-194842 GCA_013396775.1 Cephalopterus ornatus | reverse complement strand
TTTGAAATTACCCTGCCACGCGCTCGGACCAGAAACATCTGGGGGTCACTTCTGACCTGAACCTTCCTGGGATTTTACTCTTGTGCACTCCCCTGGTGTCTGTGATAACAGGAGCAGTTTCTGAGGAGACACAGTGGGGAGGTTCCTGCCCATCCAGAGGCACTGCCTTGCCCCAGGTGTAGGAACAGCACTGAAGTTGCTGTAGTCATTCATCTCACCTGCCTCCTCCCACCATGCAGCACATTTGCCTCATTAAGGCTCATCAGATGAGCTCCACCTCATCCATTTGGGTCTTTTCCTGGGCCAGAGCGGGGCAGGTTCCCCAGGTACACAGCAGCCTGGCCTGGCTGCTCACAGATGAGTCACACACATCTTCCTGGAGCTCAGTATCTTGTGCAGCTTCCTCAGCATAGCCTGGAGAAGCAGGAGATCCCTTGCAGGATCTGTATACTCCCAGACTGGTGCATGGAACTGGAAGAAGAACATCCCAGAGACCTCACTCCCACCAGGAGGAACTTGAAGCTGAGCAGCTCCTCCAGCTGCAAGGCCACTGAACCTGTGTTTAAATAACGAGGTGTTGCCACATCCCATTTCTGTGGTGGGACAGGTCTGGCTCTGTGTGGCCCCTGTCCTGACATAGCCTGTCTAAATCGTGGGATGTTGCCACATCCAAGTGGGACAGGTCTGTGCAGCGCCTGTCCTGGAATAGCCCGTACGAGTGTGGGATCAGTTCCCAGAGCAGATGCCAGAGAGACCCCGGGCTGTGCTCTCCCCTCAGTCCAGTCCCATCCAAGCTGCAAGGCATCTGGAGCATGGTCACATCTCCCTTCCAAGACTCCAGAGGGAGATAAATGTTTGTCTTGAAAATCACAGATGTCCTATGAAATCTGTGTTGACAGGGAAGCAGCAAGCTCCAGCAAGAGCTGACAGGCTCCAGAAATGTTACCTGTGTTTTATCTTAATGCCAGCATGAGAAACTATTCCCAGGAGTGTGTAAAGATGTGGCCTGAAGCAGTGGGACAGGAGGGAGGCAGCGCCTTGTCCATGGAGCAAGGGCAGGGCTGAGGTGACACAGAGGGTTTCAGACTGGTGAGTAATGGGGCTTGGCTTCACCAGGAATGGATGGAAGGATTGGTCTCAGGATCTGTTAGCATCCCAGACTGGTTTGGGTTGGAAGGGATCTTACAGCTCATCTCATTCCACCCCCTGCCATGGGCAGGGACACCTTCCACTAGACCAGGTTGCTCCAACCTGGCCTTGAACACTTCCAGTGATAGAAGTCCTCTGCCCTCCTTCAGTTTTAGTAAGTTCTGGACAAAACTAGAGCTCGGCAACACTTTGCTGAAGCTGATCCACATCAGGAGTCCTTCGGGAGTGGGGAAACGCAGGCAGGTGAAGGGAAACGGTGCAGCAGTGTGGTGGCTCTACCCACACTCAGCCCCTCGGCACAGAGACACTGAACATCCTGGGAGCTGCAGTGCTCTGAGTCCAGAAAACCAGCAATGAAGAGGCAGATGGTGGATCAGAAAAATGGCCTTTATGGGTGTATTTGAGAGGAGTAGCTCCATGGTAATTCCTTGCAGTGTTCTGCAGGAATACTCTGGAGCCGCGCTGGTCCAAGTACCGTGGTCCTACTGCTGCAGTCCCAGCTGGCACAGCTCCTGTTGCTGCCCAGGATGCCAAGGGGAGCCAGCCTGGGGATAGGTGAGAGGCACTGCTTTGTGTGCTGCTCCTCTGAGCTGTGTCTCAGAGCTGTCAAATGAGTTGTTCTTCCATGAAATATTGAAAGGGTTGGACTTGGTAAAAGCCCGTCTGAGTGCAAACCTCTCTGCATCCATTTGTATCCAGGCCTGCCAGGTTGCTCATGGGGAAGCTTTCATGCTCCTGCTCTCCAGTCCTCTCCCACCCCTGGGGCTTCCCCTCTGCCCTGGAGCTGCTGGAGCGGTGAGTCTGTGCTGGCAGACGTGCCAGGGCTAACGCTCGGCTGGAGTTCACACTCTCCAGGGCGGGGCTGGCACTGGGTGAGGTCTGGAAAGGCCTTGGACTGATGTGGATGTGTCAGCAGTGCCGTGGGCAGGCTGGGCACAGGGTGGGCAAGGTGCTCAGCTCACTGCTCTAGATGCAGAGGAGAGGAGGCAGCACAGGCACCCGTGTGTGTGTGTGTCAGCCCTCCAGCAAGGGTAGGTGGCTGATCCTGCAGTGCTGTGGCATCTCTGCTGTCAGTACCTAGAACCAGAGAATCAGAGGTTATCCTGAGCTGGGAGGGACCCCCAAGAATTATCCAGTCCAACTCCTGGCCCTGCACAGGGCACCCCAACAATCCCCCCCGTCTCTGAAAGCGTTGTCCAAACTCGGCCTCGGGGCCGTGACCACTGCCCTGGGGGGAGCCTGTTCAGTGCCCCACCACCCTCCGGGGGAAGAACCTTTTCCTGAGGCCCAGCCTAACCCTCCCCTGACACACCTTCAGCCCCGATGAGCTCTGCAGCCTCCTGATCCAGCTGGATTCCAAGCAGCCCAGGCTGCCGGCTCACCTGCCCCCGGCTCCGCGGCCGGATCAGAGCCGGTCGGAGTTTCCCAGGGAGGTGGCAGCTCCACGCCGTGGTCCCTGCCCCACGGGCCTGTCAGCACAGCTCCCCGGGACAGCTTTCCCACGGCGTGGCACCAAGCGCTGCTCCCACCTGGCCCCGTGTCAAAGCCACGGCGGCGACGCGGGGGCTGCGCGGTGGCAGCTGCCCGGGAAGGGCCCTTTGTGCGTCCGGGGGGTGCCGTTCGCAGGGCCCGGGCGGCTCTCCATTGTCGGCGTGTCAGGTCAGGTTTGCGTTGCCTGCTCAGGCTGCTGGATGCGCTGGATGCAGCTGCCGTGATTGGCGTGCGCGGCTCGCAGAGCCAACGCGGGCCGGCGGAGGAGCTGCCCCGCGCCCCGCCGCCTCCCGGAGACTTGGGAAGCTCCTCCCGAGCCTTGGAAAGCGTCCCTATGCAAATGGCAAAGCGCGAAGCCCCCCGATCTCCCCGTGGCAAGCGGGAAGGACTGCACGTTACTGGGCTGGTGGGGCTTTTCCCGGCTGGAACAGTGCTGTGCTTGCTCCAACCCTGGGCTTGTTTTGCCTTGGAATTATGCGTTTTCCTTCTGGAGCCACTGTCCTATGTGTTTTCTAATTACAAACTCAGCGGAAACGTTTTTTTTCCTCCCCTGACTGCTCTCTACAAACAGCAAAATCTAGGATCTCCTGACCACTGAACTGGGAGTGAATTCCTCAGCTCCAAACAGCAATAACCCACCTGCCTGCCTCCAGCCCGGGCTGTGGGTCTCACCTGAGCTGGTGTCTGAGTGAGGTCCCTCTCTTGTTCTGTTTTTCCAGCTCCTTCTGATGTGTCCATCCTGTGCAGGTGTCTGAGTGAGGCCCCTCTCTTGCTCTCTTTTCCAGCTCCTTCTGCTGTGTCCATCATGCACCAGGTGAGCCGCACCGTTGACAGCATCACCCTCTCCTGGTCCCAGCCTGACCAGCCCAACGGGGTCATCCTGGACTACGAGCTGCAGTATTACGAGAAGGTACTACAGGGATCACCCATAGCTTTTGGGGAGAGGAGGGGGTGCAGAGCTCTGCTTAAGGGTGTAACACCAGCTACAGCACTTGGCTGAGCAGCAGGTTACTTCTCTTGGCAGTGGCCATCAGCCCTCCGGAGTCCAGTCCCAGTGACCCAAGTGTGGAAAATCTGCTGGTCATTCAGGAGGAGCTTCTCCCTTCACCTCCACAGCACCTGGGGCAGGTGGACCCACTGCAGGGAGAGCTGGGTAGCCAAGGGTCTGATTTTTCTCTTCCCTCTACTGGAAGAATGGGGATTGGTGGGAATATCCAGTCCAGGGCCAGAGCACACTTTTTGGGTGTCCCATCTTGGAGGTTTTATGGAATGCTGTCCCTGGGTGCATTTGCACCAAAGGTGAGTTTGGCATCTGTTTAGCATCCTGAACCTGGGTGTTGTACCAGGGAGAACCTGTCCCATGCTCCCGTGGAGGGTCCACACTGCACAATGGGGTCGGTGTGAAGAAGTCCTGCAGCTCTGGCTCTTTCATCCCAGAGGAACGTGCCCCTTCCACCATCTCCCTACTCAAGATAGCAGAGGGATTTCAGTCTGGACTATGCCAGGGTGTCCATCCCATGGGGCTGGAGTTGTGTGGGCTGCTTAGAGACCTGAAGACCACGTAGGTGTTGGTCCCAGGACCTGCCAGGCTCTGCTGGTGAACTCCATCCATACCACCCAGGGGAGATGGGGAGCAGGAGATTTCTCCTTCCAGGAATCTGCCCCCTCACACAAGAGCTTATAAACTATACATTATAAATTGCAAACCAACTAATTAAAAAGCTTTATGATTAAATGGAACTGAAAATATTTTTCCCAGCAGTTGCCGGAAGAAATGATTAATCCCCCCCACTGCCTGCCTGTGACCTATTTTCTCATCACCAAGAGCCAGAGGGAGAACAGGGAGGAGGGGGGGCTCCTTTGTAAGCTGTTAAATAGGTCCTGACCTATATTGCATAAATCACAGCCATTTATTTGACCCTTGGAAATGATCCCAGAATATGTGGCAAGATGGATGAGTAGATAACAAGACAGAACTGGAAAACAAGAGGGGTCCTTTCCCTGGGGACCCTCAATGTAGAGGCTGAAGATCTCAAGGAGTTCGTTTTCCTCCTCTTACTTTCTCTTAATCTCTCACCCTCTTTCTTTCATCCCTCTCCCCTCTGTTTTCTGGGGGAGGCTGTAAATAAAGGGAACTTTTGTCTAAAACAAAAATTGTGCTGCTGTTGGTGGTCAGTCTTTGCAGGCAGCCACAGGGTGAGTGTTGTCAGAGCTTCGGGCACTGTGTCCCTGGTGATGGGGACAAGTGGCCCAAGCCACTCTCAGGCAGCAGGGAGAGAGCACAGAGGACAACATAGGCAGCCCCAGGTGCTCTCTGTCCTGGTGTTTCGTAGAGTCATGGAATCATCCCAGAATGAGTTTGGGTTGGAGGGATCTTAAAGCTCATCTCATCCCACCCCCTGCCATGGGCAGGGACACCTACCACTATCTCAGGTTGCTCCAAGCCCTGTCCAACCTGAACTCCCAGGGATGGGGCAGCCACAGCTCCTCTGGGCAACCTGTGCCAGGGCCTCCCCACCCTCACAGGGAAGGATTTCTTCCCAATATCCCATCTATCCCTGCTCTCTGGCAGTGGGAAGCCATTCCCCCTTGTCCTGTTCCTGCACCCCTTGTCCCCAGTCCCTCTCCAGCTCTTCTGGAGCCCCTTTAGGCCCTGGAAGGGGCTCTCAGATCTCCCTGGAGTTTCCCTTCTCCATTTGACCACCCCCAGCTCTCCCAGCCTGGCTCCAGAGCAGAGGGGCTCCAGCCCCTGGAGCATCTCCGTGGCCTCCTCTGGACTCTCTCCAGCAGCTCCATGTCCTTCCTGTGCGGGGCCCCCAAAGCTGGAGGCAGCTCTGCAGGGGGGTCTCACCTGAGCAGAGCAGAGGGGCACAGTCACCTGAACCTCACAGTACCTTTTTTTTCTGCTTCTTTGGTTGAAGAACAGCAGGGCTGTGACTCCTCCCCAGCCAAGGGCTGTGTGTATGTACACCAGGACACTCTGTCCTGCTCGGGCTGCTGGGCCGTGGGTTAGTCCCTGAATCCCAGGTTAATCCCTGAATCCCAGGTTAGTCCAGCCACTGCAGAGCTGAGTTTTGCAATTAAAAGCCATTTCCTGGATGCCTGGGAACACTCCCAAAATGCAGGGCTTTGGCTCTGCTGTGCTCTTCCCCTGCTTCCCATCAATCCTGCAGTTGGATGGGGTGTGTGATACACCCCAGGTGTGTTCTCATTCTGCTGCCAGTCTCTGCAGAGGTGATTTCCTTCCAAATGTTTCACTGCAAACTGTCCCTCGTGCTCCTGAATGCTCAGCAAAGATCTCTGGAGCTGGTTGAGTTGTTTCTGGTGGATTTTTTTTTTTCCCCAGTAGAAAACTCTGCTTTATTTGCATGAAAACAGCCCAAATGACGAATAGCAGCACACACATTTTGTATAAAAAGCGCCTTGGCTCCTCATTTTGAACCGATTCTCTTCCGTATAAAGACATAAATTAAATTAAAAAAAAAAAAAATTGAAGAAGTTATTTTAGCATTGACAGAAAAGAGCCGCTCACAATTCCTGAAACAAAGGCATATTTTTGTTTCCCTTTCACAGATTATTTATAACATTGCTATTCTTAGGTGCTATTAGAGGTGCCTGTACAAAGGCAACATTATTATGAGTTGCTTTCACGTGGAGTTGGAGCGAATCAGTGCAGGTCGTTGTGCAAACCCTGTCTGACGTGGCTGCTCTCTGTGCTCTTTAATGTGGTTTTTTTCCACTTCCAAGAGGCACCTGCCAACATTTGTCTTATTAAAAGAAGTGTGTGTTGTCTTCACGTAGAAAGGGCGGAGCAGTTTTTGGCCAAAGTTGCCAAACTCATCCCGGAGTGTGGGAACTGGGGACCCACTGCGGTGTCAAGCACGGCAAAGGGTAATTAGCCCTCCTCGTTATGCAAAATGATTGGGCTTGATTACACTCATTTTGTTACTCTTTGAAGACATTCAGCCCAGTTTGGTCACCAGGGTAATAGTTTAGGAGGCAAAGGAGCCCTTTGATGTCTCCTGGGCTGGCTGGGAGAGGTGACCTGTGCCAGCTGGAGCTGGAGCTGGAGGTGGGAGTAGAGCCCTTGTGGTGCCCGGGAGCTTCTGGAAGCCCAACAGCCCCAGGATGGGGTGTCCTCAGGGCTTGGACCAAGGATGCTGGAAGTGCTGCTCCTGGGCTGGCTCAGAGGGCTTCAAGGGAGGTGCAATGAGATGGTCTTTAAGGTCCCTTCCAACACAAGCCATTCCACGATTCTCTGAGTTTTTCGATTCCATCCTGGCAGTGTTGGACACCAGAATCCCTGAGCTTGGAGCCAAAGCTGCTGCCTGGCATTTCCCACCTGTCCCCTGGATGGAGCAAGAGCTGGGATGGCCCTTCACCCTTCATGCTGCCCATCATGATCAGACTTTGGTTTCAGCTTCAGTTTGGCTCGTGGGAAGGGGAACCAGATGAGGACTCAGACCTAAGAGGAAATAAGTGTGTTATTTTGAATTAGGAATTACAAACACAAACCAAAATCAGCAGGAAAAAAACCCAAACACCACAAACCTCTGCAACAAAACAGCTCGGACTTGGATTTTGAACCCCTGGGTTGCCCTGGACCTGCTGGAGAAGCCCAGAGGGATGGAAGAAGTGTTTGAGGTGAATGTACAGGTTCTGGAGAGGTGATGCCAAGGAGAAAGAATAGGTTTGATAAGGGAGGGTGGAGAGGTGTAAATGCTTTTTACTTGTGGTCTGGGATTAAAAGAGACCCCAGGCACAAGCACCCCTTCCTCAGACAGGCACACATCCATTTTCCAGGCTATCAAGAAGCTTGTAGGCTGCCCCTTTACATTCAATTTAAAGTCCTCCAGGAGCAGGGATGAGGTTCTCCGAAAGAGTTGGATAAAGTGATTTTAAAACTACTGTGTTGTTAGTGCCATCCAAGGGCCTGGGAGGATTCATCCAAGCCCTTGAGCTCTAAAACTGTAAACATTTCCTGACCTATTTCTCTCCTGGCCCGCCTGGGGAAGGTCCAAAGGAGTCCTGAGGCCTGATCAGACAAACGAGGCCATGGGTCTGCTGTGTGCTCATCTCCCCTTGATCTGTGTGTACTTGTACTTGAGCTTTTCTTTGTCATTAGCCTGATTCCCAAACACCCTGGTGATAGCCAGGAACCTTCAGCACCAGATCCAGATGGATAAAACTGATGCAGTTTTTTAGAAGAGAAAACTGTTAATAGTGGGAGGTCTCCCGGGTGTTTCATAAAATCATGGAATGATTCAAGTTGGAAAGGACCTTGAAGCTCATCTCATTCCACCCCCTGCCAAGGGCAGGGACACCTTCCACTAGACCAGGTTGCTCCAAGCTCCCTTCCAACCCAAACTATTCATGATTCTGTGATCACAAGATCACTCTCTGCAACTCCCTGGCAGATCTGGGGATCGGTCTCTTCTTCCAGGAAACAAGCAACGGGACAAGAAGGACATAATTTCAGGCTGTGCCAGGGGAGGACTAGGTTAGGCATCAGGAGGAATTTCTTCACTGAAAGGGCTGTCAGGCTTTGGAAGGGGCTGCCCAGGGAGGTGGTGGAGTCCCCATCCCTGGAGGTGTCCAAGGAATGACTGGATGCAGCACTCAGTGCTCTGGGCTGGGGAACAAGCTGGGGATTGGTCACAGGTTGGACTCGATGATCTCAGAGGTCTTTTCCAACCTTGATGCTTCTGTGATTCTGTGGGACTCTCCTTCTTCCTGATTGCCCCTTCATTACCCTCTGTCCTTCAGCAGTCCACTGCAGCAGTTGGTGAGGAGGAGCAGATGCTTTCTCCTTGCTGGGAGTTTCACTCTGACCTCACATTCCCATGGGACAAGCAGAAATCCCTCCCTGCTACCCCAGTGACGCTTCAGGACTGGGATAGAGGCCAGTCCCTTGATCACACCCTCATTTCCACTTATGGGGGTTCCACAAACCTCATGTCTGACTTCCTGCCAGTGCAGGGTGGGGGTCCTTGGGCTTGCTGAGCCCTTTGCAGTGACTTGAAGTTAACAGATCTCAGGGGGACTTGTCTGTAAACTTGCCAACTCAGATTTTGAGCTGTCAGCTGCTGCTCTGTTTTACCAGTGATCCTGCCAAGGCAGCCTGAACTGCCAGATCTGAGGTGCTGCCAGGAAGGATGAGCTCCTCCAACATCACCACAGACATTGTGGTTCAAAAATCAGTGCCTGCACCTCCTTTTCTCAGGGCTCAGGCCCACAGCTTGGCTTTCCAAAGATCTCTGTGTTTTCCAGAAGCATTGTGCTCTTTGCAGAGATTACTGCTTTGCTCTGACTTTTGGGACTTCGTACCTGCCAAGGCTTCTGGCCACCTTGCTCTGACCACCTTCAGGACCCTCTGAATGTGGCCCCATCCTCCTCTGCTGTCCAGTTTCTCCATGTCCCTGGAGGGAGGACAGGGACTGCCTGTTCTCTTGTACAAGGAGATCCTGCCTGTCCACCGGTGCTGCTGGATCCTCAGCTAAGGGCGTAATTCCTAATGGATCCGTCACCGACACAAGTGCAATGCCATCTTGTAGTGGTTTTCCTTGGTAACCAGGTTGTAACTGAGGAAGTGGTCATGTTCCCAGTATTCCATACAATTTTTTACATAAACCAGGGTATAAATAAGAAGGGGGAGAAGCCTATTCCTCTCTTTCCAGTGGATCTGGGAGCAGGTTCTCTGCTATCGGTTCTGCTCATGCGGAGGAGTGAGGCCCAGCAAGGCCTTGTGGACCTTTATGTATCATTATGATGTGACTGCCCCAGTCCTCAGCTAGAAGACAAAGGTCAGAACAAAAGTTTGGAAATAGTCTCATTATCACTTTTAAATATACTCTTGGTTTCCCCAGCTTTGGTAACTTGGCCATGGCCCCTGGGGAAGCGGGCCCTGGGTGGTATCACTCCAGATACTTCTCCCAAGGTCCAAAAGCTGGTGTCCAGGTGGGCTTTGCCTCCGGCACAGGCAAAGGGAGATGGCGAAGAGCAAATAGAGAGGGTGCTGAGGCTGCATCAGGCACAGGAGGAGGGGGTGAGGAAGAAGGACAGCGCTAAGAGAAAGTGGGCACAGAAGAGGGAAGCGCTTCCCATCCCCACTGAGCTCAAGGCTTGGAGCAGCATCTCAAGTTTTCTAGCTAAAACCTCCTTTAGAGCCTTTCCTGAGAGGTGCTGGATAGCCCAGAGATATCCATACTCACATCCCCGCTTCTGTGTCTCCCTGCCAGGAGGAAGGACCTGTTTGTTCTCCCGGGGTGGCCTCTCCGCCCACCTCACCCTGGTCTCCTGCCCTTCCTCCTCCCACAAACACAGCGCCCGATTCCGAACTGATTTTTCTGACGACAGATTTGTATCTTCTCGGCAGGATCTGAGCGAGTTGAACTCAACCACAGTGAAAAGCCCCACCAACACCGTGGCAGTGCAGAACCTCAAAGCTGGCACCATCTACGTGTTCCAGGTGCGGGCGCGCACCGTGGCCGGGTACGGCCGCTACAGTGGGAAGATGTACTTCCAGACCATGACTGAAGGTGAGTCTGTTACCTCTGGGTAAAGGTGACACGGGGTCCAGAAAGCCATGGAGAGGCGCTGGCAGCAGTGCCGGTCCCCTTGCTGTCAGCCCCTTCAGAGGTGTGTTGACAAGTCACATCCATTTATTCAAGACCTGGGGAGAGGCTTGGCCGTGATGGTCCATGCAGACAATCCCATAGTTTGGTCTGATTTCTGCCCAGCTTTCCTGCCATGGGGATGCCTCTGCTCAGCTGGAGTTAGAGGAAGCAAACTTCATGTCTTCTACGCGCAGAGCTGGTGATGACAAATGCAGAGCCAGCTCTTAATTTTCTAAATTTGTGCTGCTAAATAAAACAGGCCAAGCCAGTTTTCCAGCCCCGAGGCCAAGGACGAGGCACAGCACGTATCCATGGGACTAAACCTTCCTCCCAAAAGGGATAGATAGCTCCATCCAACCTGCCTACTGGGGCACATCCCAGGCCTGGGACAGCATCACCTGTCCTGGGCCAAAGGGAGCAACAGCCGTGCAAATGTGGACTTTGCTCTGACTTTGATGAACTTGTGAGTGATGACCCACTCCCTCTTCTTGGTGCACCAGCTGAATACCAGACCAGTGTCCAGGAGAAGCTGCCGCTCATCATCGGCTCCTCGGCGGCGGGGCTGGTGTTCCTCATCGCCGTGGTCGTCATCGGCATTGTGTGCAACAGGTAGGTTACCTGAGCACACCAGGGCTGGGCAGGGGGTGGTCCCTGGGGCAGGGTGGCAGGGGATGGGCGTGGGAAGGGCCCATGCTGTGCTCAGGTCTCCCTTCCTTTCCAGAAGAAGGGGCTTTGAGCGCGCGGACTCCGAGTACACCGACAAGCTGCAGCACTATACCAGTGGCCACAGTACGTACCGAGGGTCCCCGCCCGCCCTGGGGGGCCGCTCGCTCTTCGGTTTGTGTTCCTGTTCACTCATTCCTCGTTTCGGGGGGGCCCTCCTGGTGTGTGCATGTGTGGGCAGGAGCATCTCCCCCCCTTCCCCCACCCAGCCCCTGCTCCCTGCCCTGCTCCCCAGCCCTGTGTGCTGGCAGCAGCCAACACCTGGGCACGCTCTGCAAACCCCTGTGACATCCAACACACCCCCTGAAGCCTCACCCTCTTCTGTGCTGCAGCTCCTGCCACCACACCATGTCTTGCTCCTCCGACTCCTCAGCTTTGCTCATCTGCTGGGCAGCAATGAGACCCCTTCCCTGGCCTGTCCCCCTCCTGCAGAGCACTGTCCTTCTGCAGGAGCCCACATGCCTTTGCTAGAGCCCATCTTGGTGCTCCCAGATTCCCAGTAGATAGGTGATATATCTATGTATAGATACATAACACAATAACTAACATGCCCTCTCTTGCAGCCTCCCTCTTCCAACATCCAAGTGCAAGTCACTCCCTCAATCCAGCATTCCTGCTCCCAGCCTCACTGCACACCCTCTGCCTCACCCCAGTGCATCCTCCTTCCCCCATCCCTGGAAGTGTCCAAGGCCAGGTTGGATGGGGCTCAGAGAAACCTGGGATAGTGAAAGATGTCCCTGCCCATGGCAGGGGGTGGAACGAGATGAGGTCATTTAAGATCCCTTCCAACCCAAGCCATTCCATGATTCTATGATTAACCCCTGCCTGCATGTCCCTGAAATCCCTTTCTCCTCCCTTGCTAGACACATGTGGCTCTAATCTTGCTTTCTTCCAGTCTCAGTTGTTATTTTCCTTGTGTTCGACTTGTAGCTTCAGCATTTCTGCCCTTTTAATACCTTTTCCTGTACAAATCCAGACCTTGCTCCAGGAAAACACCAGGCGTGTTTCTGCTCAGGACTCACTGTTGCTTCTCATTTTTCCGGGAAACACCTCCCAAAAGGCAGAGCTCTGAGCTGCAGCCCTGTGGCCCAGCAGCCTGTGCTGGCTGCCTCGCTATGCTTTACCAGGAGAAATGACGCTTTTCAGGAGAGATTATGGAAATGCAGTTCTCAGCTGTTTGTCAGTCCAGGCTGTAAACACACATTCACACATTCTCCTGGGCCTGGTGTGGGACATGACAGCTCCAGGTTGGGGTGGCATTAGTGGCTGTGCCCATACCACTTGGTGCCACAGCATGCACATGAGCTGATAAAGGGCCTGAGGTGCCTTTTAACCACTTCCACACTCAACACGCCTGTCCAAGGCTCAGTCCCTGCTCACTCCCCAGTGGTGATTGCTGGGGGGAGACTACAGCAAATTGCCAAAGCCTGGGCAGCCTGTGAGCATTGCAGAGCCCCCCTGAATCCAGCCAGCATCCTGGAGTTGGGAGTCGTGCTCTGGTGCTGTGTTGGGCTTCTTGTTTAGTGAGCTGTGAGCTCTGCTCTTCACATAACCCCCATTTTGGAGTGAGCCCGAGGCCAGAAAATGGGTATAGAAAGAGGAGACCCACAGGTAAGAGCTGTCCCACAGGTGGTGTGGGATGTGGCAGCAGCAGTCCAGCCTCTCCAGGTCCCATGGCCATTGCCTTCCCCAGGACATGTCACTGTGTCCTCTGCTCTGCCCAGCAGGAGGAACTTGGTGCCTGCAATTTTCCTTGTGCCTTCCACAGCTTGTCTTGGCCATTTTGGGGCTCCCAAGAGGAAACCCAGCCTTGGGTTACGTGTCAGGAGAACAGACTGGACTGTCCATCCTGCTTGCACTGCCCTTGGAAGGGTCACAGACTCCCCGTGGAGGAGTCAGTCTGCAGTCTGCACTCTGAGCTCACAACACATCCCTCCACTACCCCAGCAACGACTTGTGATCTGATATTCATTAAATCCAGCTTTAATAGTCCCGTGAAACATGGCTCTGCATGTTCCTTCTCCAACTGTTTCTCAGTTTCTGCATTGTGCCCTTGACTGTGCAACCTGCTGAGGCAGAAAGACCCTCACACAAACAGGTTTCTCTTTTCCTTGATGCCAACAATCTGTTGTTCCAGTTGCATCCACCTGTCTGACTCTCTCCTCACCTTTGTGCAGTGACTCCAGGGATGAAGATCTATATCGATCCATTCACCTACGAAGATCCCAATGAGGCGGTCAGGGAGTTCGCAAAAGAAATCGATATCTCTTGTGTCAAAATCGAGCAGGTGATCGGGGCAGGTAGGTGACCTGGGAAGGGCTGGCTCCCCTCAGCACCACAGGCTCCTTCATGCTCTCAGGATCAGGTGAGGATTTAGCCTTACCTGCACTGGGAAGACTGGTGTCACTAAGGTCTTACTTACCCCCAGCCTGGACTAGAAGGAGCAGCGGGGTCCAGTGCTGGAGAAACACGAACACTCAGTTCCCATGTGCAAATAATCTCGTATCCAGTGCTCCTCACAGTGATGAGTCCTCCTGAAGGGGGGTCTTTGTTGCGGACGAGGGAGGAGATCAGGTGGTGGGTGGCAGCTCAGGGACGTGCAGGGCAGATGGGGCTGGACCCGTGGGAGCTTGTGGGAAGCTGACCAGCCCTACTTATCTGTCCACAGGGGAGTTTGGCGAGGTGTGCAGTGGGCATCTCAAGCTTCCTGGCAAGAGGGAGATCTTTGTGGCCATCAAGACCCTCAAGTCTGGTTACACGGAGAAGCAGAGGCGGGACTTCCTGAGCGAGGCCAGCATCATGGCACAGTTTGACCACCCCAACGTCATCCACCTGGAGGGCGTGGTGACCAAGAGCTCTCCAGTCATGATCATCACCGAGTTCATGGAGAACGGCTCCCTGGACTCCTTCCTGCGGGTACGGGATCCTGGGAGTGGGCAGAGACTGTGCTGGGACAGAGAAGGGCTGGGGGCAAGGTTCCCTTCCCAGTGCCCTTCCCTGCCCAGTGTCCCCTGGAGCAGCTGCTGCATAGTCCAGCGGTCTGTGGTTTGGGAACAGAGGTGGAGGTGGCACCAGGGCTGTCACCTGTTACAACCTAGGGTCAGGCTGTGCCCTCCTGCACACCCTCAGGTGCCTGTCCAAACTGGCACAGAGGGACAGTCTGACGGAGCTTTAACACAGCAGGACTTCACCTCCAGCTGCTCTGTCCAAGTATTTCTACTTCTGAGCTTGAGGTGGATAACTGACTCGGTTGAAGGGAGATAACAGGAATAGATTGTCCCTTCTGAGCCCTCCTGTGCAAGGTGGGTGGACCTTTGTGTGACAGCAGCCACCGTGGTGATGGCCTTGGGGTGAGTGGGGGTGACTCCCAGCTGCTGTGAGCTCTCCAGTCCCCTCTGGAGGGAATGTATGTGCCCGTGGCAGAGCCACGTCTTGCCGCGAGCGTGGAAGGACGCCGCTGGCTGTTTGCCTGACCGTGCCAGGCTGTGAATTTGCTCCTCTCACGTGGTCTCCCCCTCTATTCCCCAAGCAAAACGACGGGCAGTTCACAGTGATCCAGCTGGTGGGGATGCTGAGGGGCATTGCCGCGGGCATGAAGTACCTGGCGGACATGAACTACGTGCACCGGGACCTGGCTGCCCGAAACATCCTGGTCAACAGCAACCTGGTCTGCAAAGTGTCTGACTTCGGCCTCTCCCGCTTCCTAGAGGACGACACCTCTGATCCCACCTACACCAGTGCCCTGGTAACGCTGCTCTTCCAGAAGGAGGGATGGGCGGGGAGGTGGGTGGGTGAAGGAAGGAGTTGAAGAGGGAAAGAGGGAGGTCGCTTTTTCAGGGGTGTCAGCGGCGGAAATAAGGTCCCAGATGGGAAAAATGAATGAAATAAATGGAAGAAGATTCTCTCCTGCAAGATCCTGTCATTCCTGGGGATAGCTGAGCCTTCTTCCAAACATGTATATCCCTGACAAAGCCCTTAGCTGGGATCATGCACTATACCCACCCAGTGGGATCCAGCTGGGGTCCTTTGAAATGCTGCCCTGGCAGATTTGTTGCCAGGGCAGCAAGTCTGGGGTTTTTTTATCATCACTGTCCAGTTGTGCTGCCCTGCTGTCCAGGAATCCATCATCCTACTGTCCAGGAATCTGTCATCCTTCTCCATGTCATGTCACAGGCTCAGCCCCAGGAACGACAGACCGAAGTGTGGGTGCATGCTGGGCATTCATCCCAGCAGCACTAGATACTGATTCTCCAGAGAATCTCTATAAATTAGACAGAAACATTGGCAGTTCACACGTCATGAACATGTAACAACTTCCCAGGAACACCCACAGTGCCAGTGGCACAAGTGCCACCAAGGACTCACGGCCTGTCTCAGGCTACAGAATGTTCACTGGGACCAAAGGATTGTTTGAAGGCTTGTTGCTCAGTGAGGTTGTAGCCAGGACTTCTCATAAATATCACACAGCACGGCTCTGGAACAGTGCAACGGAATCAATGCCTAAGACAAGAATTCCTGGAAATAAGTGTTGGTATTGCTGTAGGAAATCATCCCTCCTGGGTCTTTTGAAGCTGCCTGGCATAGCTCTTAGTGAATTGTATCAGCAGCTGAACACCAAACAAACACCAAAAATGTGGGGGTTTATTTTCATCTGAACTTGAGTAACTTCAAACATCAACTCTTCCATCTTGCACAGCCTTAGAAACACTAATAACATTTATTTTTCACAACATGTTCCTCACAGCCAATTAACTTTCCCTTTGTTAAGTAAGTACACGGTGTTTACTGCTGTTCTCTATCCCTGTTATTGTGCCTGTAGCTTTTCCCTCTAATAATAAATTTGCCATCCCTAATTTATTCTTTTTGGACTGTGGGCACTGTGGCAGGACACAGATTATCTACAGTGACAGAATATGTGCACCTGCTGCATCAGAGAATGAGGAGGATCTTCCTCTGCAAAATGCCCTGTCCTGGGATGCACAAGTGGGTTTTATTGTCATCGTCCCAGGGACCTGGTGCCCAGGGGTGGGCAACAGCCACGAGCTGTGGCCTGGAAGGTTCGTGGCTGAAGCCCTGAGTCAGATCACCATATACGTGGGAGGTCTCACTGAAGTGACTTCCTCTACAAAGAACCTCCAAAGTCTGTAATTTCTGCTTTAGGACCTCTCTTTTATATGTTTTTTTAAACACACTGCTTGCCATGAGCTCTGTCAAGAGTCTGCCTGGTGGAGGGGGCATTGTGCTTGGTGGGGAATGCTTGGTCTGCTCCTCTTGAGGAAAACAGAATGTTTTGCCTGAGGTTTGTGGCTGTCAGAAGATTTAGGAACGTTATCTTTCTTCATTATTCTGGCATGTTCTGGGACTGAGTCCTAGGAAGTCCTAGGAGACCCTTAATAACACATACCAGTTATTAGCTGGCAAAATATAATGTTCTTTAATCTTCTCCCAGCCACAAAACACAGACAGTTTTGCATAGTTTTCAGCACAGGAGAAGATTTTCCCTTCAGAAGGTCCCTTGAGTGAATGGCTCAAGCCCAAAGCTTCTGGAGGGAAATCAGGAGGATGGAAGGGCTTAAGCAGAGCATGGCTCTGTGTGCGCCACTCCTGTGCTCTTCGGGGCTGGACTCCCCTGTGTGGGGAGTGGAGAGCCCTCATTCCTCCAGAGCTGGAGGACAGAGCCCCAAATGCCCACCCAGTCCATCCCATCTCCCACCAGTGACCCAGCAGAAGCTGTTCACTCCATCCTGGTCTCCAGAAACAGATCCTGCTGGATCATGTATATCCACAGACAGACTGAGACACGAGGCCTCCAGCTCAAAAATGATGTACCATTGACTTCAAGGAGTCAACAGCTGTAGAAGGCTGAAGAGGAAGGTGTCCTAATTCCATATATCCTGCTCTGGAGGTAGAGAGGTGACAGGAAAAGGATTGAGGGAGATCAGTTTGGATTTTCCTGTGTTCCTAGACCTAAATTTTTCTACCAAAGTCACTAGTAGCACCATGGGCATTTCTCCATGCCGAGGAAAACCGTAGCAGGAGGCAGGTGGAAGGAGCTGGTCTTGTTTAATGTGATGAAGAGGAGGCTGAGGGAACCCCTCTAAGTGACCCAGAGGAAGAAGACAGAGACAAATCTTTGCAGTGGCACCAGATGATATAATAAGGAGTAATAGGCACAAATATGGCTTGTGAGGTTCAAGGTGAATGACAGGAAAATCCACATCCATCCTGAAGTAGCATGAGGGATAGTCCTGTCGTCCCTTCCTTCTGGGGTTTTACCAGAATATTACAGGCAAACATTATGGACACTCATGTTTTCAGTTGCTCTTGCTCCTTCTGTTCCCATCCTTTTGCTTTCTCCCTGCAGGGTGGGAAGATCCCCATACGATGGACGGCACCTGAGGCGATTCAGTACCGCAAATTCACCTCAGCCAGCGACGTGTGGAGCTATGGCATTGTCATGTGGGAGGTGATGTCCTATGGAGAGCGGCCCTACTGGGACATGACCAACCAAGATGTGAGTTAAGAAACCAGGGGCAGAAAGGCTGAAACTGGGGGCACTAAAAGGCCAAAGCGTGGCCACAGCCTGTGGCACATCCAGAGCCTTCTCTGTTGAGGGAGATGTGGTCCGAGGTCGACACCTTTGGAAGAAGTAATGGGGATAATTTTGGGATTTGCTCTGGTCACCTTGTGCTGCTGTGGCAGAGGTTGGGGACTGCTCAGCACCTGCTGCAGTAGGACAGGGTTAAGGTGGGCAGGTGCTGAGAAGGTAAAGGAACCAGGTGGGTGGAAGAAGAAATGCCACTGAGCTGAGAGCTCCTGCAGCAGCAAGCAAAGCTTCATCTGCAGAGATCACAGGCATTCCATGGGATTCTACTACAGAGACAAGAATGGTTTGGGCAGGAAGAGACCTTTAAAGATCATCTGGCCCAACGCTCTTCCACACTCCGGGGCCACCTTCCACTAGATGGTCATTAAACCCCCCTGGCAAACTGGAACTGTGGACTATAAGAAGCCAAGCAATTTATGTGCAGCTAAAAAGCAAACCCACAAGGTATTTCAGTATTTTTGAAATACGTTATGACTCTTCCCTTGAACTGGAGCAGTTCTGTGCACTCCTTCCTCCCAGGGAGACAGTTTCCTTGCCTCCATGCAAGGGTGGCCTGTGGCTGCAGCCACACCTTCACCATAGCAATGCCATCCTCCCCCTTCTCCTGGTGCCTGGGCAGTCAAAGCCCACCTGTCTGGTGACAGTGAGTGCCATGAGGATGCTGCACCTGCCCATGTGGGTCCAGAAGGTCTCTTTTAATGCTGCCTCTGAAGAGCTGCCTTTCTTCTTGCCCTTCTTTGCCTCATGAACTCTCAGGATCTAATGCCAAGGTCCCGGGTGGACCCTTGGTAAGACCAAGGCTCATCCTCCCCTTCTGCTGCAAGCCTGGGCCTTGCACACCTGCATTTGCCAGCATCTGCCTGGCTTCCAGCGTGTCTCAGAGCTGCCTCGGGGCAGTCCACAGGAAGCCTTCAGTCTGACATCTCCATCTCCATCATCCTGTGGGCTCCTAAACCAGCCTTGCCTTACAGGGAGAGAGTAAAAGCCAGGCTCCCACCTGACTCCTGCCCCTTCTCCTGCCCCTGTGGCAGGTCAGACCTTTTCCGTGTCAGTGGATCTCCATCCAGGCCATGTCAGGTTTCTCCAGGGTGGAACCACACCCTGGATAGTGCCTGATGGGAAACTGTGAGTCCCTAAGCCTGGAGCAGGTAGATAATACCTGAGCAAACTTTTGACTGTTCACAGCCTTGCCCCAGCCCCTGCCATACCACGAAAATCTTTGCTTCAGTTCTTCAAGGCAGAGGGAGGAGAGTTGGGGGTCTGCCCCTCTCAGCAAGGACAATTCCCTTCCTGTTAAGGCTTCACTGTCACCTCAGTTTAAAGCATTTCCTGCAGACAGGTGTCACTGTACCTGTAGCCCTCTGCCTTCCCCCTCCCTTGTACTCCACAGAATCACAGAATCAACCAGGTTGGAAAACACCTCTGAGATCTTCAAGTCCAACCTTTGACCCAACACCACCTTGCCTACGAGACCATGGCACTGATGCCACATCCACTCTCTTCTTAAACACCTCCAGGGATAGTGAATCCACCCTCTACCTGGGCAGCCCATTCCAGTGTCTAATCGCTCTCTCTGCAAAGAATTTCTCCTCCCTGGACCTCTTCCCTCCAAGGTTTCTCCTGCCACAACTCCGGTGCTGCGGCAGCACCGCTCCACCCACCGGGGACAGCAGAGCCCGTTCCTGTCTCCTTGGCGTCTCCCGCTGTGCGTCTCCTGTCCCCAGCCCCTTCTCCTGCTTTTCCTGCCGCAGGACATGGTGACATGGTGGCCCAGAAGCTGTCACCACTTAAGCCCAGCTGGTCCTCCCCGCCGAGGGCGCGTGGCGGGTATTCAGTGCAGATTAGCCTCCTGACCCTGGGGTGTGAGCGCCTGGGGAGGCTGGGGGAGAGGAGATGGAGACAGCAGCCTGTGCTGCCTCGTGGGATGTGCCTGATGGGAGAGGAGATGTAGACAGCAGCCTGTGCTGTCTGGTGGGAGAGGAGGTGGAGAGAGCAGCCTGTGCTGCCTCTGGATGTGTCTGGTGGCAGCACAGCGGGCGGCTCGCCCGGGAAGTGCTCAGTCCATGCCAGAAACGAACACTTGGTCCTTGTGTGATGCTGCTGCCCAGCCCTGTGCCCCCTGTGCCTCCCCTGCCCTCTGCTTTGGGTAGATGTAGAGCTGGGAGAGGGGGTCAACTTGCACCTCCTGGGAGAATCCCTGAGCAGGAGCCAAGAGCTGCACAAAGCACAGCAGTCATGGGATTGTGGAGGTTGGAAAAGACCTCTGAGGTCATGGAGTTCAACCATCAACCCAGCACTGCCATGTTCACCATTAAACTATGTCCCCAGGTGCCACATCCACACACCTTTTGAACCCTTCCAGGGATGGTGACTCCACCACTTCTCTGCACACCCTGTTCTAATGCTTGGCAACTTTTCCATGAAGAATTTTTCCCTTATAACCAATCTAAACCTCCCCTGGCACAACTTGGGGCTGTTTCCTCTTGTCCTGTCGCTTGCTACCTGTGAAAAGAGACCAACACCCACCTGGCTGCACCCTCTTGTCAGGGAGCTGTGGAGGAGATGACTCTGGTCAGACCTTCACAAGCCCTGTGGGGCACTGCCATGTCCAACCAGGGCAGGGAAGGGCGGGGAGGATTCCTCCCTCCTGGCACATTCTGGCAGCAGTGGTGCCAGCCCCCATGTCTCAAGTCAGCCTGCCCAGCACCTTGGCCACGCACAGCAGTGTCTGGAGAACCTCCCAGTCCATTCCCTGCCTGAAGCCACTGTCCTTCTTAAACCCTGCCAGATCCCTCACCTCCCACTCTGGATTGCTTGGCATGGATTGGCCATCTGCCCTCCCTTGGAGGGAGCCTTCTACTGCCACAGCACCTCCAGTGCCTCCTCCCCACCAACTCTTCTCTGCTTCTTTCCCATTCCCAGCTGCAGTATCCATAATTTTCTCTAGGCAGCCTTCCTGCTCAACAATATATTCACCTGCATGGGTAAGTCCAGCCCTTCCCCGGGGTGGGGACACAGCCCTGGGGTATCTCACCAGACAGATCTCTGTCCCTGGACGTGTGCAAGACACAGCTGGACAAAAGTCATGGCAGCCTTGATCCCGTGGTGAGAACAGCCAGAGACCCCAAGGTCCTTCCTCCGGATCCCTGAGGGAAGTTCTGTCCCTCTTCCTCCCCTTGCCTCTCATTCCCACGGAGAGCTGGTCATTTCAAAATGCTGCTCCTGACTTCTGCAGTATCCTCAGGTCTGGTTTTTATCCTAGCTCCTGGGTTTTGTTGCCACACAAGCCTATTTATTGTGTCCAAGGCTCCTTCTGCTTGTCCTTCAGTGCTGTGCATGCCCAAAAGGCAGGAGAGGAACAGATGTTCCTGGAAGGTGGTGCAGCTCCATCCTCCTTCATCACCCAGGAGAGGATGGAGGGCTGCAGGTGCAGAGTGACAGGGATTTGGGATTCCCCTTGAAGAAGATCCTCCAGCCCTCGTTCCTCTGTTGTTTCCCCTGGACGTTGCAAGACCAGGCGTTTTCCCAGGTCATGTGGAGCAGTGAGGAGACACCCAAGCCTTGTGCCAGCCCAGAGCTGCAGCCTGGGCTGCATCTCCTGGCACAACCCTGTCACCTGGATGGGCAGGAGTAGAGAACACCACTGGAGGAAGGAAAACACAAGGGGCAGCTTCCCTGTCTGTAGGTCACAACCCTTTCACTGGGTGGGGACGTTCTCCTCCCAGTGAGCTGCTGGGCTGGGTACCCGTCCAAACGCATCACCCTGACCCACCTGCCTCGTGGCTGGAGCTGTGAGGTCACACATCCTGGCAGGGATGGTCTCTCTATCCCCAGATCAGACTGACCACCATGAGCAGCCAGCCAGGCTGGGGATCAGCTGAGCAAGGCTGGTGTCACCTCACTGAAATGCCAAGGCCTGCGAGTTCAGCGTGTGGTGGGGGTGGGTTGGAGGGCACCAGTGAGTGCAGGCTGCAGCAGGGCTGGTCATGCCAGTCGCCTTCAGGATCCAAGAGAGGGGACATTGTGAATTAAATAGGTTTTATCACAACTGCACTGATCTCTTTTTCCCCTCCTGCAGGTGATAAACGCCATTGAGCAGGACTATCGGCTGCCACCGCCCATGGATTGCCCAAATGCCCTTCACCAGCTAATGCTGGACTGTTGGCAGAAGGATCGAAACCACAGGCCCAAATTTGGGCAAATTGTCAACACCTTGGACAAAATGATCCGAAATCCGAACAGCCTGAAAGCCATGGCACCTCTCTCCTCTGGGTACATGTCTCTGCCTTCCCCTTGTTCTCTGGCTCCTCTGTGCAGACCTGCTGTCCTTGGGTCTTGGTGGGCACCATCACTGCATCTCTCCAGGAGCTGCTTTAGGGGCAGCTTGGCCTGTGTTTAGTCCTTTATGGGGTGGGCATTGAAAGATCACAGAATCCAAGAACAGTTTGAGTTGGAAGGGACCTTAAAGCTCATTTCATTCCACCCTCCTTCTATGGGCAGGGACACCTTCTACTAGCCCAGGTTGCTCCAAGCCCCGTCCAACCTGGCCTTGGACACTTCCAGGGATGGGGCAGCCACAGCTTCTCTGGGCAACTTGTGCCAGGGCCTCACCAACCTCACAGCCAAGAATTCCTTCCTTAATATCTAATCAAATATCTAATTTCCAGGGCAGAGAGCTTGGGATCACAGGGATTCCTGTCATTGGCAACCTGTGCAGATGTCAAGGTCACTCTGGTCACTCTCCTTGGACCTGTCTGGTGAACACAGACAGCTCATGGACAGTGGACTCTGCACACAGAGGAGCATCTTGGGTTCCTATACATGTGGGTGCTGGAGGAGTGTGGTTGCTCTGGTTGTCCAGTCTCACATTCACACAGTCACAGAATCAACCAGGTTGGAAAAGACCTCTGAGATCATCAAGCCCAACCTTTGACCCAACACCACTTCACCTACCAGCCCATGGCACTTGATGCCACATCCAGTCTCTCCTTAAACACCTCCAGGGACGGTGACTCCACCCTCTCCCTGGGCAGCCCATTCCAGTGTCTGAGCACTCTCTCTGTAAAGAATTTCTTCCTAATATCCAGCCTAAACCTCCCCTGGCACAGCTCAAGACCGAGCCCTCTTGTCCTACTGCTGGTTCCTGGGAGAAGAAACCAACCCCCCCCCGGCTCCCCCCTCCTGTCAGGGAGTTGCAGAGCCAGAAGGTCCCCCCTGAGGCTCCTCTTCTCCAGGCTGAGCCCCCCCAGTTCCCTCAGCCTCTCCTCATGAGATTTGTGCTCCAGACCCTTCCCCAGCCTCGTTGCCCTTCTCTGGACCTGCTCCAGCCCCTCAGTGTCCTTCCTGAACTGAGGGGCCCAGAGCTGGACACAGCACTCGAGGTGCAGCCCAACTAACTTTCTGTGGAGGCAAATCAGCCTCACGAGGGGGTTTGATGCTTCCCAGGGCTGGCTGGGACTCCCCAACTTATTGGAAGCACTGCTCCTGTTCTGAGAATGGACTTTCTCCCCTTGTGCCTCCAGGATTTTAGAGCTACATCCCATCATCTCTGATGGCTCTTGCCTTTCCTCTATGAATTGATCCAGAAAAACTGATCCTGATGCTCTGTACAGATTTTTTCCCAAAAAAAAGCATTTTTCCAAAACCCCCAGACTTTTTCGTCAAAACCCCCATATTTTTTTTAAAATAACCCATGTTTTCCTAAAAGAAATCCATTTTTGCCCCTCCCAAACCTACATTTTTCCAAAAAACCTATGTTTTCACCCCATTTGTTTTTCAAGATACCACAATTCCCCCCCCAAAAAAAACATTTTTCCCCAAAACCCACAATTTTTCCAAGGAACACTCAATTTTTTTCCCTAAAACCCACCTTTTTTTTTTTTCCCTAAATGTCCCATTATTTTCCTAAAACCACTGGATTTTTTTACATAACCCGCACCATTTTTTCCTAATAAAACCCTTTTCCTTCCTAAAAATCTCCACTTTTTTCCCCAGACCCACCGTTTTTCCCCCAGAACACTGTTGACACCCTGAACGTGCACATGGAGCCAACTGGGAGTCCCTTGGGGTTGGAATCCCCCAGGTGTATTTTGGGGTCTCTCAGGTGTATTTTTTTGCCTTCTCCAGGTGTGTTTTGGAGGTATTTTGGAGCCCCTGGGGACTTTAGGGGTTCCCCAGGTGTATTTTGGGGTCCCTCAGCAGAACCTGTTGTCTAGGTGGTAGTTCATAATACACTGGGAATGAGGCTGGTCCAGGTGTCTCCAGCTGCTGGAGGGTGCAGGGACAGTTGTGTTGGCAGGTCTTTGTCTGCTCATTCCCTGTTTCTGTGTTCCAGGATGAACCTCCCCCTCCTGGACCGCACAATCCCGGATTATTCCAGCTTCAACACTGTGGATGAATGGCTGGATGCCATCAAGATGAGCCAGTACAAGGAGAGCTTTGCCAGTGCTGGCTTCACCACCTTTGATGTAGTATCTCAGATGACTGTAGAGTAAGTGCCCAAAGCACAGGGGAAGCCTCAGCAGTTTAACAACAATTGTTTGTTACTTAATTCGCTTTATTTTCACGTTTTGTGGTTTTACTCTTATGCAATTTGTTGCTTTGTGGAGCCACTTTTAGTCTGTTCAGCTTCTGAGGGCTCTTGTGTGGTCTCCAGACTTTGTGTCCTCTGTCTCCCCGCACTTGCAGAGTTCCATCTCCACACCATCGCACTGCACGTCCCCTCTGTGAGAATGAACACCCCCCAAGGGTCTGCAGGACCCCAGCATGGAACAAATGGAGAGTTCAGGTGGCATCAGAGAGTTCTCCAACCACTCAAGAGCACGTTTAGACTCTGCAGTCCTCTTGGGTGTGTGGTGTACCAGGGATGGAGACAATGAGGTTCTGCCTAAGAAAGGTGTCTGAAAGTCCAGATCATGGAATCACAGAGGGGTAAAGGTTGGAAGGGACCACAGGAGGTCATCCAGTCCAGCCTTCCTTCCGAATAGGATGCCCTAGAGCGCATTACTTGGGGTGCTGTCCAGCTGGCTTTTGGATATCTCCAGTGGGGGGACACTTCACCCCCTCTCTGGGCAGCCTGCTCAGTGCTTGGCGACTGCGCATCAAAGACGTTCTTCCTCATGTTCAGGTGGAACTTCCTGGTCATGGGTTTCTGCCCATTGCCTCTTGTGCCATGGCTTGGCACTCCCAGGCAGGGCCTGGTCCAGCCCCTGACACCTCCCCTCAGATGTTTACATTCCTTGATAAGATCCCCTCTTGGGGGATGGCGACAAGTTTGTCCTGCATTGTCCTGCATCCACTAAAAACACCCTGCAGTGACAAATTCTGAGCAAGCTCTTTGGAGAAAGCAGCTGAAATCCATTTGTGGTGGGTTTGAAATCGCCTGGGGCTCTGATGCCTCTGCTGAAAGGTCTGTGGCTGGTTGCACTTTGCTGTAGAAACCCTTAGAAAGGGCCAAGCATTAAAGCCATCTGCAAGTGCTGTGACGTCTTTGAGCCTGGTGACCAGCAATGATTTTGGAGTTAGTGCCTTAATCCAGATTTTAAATCTACCGATGAGTCAGAATCTGTTCACACAAACAGCCAGCGGGACCTTTTCTGGCTTTTTGTTCTTATTTGCTGCTGGGAAAATCCCATGGCGGTTCTGACTGTTTCAGCACATCTGTGGTACAACCCCAAGGCCCTGGGGATGATTTTGGCACAATATTTTCTGTGTTCATACAACACAAAGAGGGCCCACAAAATCTGAAGGGTAGAGAAGAACTTTGACTGAAGGGAGACATCAGACCCACACTACAACCCAGCCCTGCCTGGGTTGTGCTATTTTGAGTATCTAACAGCAAATGGTTCTGCAGGCAGTTCAGCCAATGCAGCCTGTTCTTTCACAGACGTCCTCAGTGTCCCTTAAATGCCACTTGTCCCAGTCCCTTCCCATGTCCCTCACGATGTCTTCTGAGTGCCTTCACCACAATCACAAGGGCGTCCTCAGCTCGTGTCCCATCAGATTTGACAAACCTCCCTTCCACATTCCTCACCTGCTTGGCTGGATGTAAAACAAGAGAGAAGGACAGTCCAAGTCCTTTTTCCTTGGGAAATCGTGGTGCAACTATACTTGACACCACCACCTGGCGTTCACCTGGACTTTGCAGAAGTATACGGTTGTGGAAGTGGAGCTGCTGTTTTGTTCAGACTTGGACAGCCAGCAAAGGGTAAATGTTTCCTGAAGACTGCTTTGGTTCCCCAAATCCACATGCTTTCAGCACTAGAAAGGTTTCTTACTGGCTGTCTGCAGGCGGGGACACCTGGGCCACCAAAATATCTGCCAAGAATCCCAGAATGGTTTGGGTTGGAAGGGACCTTAAAGCCCATCTCATCCCACCCCCTGCCATCGGCAGGGACACCTTCCACTGGCCCAGGTTGCTCCAAGCCCCGTCCAACCTGGCCTTGGACACTTCCAGGGATCCAGGGGCAGCCACAGCTTCTCTGGGCAACCTGTGCCAGGGCCTCACCACCCTCACAGGGAGGAATTCCTTCCCAGTATAAAATCAAATATCTAATGTCCAAGGCAGAGAGCTGGGAATCACAGGGCTGTGCAGAGCCACGGTCCTGTCCTGGTTCACAGGCACGAGTTAAAAATTTTTTCCACCTTTCCTTGGAGCTCCTGTTTGCCCTTCTTTGCCCATTGGCTTCCACTCGAAACCAGGCAAAGGTTTTGCCACTTAAAAGTCTGTTCCTAACACTCAAGGAGAAAAGGCACCTGAAAATCCTCAGAGTCAGGTGTGGGTCATGTCCGTCCATCCCCTGGTGGGAAGAAGATCTGAAGAATTCATGACTGAGGTTTATCCACCAGGAGGGAGAATGCAGAGGGGAACAAACACAGCTGGAGCCCCAAATGGGACCAATTTACAGTCACACTCATTCTCTTGCCATGACCTTTATTTCTCCCTAATGTCCAATATCTATAAAAAACAGAAGCACTCCGAAAATTAGATTACCATGGATTACCAGGATTTAACACAGAGCACAAGTACAATAGTTGATCATTTCATGGTCTTACCAGATCCAAGGAAAAGCATCAAGAGCAGCCCATCACCTGCACAGGGAGAGTGAGATCCACACTGATGAGGGGCAGGACACCCTGGTCCTGTGTCTCCAGGGATGGAAAAAAAAAGTGTCACAAAATGAAAGAGAATCCAAACAAAATGGCACAAGAGTAGAAAATTCAAGGCAAGTTGACTCAGCAGAGCTCAGGGCATTTGGTTTCACACTCTCTGTTGAGGTTCCAGGACTCTGAGGGTGCTGCAGGTGGGTAGAAAATGCAAAGATTGGAGGATAAGCCAGAAAAAGTAAAAGAGTAGAGGTTTCACGGTGGTTTGCATCCATTGGTTGCATTCATGGGAGAAATCTGTGGAGGCTTCAGCTCCCTTCTCGTGGAATCACCGAACCACAGAATGGTTTGGGTTGAAAGGGGCCTTAAAGGTGATCTGAAATATCATCTGTGATCTTGCCCTGTTGTGAGAAAATACCTTCTGATGTTTGTGTTTGTTTTCTTTTCCTCCCAAAGGGACATTCTGCGAGTTGGGGTCACTTTAGCAGGACACCAGAAGAAAATTCTGAACAGTATCCAGGTGATGAGGGCACAGATGAACCAAATTCAGTCTGTGGAGGTTTGATGGCTGCGTGTCCTCCTCCTCCTCTTCCTCAAGGCCCTGCTCCCCTTCCCCCCTGGAACGTCCAAGCTCCAGTTCTTGAGTGTTCTGCATGGACCAGAGACAGGCAGCTGCTCTGAGGGATCAGGGCAGCAGGAAGGAACACCCTGTCCTCAAAAACAGAAGTCGCCAAGAGCTTCTAGAATTTAAGCAATGGAAAAAGGGAACACAAAAAAAAAAAAAAAAAAAGGAAAAAAAAGAAAAATTTTTTTAAAAAAAAAAAAGAAAACAAAAAAAAAAAAAAAAACAAAGAAAAATTTTA
>VZRE01013681.1:155929-166879 GCA_013396775.1 Cephalopterus ornatus | reverse complement strand
GGTGGGGATGGGGGGGGGGAAAAACCCCAGTCCTTTTTACATCTCTTATTTTCTCTTGTCATGGAACAGTTTTGTGAGTGACAGTTTCCTAAAGGGTCCGTCCATCCACCCTCCAGTGGCATCGTGTCTCATACATATCAATCATGTGCACAAGACTTTTAGTGATGTCCTTTCTAGATGCCAATGATCTTTTCCCAGAGGACTTCCCAAGTACAGTATGTAGTAGTTTTTGATTACAAATGCTGGCGTGTACCTTTATTTTTTCGGTTGTCATTGTTGGGGAGATTTGTCCATTGTTTTGTTAACACCCGGTTTGCGAGTTTGAGGGTTGGACATTTTTTTTTCGGTTGGTCAGTTGGGGTTTGTTTTTTTTGGTTTTTTTTTTTTTTTTTTGGTTTTTTTTGACGAAAAAAAAATTACATCTCCAAGCATCATATCATCCAAGAACTTAAAATCTCTTCCCCCCCGCCGGGGAAGGAAAAATTGCAGCTTATTGACACTATGCCAGGAGAAAAAGGGTTTTTTTATATGCACATTCCCTCCTGTTTGAGTATTTGTTCTTTTCCACTGGTCGTGGCACGGCAGATGCTTGTGGCTCTTGGGGTTTCCAGTTGTTTTGACAAGATGAAAAGGCCACCAGTTCAATTCAGGGGTGCTGGGGCAGGGCTGAGCCAGCACCACAGAGGGTTCGGGGGAGGGAGAGAGGGGAGGGTGGCTGGGTTTTGTGGCTCTCCGTTGTCAGAGCCCTTTGGAACGGTCTGGCTACTGGGAAAGGCATTGGGTTGGTGCCTGGAGCACGGAAAGGCAGGGGAAGATCAGTCCTCCAAGAGGAGCTGGTAGTTTTGGAGCGTGAGCTGTGTGATCTGGTTCTCTGCAGTTCCCAAACTGGGCAGGTGTGCTCTGTGCCATCTGGGGAGCGGGACCTTCCTTAGAGACGATGTTCTGGGAGCTCTGAGGCAGCTTCAGTCTCAACCCTTCACCTCGGGGAGAGCCCGGGTCGGCAAAGGCAAAAACCTCATCCCGGCTCTCCGGAGGCAAAACGCTGTGGCTGAAGCTGAAGGATCAATCCATGGGCTTATAAATAACTGACATAAATTCTTTAGTTACTGAGCAGGTCTTTGGGACGTTTAAATGCCACCAACCAAGCACAGGGAGTGCAAATGGGAATCAGGTTGCTCTTCCTGTGCAGCACCACGTCGTATCCTTTGAAACCCTCCCTCCACCACCTTCCTGTGGCTGCATGTGGCATTTTTCCACCCACCCCCTGGCCATGGCCAGCAGAACTGGTGTTTACAGGCCCCTGTCTGCCATTCCTGGGGTCCTCCCCTCGTTTTCAGCAGCTGAAGGCACATTCACTGGGAGCTGCTTGGCTGTATTTTCCAGGAGCTGGATCCAAGAGGAAGTGTGTCTGCTGTGGATGAAAATCCTGAGCTGTCTAGACCTCTGAGGCCAGACATCATCTCCCTGGACTGCTTGTAAAATATGAGGCCATTTATAAAATACTTTTAGCATTTTCCACTTCCAGACCAGATCCAACAACAAAGCCCTCGCAAGTGGCATCAGACCATTCCCCACAGGCACGAGTCACTTCTCTACTGAGCTCCTGCACTGTCCCGAAGTTTGGTGCTCCAGCAGCAGGGGCTTTAACTGGAGGAATTGTCCCTCCAGCCCCCACTCATCCAAAAATCTCCTCATCCAAAATCCCCAGAGCAGTGTTTGTGTTTGCACACACATCCCTGGCTTGGCATCGGAGCACACCTGTGGGGAGGTGAACACCAGGTGTGTGCTGGGCACCCAGGGACGTGTTCTGAGCTCAGTGTCCCCAGGGCAGCCCCTCTGGTGGCACCACCACTGCCCTGCATGGCTTTCAGGTGGCAGCATTTGGGGGGAGTGGGCTCTGGGCATGGTGTGTGCAGGTGGTACCTGGACATGTCACCTGCCTGTGTATCCAGAGGGATGCTGGTGATGCCTTTGCATCCAAAAAGCACTTGCTCCTGGTCAGGGAATGGACTTTGAAAGAACACAGAAAAATCCCTGGAGTTGATTAAAGCACACGAAGTGCTTGCAGAAGGGCACACAGGGAACCAGGAGCTTCTCCCGTGTGGGGAGCAGGGAGGACTCTCCCCTGGTGCCTCTGCCTCACGTGTTTGAACAAGGAGCAGTGGTCAGTCTTTCCCAAAGGCATGACTGGAGCTGTGTGGTGGCACTCCAGGGTGAGGGAAGGATGGTGCTGTGCCAAGCTGTCCTACCACAGCCAACCAGAGACTTGTGTACCAGAGCTTTGCAAGGAGAGCTGCCTGCCCAGAAAACCCACCAGCAGATTCCTGTGGGGCAGCCGTGTGGAAGGAGCACATGATGCCCTTCAGTTGTCCTCCCCAGACAATTCCTGACTGTTCTCTGCCATCCTGTACATTCCTGCAGACACTAAGGAGGAGCAGCACCCCTTCAGAGCCACTCAGGGCTTGGAAGGGCACTTCAGGTCTTCTTCATTTGGAGACATTTTGTCTTAATGCACTGAATCTCCTCGCTGGCTGCTGTCAGACACATCTACCTGCCAGACCCAGCCCACTGTGAAGGACAGGACCCAGCTCAGTGCCACAGCCCCCCAGAGCCGTGGCAGCCGCCGGCAGGACAGAGAAAGCACACCCACGGCTCTTCTTCTGACCAAAAATCACATGGTGCTGGTTCTAAAAGGAGCACATCCCCATCTGTTTGTACCAGACATCCCTGTGACATCTGTGTTTGGCTGTGTAGGACTAATGGAGAACAAAAATAGACATGGTCCAAAAGGCACTGCAATTTTCTGCATCCCTCAGCTCTGCTGGGAGCACGAGGAGCCGAGTTCCTGTCAAGCCCTTTGGTTGTGAACGCCCCTGGCACACTCTGCAGTGCAGGGCACAGGCACCGGAGTGACTTTGACATATTTATTTCATGGGTCTCCGATGCACTGCCGCGAAATGGGAGGCTAATGGCAAAATCCAGCGTGTTCCAAGGGGAGAAGGCACCTGCTGACGTCGGCACTGTGAAATCCTGTTGTTGCATGTGCATGTGTGCATGTGTGGGGGCTGAACAGAAGGGATCGCGAAGGAGATTTTCAGGCAGCTTGTTGCAATTTTCACGTTTTCCCTCTCCCCTTTCAAGCTACCTCCCAGACCTGCCCTTCTCCTCCATTTCCCGCTGCCGTCCCCTGCCGAGGTCACCCCAGGGGTGCTCTTTGGTGGGAAAGCTGAGCAGGCTGGAAGTCCTCAGTCGGTTGGCCAGTGAGGAGTTCAAACCTCGCAGAGAGCATCAGGGGGCAGAGCAGAGGAAGCGAAGCGTGCGTGGACAGTAGAAAGTTAAAATATATTTAGAGGGTCATTTCCAGCTGTCGCCTTTTCCCCGGAATTGCAGCGCCGGGGTGCGAAGGAGAAGGAAAAACAAACCTGTAAGATTACAGCAGTGCCACAGGGAATTGTCCTTGTGGTTCTGCGGACACACAAACAGAGCACTGTGAACAGCACATCCCCTCCCCAAAAGACCTGCCCTCCCTCCCCCTCAGTAAAACCTCAGAGCTGCCTTTCTTAAACGAGTGGAGATCTGTGGTTTTCAGCAGCTGAGGAGCTTATCCTCTCTGTAGTGTCCTCACTGTGGAGCAGGAGCTTCCAAAGGCAGCAATCCGGGTCAGTGGGGCTGGCACAGGGTTTGGCACTACTGCAGTATTCCTCTAGTATTACAATTCCAGTGTGGACTTCCATCCCACAGCTCTGTGCCAGTCATGGCACAGGGTCATCTCATTGGCATCACTGGGCCAGGACACCCCGAGGACAGCGAGGGGAGTGTTTGAAGTAGCTGGGGAGAAAACAGTGCTCCAGCCTCTGAGATCTGCCTTGGAACATCTGCCACAAAGAGACTCTTGGATCCTGTTATCCCTTTCCCAGCAGCAGGATCCTCCTCTCTTCACGGGCTGCTGGAGCTCTCTCCAGTGCAGTTCCCTCCTGCTCTGGCACGGCACGAGCCAAGGAGGAGATGCTTCATCAGCACCTCTTCTCGAGGTGCTTTTCCCACTGCCCTGGAAGTTATTCTTTGAATTGGGGTTCTTTCTTTCCCAGGAATCATCACCCAGGCTGCAGATTAGCAGTGGCCTGTAGAGAAAACCTCTTGGAGGGTGTGAGCAGCTGAGGAAACTTCTTGTTGTATTTTCCAGGCTGATTTATACGAAACCTGGAGTCAGGGCTTGAGCTCTGCTGCGTCGTTAACAGTTGTATCCTCTGATGATGCAATAAATCTGTGGCTGCCTTGGGTGTATGAATAATCCAGAGCGCTGGAAGTATCACTGCTGTCTGGTTTGGTTTAGTGGAGTTTATTGTTTTAATGTAAATCATCTTCCTTCCTGCATGTCTGACTTGAGGCTGACTTAATGTAGGTCTTTTTCCATCCTCAAAAATTTTACACACTTGCAAGTTCTTCACGTTCAGGATTCAACTTTTCCTCCCTCAAAATTACATGAACAGTTAAGGCAGCACCAGCTTCATTTTTCCCTCCTGCTGGCGGTTATCCAGGGCCGCTAATGGCATCCTAAAAATTGTCTCCTTTGCTGTGTTCCCCTCCTTTTGCACTGCAATCCCCAAGGAACTGGTGTGGGACCAACAGTCCTTTATACGACTTGATTAAGCCAAATGCCATGTCCTCAGAGTTCCATGGTCTGAGCTTTACCTGTTGCAGTCAACGCACCCCAGTCCTGTCCTGGAGCTCTGGTTGGTGACGTAAACACTGGTCCCACCTGCTCCTGGTGCTGGATCCACCCTGGTCCCACTTCTGTGCAATTCTGCCACTGTCTCATGAGCAATTCCCACCAAAAATTCTCTTCTGTATTGCTGATTTCTCCTTCTCATTGCTGAGAGCTGCTGGAATGCTCCCACTGTGCAGAATATAAGAGGGTTTTCTTTCTATCTACAGTCACATTTTAACCTTTTTTCTTAGACTTGTTCAGACTTTGCTTCTTATAATTCTTATAATTAATATATTAATTCTTTGCCCTTCCCAAAGACAGGACAAAACGCTGGTCTCTGTTTGCTTTCGTATGTGTTCCAATCTTCCATACGTCTCCTAGAAAGCTCCCTGAACTCTGCAAATATTTCCTGGAAAATCTTCCACAGCTCTCCTAGAAAACTCCCTGCACTCTGCAGATATTTCCTGGAATTTACCTTCTTGCTCTCCCTCTGCTGCTCCTGCCAACTCCATTGACAAATGTTACTTGCAGAAATTTGGGACTGTAAAGCACCAAGACCTCTCTCCCCACAAATCTTTGTCTGGATCTGCATTCCTGGCTGTTCCTACCTGTCTTACCACCAATTCAGCAGTTTCTATCCCCCTTTTTTTATATTTTTTTAATTGAATTCTGCCAGAAATTCCCTTGTGTGGTCCTGAGCTTCTCTGTATCCCTGCCTGATCCCTGTTGGATATCAGATTCCTCCCATTGCCACCCCTGCAAACAAACCACAACGCTCCACCTCGGGTGCCTCATTTTTTTTTGTCAGGAGCCCTGTTTTGCTCTCACAAAAAAAAAAAAAGAACAACAAACATTTGGTTGATCCTTTTCCAGCTCTTTCCTTCCAGTAAACTTCAGGAATGTTTCAACTGTAGCTTCTACTTCTCCCTCTGAGGTCAGCCTGGAGTTCTTGCACAGATGTTGTGCCGTATCCTTTGATGATTCCAAGCAAGTCTGGGAGGAAAGGATTAAACTTTGTCAAGTCTTTAACAGCCAAACAGCTGTGTTAGCAAAAATCGGTGCGAGGGGCTCGAAGTCCTGCCCGTGGCCACGGGGCGGGAATGAGATGATCTTTAAGGTCCCTTCCAGCCCAAACCATCCTGGAATTCTATGAGGACTATGAGGTTTAAGCTGAGAGCCAAATCACCCTTTTCCCCAGATCGCTTTTTGTTCTGCACTTCCAGCTCAGGACTCCAGGCTGTGCTGAGTGAGCTGCTCTGGGAGATGGAGGTCGGCAAAAGCTCCAAACCCAAACAGCACCAGCCTGGGACAGGTGATGTGGCAAACCCACCCCCTTTGCTGGTGGAGAATAAATGTGAAATCTTTGATGGCTGTCAAATATTGGCCCTCAGGATTCTTCACACTGAGCCAGTGAATTTCTGACGTACGGGCTCCTCAAAGGCTGGTCACACTTTGGTTCTCCTCGACTCAAAAGGGATGCACAGGAATTAAGGAATATATAGAGCTGCCTCTGGAACTGCCAGAAGTCTTTAGGAGGTATAAAAGACAAATAGATTTTGACTCTTGGTCTGGCAGAGGTAAAAATTATCAAAATTTCGTGCCATTAAACCAGGAAAGATGTGAGAAGGGTGAAAAAGCAGCAGTCACTGCTGCTGACAGGAACAGCAGCAACTCCGGTGAAGCAGAACATTCTTTGGCACAAAGTACAGGGATTGAAGGGTGGAACTCCTGGCTGGAGCTCGTGGATACCCGGCATTAGATGGATTGATAGGAAAAGGGGGAATGATTTCAAGCTAAAAGAGGGTAAGTTTAGATTGGATGTTGGGAAGAAATCCTTCCCCATGAGTGTGGGGAGGCCCTGGCACAGGTTGCCCAGAGAAGCTGTGGCTGCCCCATCCCTGGAAGTGTCGAAGGCCAGGTTGGACGGGGCTTGGAGCAACCTGGGCTAGTGGAAGGTGTCCCTGCCCATGGCAGGGGGTGGGATGAGATGATCCTTAAGGTCTCTCCCAACCCAAACCAGGCTGACCTTCTGTGATTCTGTGATTCAAAAGATGACTGGACAAACTTGTGAAAGAATAATCTTGACACAAAAAATACCTCTTCCATTCTTGTCTGGGTCACGGGTGCTTGGAGGCACTGGGTGTGTAACAACATCCCTACAGAACTCCTTTTCTACCCTCATTTTCTTGGGACACATTTTGCATCTCTTAAAAGCTCAAATACTCCATCAAGCATCATTGATTTTCACTTTTGACTCTCTCTGGGGATGGATTTCAGTGCAGAGCTAGGGGGCTTCCCACATCAGAGGAAACCCCTTGCTTCCTCCTCCCAATTCCCTGTGTATCCCAAGGTATCCCTGGGGCTCAGTGACATCAGTGCCTCAAACAGCAGGAAAGGCACAGAAAGGGAGACTGACTCAGTGATCCATCATGTGTTTGATGTGGAAGTTCTCTGTGGAAACACCCTTGCCTCAAACCTTCTTTCATGACTCGGAGAACATTAAGGGGGTGCTGGGGTAAGGTGAGGTCCCTGTTCTTCCCTTCCTCTGTTCTGGTGTGGATTCTGGCAGTGAGACTTGTCCCTGTGAGCTGCTGGTTGTTTGGGTGTCTGACCCTGAGTCCAAATGGACCCATCAGAGCTGTCTCAGGGGGGAAAAGGCAGGAAAGGAGCCTGGGACAAGCTTCCAAAATGGGCAAAGAGCTCAGGTTGCAATGGAGCTTTTTAGGGCTGGGCTGGGTGAGTGCAGTGAAATCCCAGAGGGACCCCTGGAGCAGGCACTGAGTGTTGGGGGCTGCAGGACAAGACACAGGCAGGAATTAAGTGCGAGGTTCAGTTGTGAGTGCTGGCCCAGCTCTGAAGAGGAATTTGTTCATTATGTTCTGGGGACAACTTAGATCCAGATATTCAATCCCTTCTATTGCTTGCTCTGCCCTGGCAGGAATGAAAAGCTGTTTGACACGGGCAATGATTTGTTTTCCTCTGCAGAGTAGTCCAGGAATGTGGGAAAAGTGCCTGGCTGGAGCTGAAGAAGTGTATTCCTGGCCCTTGCAGAGCCTTGTGAGCTGTAGGAGGCCAGGGAAGGGACACAACATTTGGGGCAGTTGGGCTTCTTGCCTGGTCCCCTCTGATCTCCAGTAGGGACTGGGAGGGGACCAGTGTATTTCTAGATGATGGTTTTATAAGCTCTCTGACAGTTCTTTTAGTCTGAAAATCCCAACTCCCATGTCTATGATCTCAGGAGCACTGGGGCCATAGGAAAATCCCAGCTTTTAATGAAGAACAGCCCAACTCCCATGTGAGAAAACCAAGGGGCCGGGCTGGGGGGTCTCATATCCCAGCTTTTAGTGCCCAGTGTCTGTTCCCCCCACCCCTGAGCACCTCACAGTCTGTAGAGAACATGTTCTAGAGCCCAGCCAAGGCTTTCCACAGGTCTGAGGAGCAGCAAAATAAAATTCAAATTGCAGGAGTTCCCAAAATACTGCTGTGCCTCCGGAGTAAGAACTCGCTCAGGGTCCCACAGTGGGGTTGTGGTTGGGTCCCTCGGGTCTGCAGAAGCACTGACAATTCTTCTTTCACGCTTCAGAGTTTTCTTCCAAGCTATTCAGGAGTGAAGTGGGCCAGCCCAGCTCACCCTGCCCAGGATGGGCCGTGGGCAGAGTGACAGGCAACTCTGCTTATCCCTGGCCCATCCAACAACGAGATCTGAGCAGTGGAAACCCTGGCTTGAGCAGGGGTGGAAGAAAAGACTCCTTGAAGAGTTGAGGGAGTTGGAGTGTGAGCTGCAGTTTGTGGATGCCCTGTCAAGGAGAGCAGTCCCTGGTGCAAGGCTGTGGTTCTTCTCCTGCATCATCCACATTCTCCTGCCAAAGTCCTGGCTTCACTTCCTCCCTCTCCATATGGTCCTCCTGAACCAAGAGCCCACATCCCAGCGCATCCCCTGATATCCTGCTGGAGCTGGAGAGGGAGAAATCAGGGATCAGGGATGGGGGCTTGCATCTGTTTCTTCTTTTGTGGATTCATAGCCCCCCCTGCATCAGGGGGCATTCTGTTGGATGCCCTCTTCCAGTGGCTTTTCCATCCTTTTCCCCCCTGTGACTCTGGCACTCTTGTCTTTGCCATTGCTTGTCCTCCACCTTCAGCTCTGTTCTCTGTGCTGTTTCTCTGCCCTCTGCCCCTTCCCCAGGGTGAGAGGGCTGGTTGGATTTTTTTAGGTTTGGGCCATTGCCAGAGATTCCCTTCCTTGGATCTCACAGGGAGCCTGGGGTTAGCTACATTTCTTCCCATGAAAAAATCCCTTTCCTTCTGGAACTGTCACCCCCACACACACACATCCCAGATCTTCCTGGACAGAGCAGTAGAAAGTTGTATGAAAGCAGGTCAGGTGTGTCGGGATCCCTGGTCCATGTTCCCATGGGATAGGTCAGGGAAAAGACTCCAACCCTGCCTCTTCCCCACAGGTGAATGAGCCCATCCATCAGTCTGGGGACGTGGTTTCTATTCCCAGGATTTTTTTGGAAAGGCTTTGCTGACCTTGTGTCGCTCCCTGCCGTGCTGTTTGTTTTGGATGTGAAGTCAGTCTGCCCAGGGAGCGCTTTGAGGCCCTGCTTTGAGTTTTGGGAGGGTGTTCAAGCAGCTGAAGCGAGAGCCAAGCAGTAGCAGTTCCCACTGGAGAAATGAGCCCGAGGTTTCCGAGCAGCGTCCCAAATAAAGCTGTGACCCCTCTCACTTCCCCGAGCCAGTGGGGTGCAGGACATGGGTGAGTTTGGGAGCTCAGAGACCTGCCCTCAGGGTGAGCTGGGCATAGGAAGACGAACTGTCCCCCCCATGGGTGGGGAGAAGCCAAACAGCCCTGGGTGGGTCTCTCCAGGGGGTTCTGAGGAACTAGAGAGCCAACAGAGCTGTCCATGTTCCCGCTGTAAAAGACTCCTCGCAGGGAAGGTCTTTCCTGGCCCGGACACTAAAGCCCAAGAAGGTCCTGGAGGGAAGGAAGCCTCAGGCTGGGGTGGGAGGTGAGATGGGAGGTGGCCCTGAGGCAGCAGTGGGGGGTGGGTGAGTGCCGTGGCAGCAAATTTCCTTGTCCTCCAGGGTGTTGATCTCTGTGGTTTGCTCACGGGGCTCCTCCAACACGACGTGGGGTGAAGCCACCAGCTGGAAAACGTCCTCCACCCAAAGACTTGTGGAGGAGCTGCCCCGTGCCACAGCAAAGGTTGGCAGGGACGGGAGGTTTCGCTGGGCTCTCACCTCGCTACCACAGCTTTGGGAGCGTGAGATGGAGAAATGAGTGTGTCCAGTCATCCCCCAAACCAGTTCCCAGGACACACCAGCTGGGCTCCAGGGTGTCCCCAACCCTGTTTTCCCACTCTCCGTGACCCCCGTGGACAACATACCACTTTTCATGACAGTATTTGTATTTTTTTTTAATTTTTTTTTTTTTTAAATTGTGTATGGGGAGATAGTGTGCAGGTCCTTGTTACACAGGGATGTGTCTTCCATTCAGCCCAGGGCTTTCCTGGCTTCGTCAGATGTCTTTCGATGTTACTGAGGAAAAAAAAAAAATAAAAATAAAGAAATAAAGAAATCAGATGTATTTATAAAGGAAACAGAAAACTCGCTGCTCCAATGCCTTTGTAGGAGTATTTTTAACAAAACATTTTTTCAGAATAAATGTGAATTGTAAAGTTTGAAGCATTTGCTTGTGGCTTTCCTTTCTAGGTGCTTTGTCCAGCTTTCCCCCTTCCTAATAATCCTTCTTGGATGTAAATATTATGGGAGGCAAAGAAGAGGGATATCGATTTCTTAAAGAGAGGAAAACATGCCCGGAACTTGTTTAGTGCCTGGTAAATGACTTCAAGATAAACAGATATCACTGTTACCCTGCTTAAACCATTTAGTCTGAATAATTAATTGACAAATGTAGCCATAAATTATCCAAGAGAACACTTTGTTTGTCACTAAGTTGTTCTTCAGTTTAAAAGAGGCTGCAAATCTGTATGTGCATGTGTTTGAGTATTTGAACTTAGAACTTCTGTGCTGATTTTCCTTGGGCTTCATTATTCATGGAGCAAGAGGAGATATCAATGCCCAGTGGATTGTCAAGGAACTGTACGCAGGAGAAGGAAAAACTCTAGGCAATTCAGTGGCTAAGCAACTCCCTCCCAGCTGGGACCCCATGTCGGAAGTAAGTCACAGCTGTTTTCCTGGGAATCTTGTTCCCTTGACAATCCTGTGTGTAAAAACCGGGG
>VZRE01013681.1:137921-155848 GCA_013396775.1 Cephalopterus ornatus | reverse complement strand
GGAAAATCACACATTTAAAGGATTATTGTAAATCAGGGAAAGGATCAAGTCCTGTGGAAATGAACTCGATTTTATTTGAATTATTACCCCCAAATTCTTCTTTGCAATAATCTCCCAACCCAGAAGTCCCACACACTGAGAGAACAAGGTGGGGCTGAGATGACTGATATCAATAATGCAGCGCAGAGTCTGTATAGACCATTAGCTGTCATAATCCAACATCCAGCTGCAATAAAGACTTTGACTCATGAGAAGGGAACATCAATAATTTAGTTCATAATCACAGACCTGTGATGTCTGGTTCTGTCACCCTCCTACTACTTTTTTGCAAAAGAAAAAGGAATTTCTGCACGGATTTGTCAGAAGAAGCTTCAGTTTGGAACTGAGGCAGATATTTCTGCAGTCCTAAGGCAGTTCTGTGCAGCTGGAGCTGGAGCAGGAGCTGGATGTGCTCCTGAACCTTTGGGTCAAGGCCTGGACCTGCCAACTCCGACCTCTGCTCACGATCAGCACTCACAGGTCTGAAATGGCCACGAGAAATCCCGATGGGAGCGTTGGAGTGAAACCAGTGACCCCAGCAAGGCTTTCATCCGCCTGTTAAGCAGCACCAGCCCTCCTGGCACTACAAACCTGGGTGTAGCTGAGCAGGGCTGAAGTTTTCCCCTTTTTCCTGGGGGTCCTGGAAAGGCCTTAAAGGTGTCTGGGGAGGGAGGGAGCCTTGTTTCCTGCAGTGACAGCCACCCTCAAGAGCCCAGGACTGGTGAGCAGCGAGGGGCACAAGTCATAGGGGAAAAGGACTGTAAAAAAGGGATCCCTGAGGGAGCCCAGCTAGTTCTGACCTGGATGGAAGTGGGTGCAGCTGGTGCTCAGCCCCCCCAACACTGACCCTGAGCCCACAAGCAGAACAAGCCCAGAGGAGGGTCTGGGAAGGCAGCAAGGCATTAACTGCCTTAATTAAATTAGATTAAATCAAGGCTCACCTCCCACCCCACTGCCCACTCCGGTTTAGGAGGGAACAGTGTTGTCTTCATCTGGGGTAAGGCCTGATCTCTCTTGGGAACCTGTTGAACAGATGGTGGGACCAGGATCAGCTCCCAGGGGCTTCTTTAGGCACACTTGAAGTTCTTCCCAAGAAAGGCACATGTCCAGCAGTGTTGGTGTCCAGGCTGGGGCACTGCCCTGGGTCAGACAGTCTCCTCCTGACTCTCCCATTGCACTGTGAGCCACCTCAGAACCCCGTTTCTCCTCCCAGCCCTCCTTTCCCCGTCAGGTCACTCACTCTCCCCAGAAATCTTTGTGATATCCAGTGCTGTGAGACCCTGGACACCTTCTCCCATCTGAACTGAGTGTATAAAGAAGCTGCAAACAATCCAAGGAGGTTCCTGAGCCCCAAAACCACTTGCAAACGTGATACAGGTGGCATTTTGTAGAGTATCCTGGGAGGTGGAACACTGGGACAAGAAGCTGGTCATAAAAGAGAGCTTCATGTAGCAACAGGCAACACAATATCTGGCAACAGAAAATATCCTGCATGGAGCTCAGAGAGTGTTTGGACAACGCTCTCAGGAGCAGGGTGGGATTGTTGGGGTGTCCCGTGCAGGGCCAGGAGTTGGACTGGATGATCCTTGTAGGCTCCTTCCAGCTCAGGATATTCTGTGATTCCATGATCCTCTAACACCGGGGAGGGTATCTGCTGCTGTCCAAAGAGGAAACTGTTCTTCCCTGGGCTGCTTCCAGCCTGCTTCCCTGTTCTCGGAGCAAACCACTAATAAGGGAATCTCAGCAGGACAGGCCTGATGTAAAAACTAAACTTCTCAGTCCATGAGCTTTTCCTTTCCTGACCCGGGAAGAGCAGCCTGCAGTATAATAATGCTGTTTCTATTCCCCACCATCTCTTCCCCAAATCACTGCTCTGCTTTGAAAGGCAGCTGGTGAGGAAACAGCAGCCCAAAATCCGCCCCCGCCCCCAGGCTGCTCTGCTGCACCCCACGAAGGCACAGTGGTGATTGTTGAGTAGTTTGGATTTCTCTCCCATCACACTGATGCAAGTCAGGCACAACTCAGTGGGAAGCAGTGGAAAAGCACTGAGGGGAAACTGCTGTGTAATCAGAATCTATCCTGGGTGTGTAGGGCTGCAATTTCCCGAAGTTATTGAGACCTAAAGAGGGAATTACAAGGAGATCTATCTCCAGGTCCCAGCAATCCCTGCACATGCCATCTGCTTGAGACCCACATGTGAGATCAGGCCCGAGGGGCTCAATCCTCATCCCTAAAACTGGGCACAGTCATTTTAGCACCTGCATTTCTGCCCCAGGAGGTGCAGGTGTCTCCTTGAATTGCTGGACTTCAGCTCCACCAAGTATGAAGCCTGGTGGCCAGGGACCCATTTGTGGGGTCAGTTTTACCTTTCATAGCCAAGCCCACCTGGAAGGACAACCTTCAACTTTGAAGAGTTTCCCTGTGCTCCCAACCGAGTTCCTCTTCCCAGTCACCAGGATCTGGGGATCTGTTGGCTTTTGTCTGCAGTTCCAGCAATGAACCCCCCCATCAGGTCTTGATATTTGTGCTGGGACATAGAACCACGGAACAGTCATAGAATCAGAGAAGCCCAGAGTGGTTTGGGCTGGGAGGGAACTTTAAAAGTCCTCTAGTCCCACTGGACATCACAAAGATCCCACACCTTCCACTATCCCAGATTGCTCCAAGCCCCATCCAACCTGGCCTCGGACACTTCCAGGGATAGGGCAGCCACAGCTTCTCCGGGCAACTGTGCCAGTGTTTTACCACCCTCATAGCTCCCTGAAAAAATCCCAGATGATGTCCCTGTTGGGCTTCCAGGGTCTCCCTACACCTGGACCCAAGTGATGTGGTTGATGCTTCTGTTGATATGAGGCCTTCCCTCCTCATTCGGGGTCTTCTCCGCGCAAAAGAAAGCGTCAGAGGCGAGTTGTGTTTGAAGCTCAGCCCACGCTGGAGCTGCTGCCACTGAAGTGACACCAGTCCCTGCAGTCCTGGGTATCAGAAGAGATTTCTCCCTCGCTGGCAGATGCCTCCCACTGACTGAATATTTCATGTTTGCTTACCCATTTCACTCCTGTGGGTTTGTATGGAATATTTCTCCCTGATTTCATGTCAGCTCCCTTTAATTTACTGCTGAAAGTAACGATTCCTGTGTTGTTTGGCCGATAAATATCCTTCCTGGTATGTTTGTGTCTTACCCTGCCTTCGAGCCTGCATGAAATTTTAATTTCTCTTTGCTCAGCTCTGGGTTTGCTTTCTCCCTCAGCACAATGCACTGAAGTCTTTGTAGCTTCACAGAGCATTGAAGTCCACTTCCCATGCAATTTCCTGGTTGGTTGTGTGCCTCTGCCGGCTTTTTTCCTTATCTGGTGCTAGTCAGAGATGTAAAAAAAAAATATGTCTGCCTTTTCGGTGTCGTAAATGTAAAAAATCTGATATTTTCTGACTTTCTGCTCACACTGCGCTTTCTTTCCTTGGCTTTTTCTGCTCTGCAGACTCCTCTGTAATAGTTGATCTGCCAATGATTATTAGATACAAGCCCATTCATTGTGAGGTATTCTTCTTAAGGCATTTCATCCATTGTCTGCATTGCTCCTTCTTTGCATATTTATCTCCCCTCTGCTACATTTCTGTACTTGCTTTACACAGTTTTGACACATTTTTGCTGCACAGAATCCCAGGATGGTTTGGGTTGGAAGGGACCTTAAAGATCATCCATTCGCATCCCTTGCCATGGGCAGGGACACCTTCCACTAGCCCAGGTTGCTCCAAGCCTGGCCTTGGACACTTCCAGGGATCCAGGAGCAGCCACAGCTTCTCTGGGCAGCCTGTGCCAGGGCCTCCCCACCCTCACAGCCCAAAATTTCTTCCTAATATCTGATATTTTCTCTCACCCTTCTCACGACGTTTTTGAATTCACCTGCTCGGAGACAGACCAAGGGCACACTTGCACTTCCCACACTACACCCTACAACAGCTTTAGGATCTGTAACTCCCTTCCAGCACACTTTCAGTAGCAGAATATGGGGAAAGCTTTGAGTCCTCGGGTCCTCCCAGGCACATTTGCAGATTGCCACATGTTCCCAGGGTTGTGGGACGCACTGGAATAGGACTGGCGAGCGAGGGCTGAGCTGCTGCTGCACCCAAAGGATTCATCCTCCATCAAGGATGCTCAGTCTGAGGTGGCCTGAGCGTGTTTCTGGTGGAACACCTGGTAATAGAAAATATGTCTTGCCATTTACAAGTTCTTGGACTCCTGTGGTGACAGAGGAGCAGAAGAAACCTCCAGGTAAAAGCCGCCCAATGCTCCAAGTCCTCCCGTTACTCCGAGATCCCAGTGGGGATGGGGGGAGGGACCTCTCTGGTCCAACCTCCCTCTCACAGCAGAACTGTCCCAACACAGTCATGGCTTTGTGCAGGTGAGTCTTGGGAACCCCAAATGGGGACCTTTCACCCCTCTGGGGCTGCAGCACCCCAAGAGAAAGGGGCTTTTCCCAAAGTCCCACCGGAGCCTCTGAGCCTTCCACTTCCTTTGCCACAGGCCTTCAGAAGGAGATAAATATCTTAAGAGCCACTCAAATGAAGAATTGTAGTGTTGTATCAACCCTGTTCCTTCCACACTTTCACTGGTTATTAGCACTGAATTTGGACTTTTTTCCTTGGTTTTTTTTTTTTGTTTTGTTTTGGGTTTTTTTTGGGTTTTGGTTTTAATTCCAATCCAAGCTGTTTCACAGTTCTGACTATTATTAATTGTACTTTCTGTTGCACCAAACTTCTTTTTGTCATTGTTGACATAAACCTACTTTAATAAGACTTTCGGCAGTCTCGTTTTGCATTCTGCTCTCTTATGCCTTTATACCATATTTTGTTTAACATTTTAATATCTAAATAAGGTGCTTTCTTGTAATCTTGGTGGAAAAATCCATCCGAGTATGAAATGCTGCTCAGCTTAAGTGAAGATCCAGGCCCACTACAAGCACAGTAAAAACCAAACCACAGCTCTTTGGATTTGTTGATAAAAATCAATTAAAAGTGTATTTCAGGTCAATCTAATATGTATAAACTGCCAGGACGAGAAAACATAGATAATAGGCCGTTGTGGGTCTCAGTTAATCAGATCAGGCCACATATATGAAAGTGTCACATTTATGCTGGTTAGGACATTATTCATGGGAATTTATGGGGCTGGGAATGTTCTGAATGGGAAGATTTGCAGAGAGGGAAATAAACGCAGTGTCAGCGGTGGTACAGCAGAAAGGGAATAATCAATTGTTCATTTACCCAAGCAAGGGAAAGGGGCAGGAGGCCCGAAGCAAAATGAAATCAGTTTTTGCCGTGTTTTGTTGTTCTCCTTAAATGAAATAATAATTAAAAAAAAAATAATAAAACCACCCACACACAATCCCTGCGAAATTTAACGAGGCTGAAAATGACCCTTTTGGCTTCCTTTTTGGTTCCCCAACCAAGAGCCTTTTTTTTTTGTTGTTTTCCAAACGCAAACTCTCGCAGTTGTTATTCCGGACCTAAGGTAAGACGGTTTCAGTTTTGAAAACGTTACAACTCACCGGTCTGACTGGTCAGGCACATGATGATTCTCTGTGCAAGGGTCGAAGGAGAGTTATTTGGACTTCAAAAAAAAAAAAATCCGATTTTTTCTGGTTGGAAAGATTGGCCACACAAGGAGGTTTTTATTATTTTTTTGCTCATTTCCATCCTTCCTGAACTCTTCTTTTTTTTTTCCTCTGCAAATTTGTTCTTAGCAGAAAACAGGGACACATATGGATGTGTGTGTGAGGAGGGGGGGGATGTATAATTGCATTTACTGAGTGCAATCAGCCCAGGCACCCCCCAGCTCATGGTTGTTGGAGGAACACAAAGGATAAAATTGCCATTAGGGGGAAAAAAAAAAAAAAAGGAATGGGAATTTATAGAGAATAAATAATGTCATAAATCCAGGGCTGGTGTAGGAAATTGTAATGGATTATTACAAAGAAAACATGCTCAGAAGGCTGGTAACAGCCAGCAAGTCTCGGTGACAATAAATACACAGGGACAGCACAGCCTGCTGGAGTGAAAAGGGGAGGATGAACTAAATATTTCTCAAGTTTAAAATCTCCTTTATTAAAAATATTTATCGGGGAGGGAGGGAGAAAGAGAAGGAAGATTCAATGATAATTAATTTCTTTCACTGGAAAAATGTAAACTTCATATATTTCACTGACACATGGAAAGGAAATTTGCATTTGCACTTGGTTTGCAAGAAACAAAAGATGTCTAAAACACCTGAAGAGAGGAAATAATTATTTGCATACATCTCTGTTTTTTCCTGCTGTCTTGATGGTGGGGGGAGATACTGCTCTGACTTTGTTTCCTCCCCACCTTTAACTCAGTGACTTTTCAAAACACCAAAAAAAAAAAGGTGTCTCATTCTCTTTCACTCATAAAGAAACTGTTTTTCCCTCCCAGAAATCAAGCATTTTGCCACTTGCAATCAGATATAATGCTTTAAGGTGCCTTTGTCACCCTTGCTCCTTATATATCACACCCCAATATTCAGTTTATTCTGCGCTCTCTGCCCCCTTTCCCATGTGCTGGTTATCCCTTTCTGAGTTTGGCATCTCCGTTTGTTTACTGAAAATCTGACAAATAATCCCCAAATAATTTAATTTTCCATACTGAGCCTCAGCTTTCTTTCTTCTGCATTTGCGTCCTCACATATTTCCTTTTTTTTTTTTTTTCCCATTACCTATCATGGCAGAACTGGGACTGTCGGCTGGGAATCCCAGGCTGATTCCATGGACACACTGACGGCCCCTCTCCCCCAGCGGGTCGTTGTCAGAGCTGCCTGGTCTAACGTGACACAAAGCTCAGGCTAAAGGGAGGCTCTTAACGACCCCACACGATTTCTGCTCACATCCTCAAGCAACACATTGATAATCCCACAGGGAACGGTGCCTGGAGCTGTTCCCTGTCCCTTTAGGGACACTCTCCCTCTAAAAGCCAGAGAGGGGCTTGCTGACCCCCAGAGAGGGGAATGTTCACACCTCGTGGGTAAGATTCCCACAGTCACGTTGTCTTTCGTGTTCCCTGTCCGGGTAGATTTTGACAAGAGTTGGAGCTGGGTCTGACAACAGGGCGTGTGATGATTCTCCAGCTGAGGCAATCTCTTTCCCCTCTTCCCTCTCCCCCTGTATTTCCACACAGGTCAACGTGAAGGAAGTTGTACAAAGGGGTGCATCTTCCTCAGCAGGAGTGGAAGCTGGCTGGCAGCGAGTGCGTGGAAGTAGAGAAGGGATCCCTCACCAAGCAGTCAAAGCAGTGCTCCGAAAACGGGGCGCGCAGCACTCCCAGCTTTCTTCGGGTTTCACGTGACAGTGCTTTAATCCCATTGACTGAAAGGAGTATAAGAGCCTCTCTCGTGACTGCAGACAGCAAACCTTTGGTTCTCTCCAAGTTAACAACTCCCACGGCCTAGTTTTCGCTCAAGGCTGTCAAGGTCATCTCCCCCTCAGTGCAAGAGCAGTCCCTGCTCAGCATCCTCCCGGGCTTTCTTCAGCCTCGCCGGCGTTGTGCCTGTGTCACGGGCCTGTGCCAGAGAATCACAGGATGGGTTGGGTTGGGAGGGACATCAAAGACCACCAGTTCCATCCCATCTGTGCCCCCGTGGGCCTTGTCGCTGCAGCAGTTTTGTCTGAGAGTCTCCAGAGAGTCTCCCACCAGCGAACAACTTTGGGGCTGTGTATGTAGCCTGAGCTTCTTCCTCGCGCGGGTTGTGGGTCGTCCCTGACTGAATTTCTGCGAAGAAGGTGCTCCAGACAATCTTATCCCACGTAATTTTGGTAGCGGCAGCTGCTCGGCCCCCCGGGTCCCATTAATGTGAGGTGGACGCCCTCCTTCTCCTGCAGGCCCTTCCAGAGAGCTTTTTCCATCAGTATTTGCCTCACACAAGGACTCCACACCTGCTGCTCCGCACAAAGGCTAGGAAAAACCAGTGTTTGGTGATTCCAGTGGATTTTTCCACCCAACTTGTGTTGGGAAAAACATCTCAGGAAAATAAAACCACAACAAATCAAGGTCACAGGAGAGCTTGCCAATTCGAACTGCTCAGTGGCCTGGATTTATGATTTTTTTTCTTCTCCAATTAACTTCACCTTCCCTAAGTGGGGATTTCACACCCCTCGTGTTAAGTAAATTGGTGTCTGGATTTTTATGAGCTTTGGCAGGAAAAAGTAGCCAGTGAACCAAGAAAAATCCTGAGCTTTTGGATGGGGGCACCCAGGATTTTCAGGCTCACATCTGAACCAGTGGAATGTTTGTGAGACGCCCTTTGATGAGTAAGGACAATCATTTTGATGCAATTTATAATTAAATATTGTTGTGTATCTCCGTTCTTCCAGAACCTCCTTCTGCCACTGGAGTTTCATGTGGGTTATTTATGCATCGGTGATGTGTTCTGAATGCCTCACTAACATTGACGGATATTACACTTGATGTTTTTCCTTATGTCCCTTTGGTGGTGCAAATGTGAGAAAGGGCAATGAACTTTGGATGACTCTCTTGTAAAAAAAAAAAGATTTTTTTCATCGGGTTCAAAAGTTCAGGCGCGTCAAGAGGAATCATCTTCTGGGCGCCATTGCGCGAGGGGCGGGAGAATTTTGGGGAAGTTTTTTTAGTTTGCAGCGGGAGAGAATTATTCCGGGGTGCAAGTTGGGGTAATCGTCACCACCGTTGGCTTTCAAAACACCACGTTGATCAATTATTTGTCGGGTTTTTATGAGCCTCCGCGCCCCAACGGGGTGGGTTTTGCCAAGCCCCGAGTCGCTGGCGGAGGACAAAAAGCTCTTGGCGTGCCATTCATCGCGGGAACAGCGCCTCGGGGTCCCTCAGCCGCCGCTTCGCTGAGGTTGAGAGAGTCAAAAAAACAAGGTCTTTCCCTTGGCAGCAGAGGGAATGATGGGAAGGAAACATGGAGAAAGAGCAAAACGAAAAATGCCAAGTATTTCGGCCCTCTCTCTGAGTTCCTGCCGAACTCAGGGCTCAGGCCTTCCCAAGCACAGTGTTTCCTCAGAGCACGCTCATCTGGAGGGAGTGAAAAGCAATCACGGCTAAAAATAGATGTGTTGGCAGGGAAAGTCCATTCTGGAAAAGGGCCATCGTTTTGGGAGGACAAAAAAAACCCCCAAACCACCTTCTGTGCACAGACAAAAATAAACCAAAAAAGAAAAAAAACCCAACCACCAAACCCCAAATGCCAGCTTTAGTTAAAAAGATCGGCTTTTTATAGCAAATGGCTTCTGTGGATGATGGACTATGGACTTAAATAGAATCAGAGAATCACAAACTGGTTAGGGTTGGAAGGGACTTTAAAGATCATCCAGTCCCCCCTCCTGCCATGGGCAGAGACACCTCTCACTAGATGAGGTTGCTCCAAGTCCTGACCAATCTGGCCTTGGACACTTCCAGGGATGGGGCAATAGAACGTCATGTCACTTAACTACTGGTCAGAGAACCACTGATGACCGCCTTGATCATCACCCAGCCCCATTACGGGACCTCAGCAACAAACCTCAGGGGCTCCTCCACAGAGAGGAGACCTTTTCCCCATGAACTAGCTCATATTCAGGGTGTTTCTGTCCAATGATATTTGTCAGGGGAACACTGTCCCACTGTGGAGCGTCTGTTGCACAAGGGGGATGTGGAGATCAGTGCTGGGGCAGAGATGCTCTTCTCACTCCATGCCATTTTCCTCCTGATTGATCCTGGCCTTGAGTCCCCTGCCACTGACCTTTGGTGAGTCCTGATGGAAATGTCTGGAAAAGGATCGTGTTCATGACAGAAGCACCCTGACAGCAATCCCACTGTCCTATGTGCACAACAGCTCCCAAGCCACTCAGCTTCCTGCTCAAACAAAACTCGTGGCTAATGCCACATCTGAGGACTCTCAAAGCCTTGAACTAACTTAGAGAGACAACCATCTGCCCCTGCAGAGAAATGCTGGGCGTGAGGCTCATCCCCATCCTCGCAGACACGTGTGTTCAAGGGCAGGCACGTGTTCCTGTGCACACACAGTTATATTCAAGAGAAAGGCTAAGCCAGATGCAACTTGACCAGCCTTCTCCACTTGCTCAGGTCTCCCCTTCAACTGTAACATTCCAGAGTCTGATTCAGCCCAGACCTGACAGCGCTGGATGTTTTCAGTCTGGCTGAAAAGTCACAGGTCCTGCTGGAGGAATCTGTGGATGTGGGGTGGAACGTGTGCCAAGAGCTGGCTCCCATCGCAGATAAGGCAAACCATGCCCTGGGCAGCATTGGGAGGATGTGCCCGACAGAGTATGGGAAAGTAGTTCCCTCTCTGGTCAGTGCTGGGGAGGACAAATGTGACTTATTGTGGCCGGTTTTGGGGTCCTTCTCTCCTGCTTCAAGAGGGATATGAGGAAAAAAAAGAGAGGCCAGAGGAAGGTCAGACCGAGGTTCTGAGCCCACAAGCACGAACAAAGAGAGGTGGGTTGTGTTAACCAGGTGAAGAGGGACTTGAAGGAGGATCTCAAAGCAGCTGCAGCTCCTGGAAGGCAGTTACAAAGGGGATGGAGCCCCAGTTCTCAGTGGTGTTACAAGGGGCAATAGACAAACACTACGGATTAGGTGGTTCAGTTTGGACATCAGTAGAAATGCAGCTCTGGGACAGGTCCTTTCATTGCACTGTGAGTGGGGACTCACAGTACCCCCATGACAGGCAATAACTTTTATTTCATCACCAAAACCTTCCTTTGCCTCCTCATAGACCTGGTGTGACAAAGCATCTCGGTGTCCCACCACTTGCTTCGAACACTTTGACTCCCATTCTGACCCGCTCTTTCTCCCTGAAGACTCAAAAATCCCACGTTTGTGCCCAATTTACCATTTCATCCAGGAGTTCTGGTTGGGAACTCAACAGTTTCCTTGTGTTAATCTAAATCCTTGTCCCTCTGGGAGTATTCTTGTCTACATGGGAATAGACAGTGTGGTTCCTGAGATATAAAACATCTCTAAACTTCTACAAGAACTTCCAGGTCACGATATGTGCAAATTAACCCTCATTCAGGGTCAAAAACATTCAATCATGGACACCAACGTCACAGCAACGCGGATGTTGTGTGGGCTACATCTCAGTTCCTGTCAGCTTGTAAAGGGCATCTCTGCAGCCAGGCAAACCCAGATCTTCTGCACGTCCAGGAGTGGCTCCCTGCACCCTTGCCCATGTTTGTTGTCTTTGTGATGTGCCTTAGACAACCCTTTCTGAGCTGGAGGGTTGCACTTGGTTCTGGCACAGGTCGTAGGCTGGAGGACAGGCACATCTTTGACTCCTCAGGGGTGTTCTTGGCTCTCTTAATATATACAATGTTCAGTGGAGGGTCTGCAGCTGTTTCGGGATTAAAAGGGGGTTTATTGGATGTTCCTTCTGTGTTCTCTGGTGAATCTCTCAGAGCAGAGCTGGAACATTTGACTTCCACAGTGATTCTCCCTACCTGAGTTCGTGTAATTCCCTCCTAGACACCACCAAGGGATGAGGCTGCTGGGACAGACTTCAGGACAGCCCAAACACATGGAGGTGCAGGATTGTCCTTCCCACAGCTGGCCATGAGGACTCACATTGAATGGACGTTTCTGAGTGACTCTGGGACTCGTGTGCCCCACAGAACTATTCCACCCACTTTGACTTGGGCAGAAGAATCATGGAATCATATCATAGAATCCTAGAATGGGTTGGGTGGGAAGGGAGCTCAAAGGTCACAATGCCATGGCACTTCCACAGTGAGATCCATTCCACCTCCACCCTTCCAGGTGAAACAGCCCTGCCCGCAAATCCTCACTTCCACTTCTGGGAGAACCATGTATCCCGATTCTTTGCAGCGTAGGGAAAACTTGATCTCCTCCATCACACCACCAGCCAAAACACACTTGCTGCTTCATCTGGGATTGCACGAACTCTGTGAGGGGAAGCAAGAAAATATGGGGGAGGAAGAAAATCTGGATTTCAGGAGGCAATATTTCTCTGGGATTCTCTCTGTTGAGGCTGAGACGTTTCCTGAGTGTGTCAACAAGTGCTGCATGGAGACAGCTGTCTGTTTGCATCCCTGGCACATTGGGGAAGGTTTTTTCCTGGAGGAAGGTTGAGGTGCTGATGGTACCACCCTGGTGCAGCAGAGCAGCAGATTGTCTCTGTTTGGAAAGTGGCAAAGTCACTCCCAACACTTGCTGAGACATTTGCAAAACGATCCTGGCTCGTCTTTGTAAACTGAGCTCTGAAGGGTTTTTGGCTGGAATATGAACCAGTTGCAGTGGATGTGAGTGCCAGCGAGGGAGATGAAGTTTAAATGTTCGAGCAGCTGAGTGATTCGGCCAAAAAAAAACACCAAAAGAAGGATTTTGAGGACTGTGTTTGCCATCTTCAGCACAGACCTTCAGCAGTTTCAGAGCAACCTTTGTTGGTTGTTTTTCAGGCTCTGTCCCCGGTCTTTTTTTTTTTTTTTTCTTCTTGGTTAGTGCTCCGTGACTGATGAGGATCTCAGTAAAACACAAATTGATTTGCTTGGCTTTCATGGTCACCTCTGGACTGTAATTACTCAGGCAGGAAAAATTAATTAGTCCAGTGTGGGCCGACTGCTGCTCTCCAAGCGCTGCTGAATCTTAATTGGAGAGCTCCAGAGAAAGGTGCTGATTCACACCACGGCGTGATGGGGTGGGGAGTTTTCCAGGGACAGAGGGCGGAGGGGTGGAGGGGGCTGAAGGTCAAGAAGAGATATGTTGTCTGTTGCAATATCAGCAGCTGTACTCTCTTCCCTCTCCTTAGCTGTGATAATGAGCCTGTTAAGGCCTCTTTGCCTCTTTCCAACAACAGCTGCAGTAAAGGACACTGTGCACTCAGCCACACGTGTAGGCATCTCCACGGATCTTTTCTGGAGAAGGCAAAGCTCACCAGGAAAAAAATATACCACAACTCAGTGGGAGTTGATCTCTGAGAAACACTAGGGATTAATCTCTTATTCCTTCCAGTGATGTCGTTTGTGATGATGGTGGAGCCCTGACGTCTCATGGAATCTTAGAATTCCAGGATGGTTTCGGTTGGGGAAACCCTAAAGGTCCCACCCCCTGCCATGGGCAGGGACACCTTCCACCAGCCCAGGTTGCTCCAAGCCCCATCCAACCTGGCTTTGGACACTTCCAGGGATGGGGCAGCCACAGCTTCTCTGGGCAAATATCTGAATTCCCTTTCTTTAGCATGTGAAGCAATCATTTTGTTCTACTTGGGAAGGGCAGGATCACAGTGGGAATAATATTTCCATTTTAAAGAACTACATTTTTGGGGAGAGGAAGACCAACTGGACAGAGAACTCTGAGGGGAAAAACAGATTTGAGGTGTTTATCCAGAGGAACAGCTGATTTAGGGGACTTGTGAGAAGAAAGAGGGAATGGTTTTGCTTCCATACCCATTATAGATAGACCAGAAACTAGTGAGTTTCATTTGCAAAACAGGATTTAGGTCAGAGTCACCAGGGAGAATATTTTGATGTACAGATTAGATGAATATTTATCAGGAGTGATCAATGCCTAGAGGTAGAGAAACAGGCTGGGGACAGCCACAAATTCCTACCCCATGATTCCAGGGCTGAAATGAGGAGCCCTGGGGCTGGTGTTGGGCTCAGTTGCTCACATGGATGTCTTAGTTTGGCTTTGCCTTTTAGAACCCCAGAATCCCAGACTGATTTGGGTTGGAAGGGACCTTAAAGCCCATCTCATCCCACCCCCTTCCACCATCCCAGCTTGCTCCAAGCCTCATCCAACCTGGCCTTGAAAAGCCCACGACCTTCAGCTTCACCGCTGACCAAACTTCTGTCAGTCTTACAGGACAATTTTTCAGGCAAGTTTGAGTTACCTGGGCATCACCCACTTAATAAAACTGTTCTCTTGTGGAGGGGGACTCATCCACATTTCATCTGACAAAGATGCCCCTTTCCTGTCTCATAATGATCCATCTGGGTCACCACATTGACCTCAGCTCTGCTCGGGCTCCATTGCTTGAGCGCCTGAAATTTCTACATGAAAAGGGCTTTTCATTCCAAATCATTTGCACAAAATGAAACCATTTCTTGAAGAAAAATTCATTATCATTTAAACGCTCTGCTTTTCACAAACTTACTGGTATCTAAAATTGATATTTTAATCAAAGCATTACTAAACATCTATCAAACTAATTTAAATAATTACTGCTTTGCTGTCTTTACAGTAGACACAGTTTTCTGTAAGCAAATGCAAATGAGCAAAGGGTGAATGTTTCAAAAATTGTTTTATTAGCTTTAGAAGAAATCTTCCCTAAAATCTGATAGATTGTGTAGAACAAGGAGCATATGTTGGATCTAGTTAATGGAAAGCATTTCACAATCTTGATAAAGAGTAATTTTCCCATTTTTGCCAGTTTCCCTCTATCTAAAGCATTTTTTACATTAAAGATTTGATAATGACTTAACTACCTTGTACCTTTTTCCTGGGAGATAAAATGCCTCTCCATTATTGTGAGCATTTTCAGTCAAACATTTGCTGCTGCTTCATGACACCAAAAATGTGACTCAAGAGGGTTTTCTCAAGGTTGGTGGTTGAGCAGAAAACAGCTCCAGAACCAGTTTTACTGGGCTGGTGAAAGCTAAAAGCTTCAGAAAATGCTCCAGTATCAATACTAATGTTTTTTATACCAGCTCTGTCAGCAGCTTCACCCATAGCTTCTGCTTCCCTGGCATCACGAGTGTCACAGGTGACAACTGAGCCATGACAAAGGCACTGATGGTTCCACACAGGGCAGGTGAGGCAGAAGGATGAGAGATGCCGATGGACTGGGGCAACCAAACCATCTCTATCCCCTGAGACACGGTGGTTTCAGGATTGCTGTCGGCTTCCCTAGAGGAGGAACTTAGTCACGGAATCATTAAGGTTGGAAAAGCCCTCTGAGGTCAGCAGGTCTAGCTATTAACCCACCGCCATCATGGTCACCAATAATCCATGTCCCCAGGTGCCGCATCTGCACCGCCTTTGAACACCTCCAGGGATGGGGACTCCACCTCTGCCCCGGGCAGCCTGTGCCAGTGCCTGACCGCCCTTTCCATGAAGGAATTTTCCCAAATATCCAACCTAATCCTCTCCTGGTGTAACTTGAGGCCGTTCCCTCTCCTCCTGTCCCTTGTTCCTTGGGAGCAGAGCCTGACCCCTACCCCAGCTCCCCGCTCCTGTCAGGGAGTTGCAGAGCCAGAAGGTCCCCCCTGAGCCTCCTTTTCTCCAGGCTGAGCCCCCCCAGCTCCCTCAGCCCCTCCTGCTGCTCCAGCCCCTTCCCAGCTCCATTCCCTTCCCTGCACACGCTCCAGCCCCTCCACGTCCTCCTCGCCATGAGAGGCCCAGAAGCGACCCCAGGATTCGAGGTACCTCAGCAGTGCCCAGCACCGGGGGACGATCACAGTGTGCTGTGGCCACACTGTGCCTGGTAAAAGCCAGGATGCCCTTGGCCTTCTTGCCAGTGATGGGATAACATATTAGCCACAGTAATGAAGACTGTGGTCCAAGACATCCATGTCCTTGACTGACTTGTCTGCCAGAACACCCTCAGGTTCTTCTCCATGTCTCTGGACCCCAATGTGTCTGTCACTGTTGTGGTGTGCGTGAGGTACAACGAGTCGGCCACTGGATTTTAGGTGAGTGCTGATTTCACACCCATGGTGCACTTTCCTCTTGAAATGGCAAGTTCCTGCTCATTCCCAGTCCAAAGTGGCTCATGATCCACCTTCAGCCATCGTTACAGACCCATCTCCCAGTCCCAGTTCCTGCTGATACTTACACAGGACGTCCCTTTCTTCTCTCACAGGAGCTTTCCCCCTAAAGTCATCATGAACACAAGTGACAGAACATGCTGGTCTGGTGGAGGGTGTCCCTGTCCCACTCCAGGAGGTGGAACTTTAAGGAGGTGAGCTTTAAGGTCCCTCCAACCCAAACCATTCTGGGATTCTACAACTGTACTATGTCTCAAATGAGTGCCAGGGCTGGGCTGTCCGGTGTATTCTTAGTGGAAAGAAATAAAGAGCCATATGCAACCTATAAATGCTTAAAACTTTTCCACCCTCCTCATGCCTGCAGTTCATGCATTTTTATTCCTTAACTCCTGGGCCCCTGTTTCCCAGCAAGCACCAAAAAAGGACAGCCTTGGTAGAGATTCTCTAAGGACATGAGTCTGCTTTGTGTTGTCAAATGTCTCCTCACCTGACCTGTTCCAATCAGCAGAAATGATCCAGTTCTTCTGTCGGGCTTGGTGGCACCTCTCAGGTTTGTGTCACATTTCAATCGTGAAGCTTGTATCAAGTTTTTAGTCTTTGGCCACTAAACAAACCTCCCGTTGCTCCAGAAGGACATTTTCTCTCCAGAGATCCCACATTTCCCCAGGAGTCCATGTTCTGTTGCTTTCAGAACTATCTCTGAGCACTATCAGAGGTAAGGACTCCTTTTCTGGGAATTTCCTCCTCGGAGTGAAAACTTGCAGATTCCTTCTATCCACTTTCAGCTCCAGAGCCCAAATCCATGGCTAATTTATTAGAATCTCACAGGAAGTGAGATGGATTTAATCCATGTATATCCTATGCATGGCAGCACTGATCCTACCAGAAAACGCTGCTAAATTATCCAGAAACAATTTAGCTGTGATAACTTATCTTAGACTTTATCAGTTTCCCCTGCTTGCTTGGTTTTATCCATCCTTGTTCTGTAACTTGGACATCCAGCTGACAGCCTACACTTGTCTGAACATCCTTCACCCTCTTTGTGACAGAGGTGTTATATCTGTCACCCTCCAATTATGGGGACTGTCCCTGGTTTGTATAATTATTTTCCATCCTCCCTCTCGATCTGTTGGTCCAGGTGGAAACCAGCATTTCATTTTTCACTTGAGTCAGCCTAAGTAGTGGCTTCTCCCCAGATGCCATCCTGCCTTGTGCCCCACCCTAATTTACACTGTTAATGCCCTTGATATCCCCTTGTTGCTGCTGTTAATTGTGGTAAATAAGATTTTCAGTCTCCGTGACAGGTAACTTGTGATCTATTTTTGCCTCAAGTGTGCAACTGTCCTAATTTTCTCTTTGCTCCCCTTGTTTCTGTGGCTCATGTGCCACCTACTATTATTAATTTTAATTTCCTGAGTGAGGCGGGTTTCTGGTCATTCTGAGTTTCCTTTTCAGTGTGTAACCTCTCAAAAATGCCTCTTCTCGCCACTCTCTCTTCCTTTTGAATTTTGAATTTTAAGTACCTGTGCCTTCTCTGCACAGAGATCCCAGAGCTGCTTAGTCAGACTCAATAATTCATTTCCTTAGATTTCAAAGTTTGCCTTTCTAAGCTTCCAAAGCTTCTTTCTAGACCTACTTTTGCCCATTTTGAAATTTAAAGTGAGAAAAGTCGGCTCAGGATCGCACTTTATTCAAATTTTACTACATTTATGCCCATTGAGGAGCGAGGTTTAAAGCAAGTGTTATACTGCCTTTTGCAAAGAAATACATCGCTTAAAATATCTGAGCCAATATAAGCAGTAATTATACTTTTAATCCATTTTTGAGAGGTTAAAGTCTCCCATAATTCCCATCAACGCTCACTCATTTCATAATTGTAATAAGACTAATCATGGTTAGCCTGGACCTGGTCTAATGGTTAGGCTGGACCTGGGGGTGTGGAGGAGGCTGGTGAGACTTTGTTCCCCCCCAACCCTCCCTCCTGGCACTGCTTTGCCCCTGCCACAACATTACACTTCTGTACGCTCTTTGCTAACACAAAGCACCACCTCTTTTCTTCCATCCATCCCTCCGTCCACCCATCCATTCATCCATCCATCCATTTATCTATCCATTCCT
>VZRE01013681.1:119671-137904 GCA_013396775.1 Cephalopterus ornatus | reverse complement strand
TCCCACCCATCCATTCATCCATCCATCCATCCATTCATCCATCCATCCATCCATCCATCCACCCATCCATCCATCCACCCATCCATCCATCCTGGTTTCCAGCATCCCTGAGGTTTCTCAGAGCCCTTCGTGGTTGTTTCTCCCTTCCATGGGCCTCAATCCTGTTCCATGTGCTCTGGGAATACCCTACTGAGCAGGGAGGTTGGACCAGGTGACCCCACTGGGGTCTCTTCTGACCTTGCCCACTCTGTGATTCAGCGCCGTGGTTGTTGTGAGTCCTGAATATGATCAGCTCAAAGTGTCCTTCCCGGTTTGGTCGTTCCCACATTGTCCCCACGTGACAGATCTCTGTCACTTTTAACAGTCATTGGGTGGTGGGGTCACTTCTGGGCATTGGCTCTTGTGCTGGGGGTGTCCAAATCACAGAACAGTTTGGGCTGAATCACAGAATCACAGGACAGTTTGGGTTTGAAGGGACCTCTGGAGATCCTTCACTCCAACCCCTGTACCCAGGCAGGATCACCCAGAGCAGCACAGGAACACATCCAGGTGGGTTTGAAATATCTCCAGAGAGGGAGGCTCCACACCCTCCTTGGGCAGCTGTTCCAGTGCTCTGCCACCTTCCATAGGAAGAGGTTCTTCTCAAAAATCTTCTCAGTTCACAGAGTTGATCTCTGTCTGAGGCAATGAGGCCTCCTTCTGTCCATTTACCTTCCTGGAAATCACCCATGCTCTTTGAAAGGCAGCTTCCATTTCCTAAACTGTCTGCAATTGTCTGGCTTCATCACGCAGAATTAGGTAGCTTTTGTCTTTCCTGACTCTTCTCGCTTGGAACAGGGGAGGACTTTTCCCAGCTTTCTTTGAAGGAATCACCAAATCATAGAATGGTTTGTGTTGAGAGACACCCTGAAAATCATCCTGTTCCACCCCCTGCCATGGGCAGGGACAACTTCCACTATCCCAGGTTGCTCCAAGCCCTGTCCAACCTGGCCTTGGACACTTCCAGGGATCCAGGGGCAGCCACAGCTTCTCTGGGCAACCTGTGCCAGGGCCTCCCCACCCTCACAGCCAAGAATTCCTTCCCAATATCCCATCTAACCCTGCCCTCTGGCAGTTTGAATCCATTCCCCCTTGTCCTGTCCCTCCATCCCTTGTCCCCAGTCCCTCTCCAGCTCTCCTGGAGCCCCTTTAGGCCCTGGAAGGGGCTCTCAGGTCTCTCTGGACCTTCCCTTCTCCAGGTGAACCCCTGCAGCTCTCCCATCCCTCTGACCATCCCTCCTCTCTTAAACACAACTTCCATATCCTAAGCCGCCATTCCCTGGGTTTAGAACATAATACAGAATGAGGTAACTTTTTATCTTTCCAGACTCTTCTCACTGGGAACAGGGAAGGATTTTCCCCATATTTCTACCAAAGCTTGGAAGTCCTGTGTGATCTTTCGCCATTTCATGGTGTGTTTTACTGTTACGCCCAGTGCAGGGTAAAAGTCATCATGGGAAGTGTCAAAGAACCGGAAACACGACAATAAAAATGATATTTTGATGCAGAATGAGTGAAAAAATTGTTCTCCTTTTCTAGTCACTACAAAGAAAAGAGCTCTAAGCCCTAAAATACCAGAACTGTGACCGAAGAATCAGGAGAAATGGCCTTTTTTTTCAAAGCTGGGATGTTGTCCATTCCCCCAGCTGGGTGGGCAGAGCACTGGAGATCTGGATGGCTGCAACTCATGGCTGATAATTGTCCACAGGGAGCTCTTCTTCTCTCAGAGCCTCGGTTTCTCCTCCCACTCTCTGTCTCCTCCGTTTCCATCAGTGTCTCTCAGATTGTTTTGGACGTGTCCATGCACCCAGCACAACGTGGTCTCAGTCTCCTGAGGGACCCCGAGGCATCCCCACCCCACAAACAACCAGCAGTGATGGTGAGTGTGATCACCCCAGCCAAACTACTCCAGCTCAGCGTCGTTATCTGTGCCCTGAGAAAAATAAACTTTTAATAAGTCTGACATGTCAGCTGTGCCTTCCCTCACTGTCACTGGAGATCTGAAAAAGAGCCCTCCTCGTGTCGTTTGATGAGAAACACGATGGCAGCACGACGTGAGTTGTAGTGCTGGGACAGCAGAGCACCCATATCTCCTGTGTCCACCCCACCTTGGAACATCTGCCACCCATAATCCCTGGATACTGGTTTGCAGGTTGCTCCATTCTCTTGGTTTCCTCTCAATTTAAGCTTAGTTTGGAAGGTCTTTGGCTCTGCAGCTGTGTTACCTCTCCAGAGAGCACGTGAGGAAGCTGCCGGTCTCTTTGTCCTATAAAAAGTCCTCTTTATCATCTATCACTGGGATATATCTGCTAGCAGTTACACTGTGGACGAGTTTCAGACATGAGACACTGTAAAAACACCTCTGCAGAGGAGCAGGGGGCACTTCATGCAGTCACATGAGCTTCTGGTTTCTCAGAATCCCTGTGGAGCCCCTTTAGGCGACAACGGGGACACAAACCCTTGCCAGGCACCAACAGGGCCATGGGATTTCCACCACTGGGGTGGTCAAAGCATGACTGAACAAGACCCAGGCAAAATGATGACCTGCTTAGAGCATGGAGGGACCAAGAGATCTCCAGAGGTCCTTTCCAACCCTAGTTTTTTCTATTATTATACGAAATTACTACAGAATGACCCTTTTTCAATATTCCTGCCTGAGGAAACATCTCTGGCACCTGGGAAAGGTTCTTATAGTGCTGACAAACTTCACAAAGAAGGCAGGGCCCCCATCTTCGCACCATTTAACATTTCTACTGAAACATTTCTCACCTGTATTTCCAATTTGTCATTTCTTCGCTATGAGGGTGGGGAGGCCCTGGCACAGGTTGCCCAGAGAAGCTGTGGCTGCCCCTGGATCCCTGGAAGTGTCCAAGGCCAGGTTGGACGGGGCTTGGAGCAACCTGGGCTAGTGGGAGGTGTCCCTGCCCAGGGCAAGGGGTGGAACTGGATGGGCTTTAAGGTCCCTTTCAACCTAAACCATTCCGGGATTCTTTTCGATGTTTTGTTTCTGTTTTATTTTTTTTTTTTATCCAAGAATTCCCACCCGAAATAAATCATATGCTTGGGCTTTCATCATTTTTTATAGAAGTTGTGCTTCAACATCTCCCCATCTCTAGGGAAGGTAAAAGGAAACACTTGTGTACCAGATCCTCAGTGAATCCTGCTTTTCTTCGGGAGTCACTGCAGTGCAGATAATCCCACATGGCTCCTTTCCTCTTTTCCCCAATATTCTGAACATTCTGTTGCCTCAGTCGAACCACGAGAAATGGCAACACTGAGGACATTTTTGTGTGTGTGTGTCTTTAAACCTTTTTAAAGCATGAAATCATGGACAGCCCTCATTTCCCAAAGTCCTGGAGGCAGAAAGGGACATCAAACTTAGTGACTGCCGTGACTTCTCCTGAACAGGAAGATTCCAGCCCAGAATGTCCTGAACGAGGAGATTCCAGCCCAAAATATCATCAGGTTGTTGGATCTGGAAGGCACACTGAAAAAAAAACCAAAATTCTCTTTGTTCTTATACCTTTTCAGGTAAAATTTTGGCTGTTTTTTCCTTTGTTTGGGTGGGGTTTCTTTGAGCAGTTCTTTGAGCAGCTCTTTGAGCAGTTTCTTTGGGTGTTTCTGGAAGAGAAAATCCACTTGAAACGTATGGACAGTTCAGAGCCTTGTTAAAAGAGACAATCTGGTATTTCCTATATTTTAAATTGATGTTTGGCGTTGACAATTTAATTAACATAGTTCTTGATGCTTCATTAAGGACAATAAAAAACAACACTGGCTCCCCGAGAAAACCCTTTTCTCACCTCTGCTCCTCTGGGGAAAAAAACTTCCTTTGTGTTTGCCTGGTTTGTATCTTTTAATGCAATCAGTTATGAAGAATCATTTCCCTATCTCTTATTTATTTCCTTAAGTCTTTTATGAGGGCCCTTATAAAGTGTTTTCAAAATCCAAGTAAATGACACGCTCTGAGGTCACCTTGCTCTCCCATTTTATTAAGTTTCCCAGGTTAACAAGACACGCTTCTCCCTTCAAAAGCTCTGATGGTTTGACCCAATCAGGCTGCTCTGAGTTTATCTAAACGTTGGATTATTTGGTTCTTAATTAGACTGTTTCTCTGGGACTGGTGTTCCTGACACCGGTGGGCAACTTTCTAATCTTCTCAGTAATTGCTGCTGGTAGAAACAGAGGGACTGATGCAAAGTCCACTGGAAAAGCAGCCTCAGGAACTGCATTAAAACCTGGGTGGAAATATCTTTTGGACCTGGTTGGCAGCTCCTCTCACAGCTCCATAGCTTTGGGTTTAATGGCTGAAGGTTCTTTCAAGGCCATAATCTTGTTTTCTGAACCAAATTAAAAAAAACAACAAAGCAAACCAAACAAAAAAACCCCCGCAACGAAATAAGAAAAGAACAAACAAAACCAAACAACCCCCCCCACACACACACACAAAACCCAAAACAATACAAAACAAAAAAACCCACAGAAAAAAACCCACAAAACAAAACAAAAAAACCCCAAGAAAACAAAACAAACAAACAAGCAAAAGGGACAAAACCAAACAAAAACCAAAACCAAGGTCAACAAGAACCACTAAACAAACAAAACCCAACCAATAAACAAAACCACCACAAAAATACCCCAAATAAGCAACACAAAGCCCAAGGTTCTCCTTGCAAAGTACAATCACTCTCTGTATTATTCTATCTATAGACTGCGTGACTCTTTTATACATTTTTTATATGTTTTTCTTCCCCTTCTCACCTCCAGGTGCACCTCTTGTTGGCAGAAATCTCTTCCTTGTCACACTTTACAAACTTCACAAGGCTTGGGGAACAAAATACCCCAAAAAAACAAAGGTAGCTCAACCCCCCTTCACACCCCACCCCTGTCAGTGGACACGACGTGACTTTGTGTGTGTGCTTTTCCCACCTGGAAGGTTTGCTATCCTTGTATTTGCTGTCTTCCGGAACCTACAGAATCGCTGAGGTTGGAAAACCCCTCCAAGGCTCCCATGAGTCCATTAACCCAGCACCGCCAGGTTCATCACTAAATGTCCCCAGGTGCCACATCCGCGTGTTTTTTGAAGCCTTCCAGGGATGGGGACTCCGCCACTGCCCTGGGCAGCCTGTGCCAGTGGCTGACTGCCCTTTCCACGAAGAAATTTTCCCTAAAATCCTGTTTGAACCTCCCCTGGAGCCACTTCCTCTTGTCCCATCACTTGTTCCCTGGGGGGCATCTTCTACCTGAGGAAGGAGAGTGGAGCAACATGAAGAAGAATCCAGATTTTACATGAACCAAAGGATACCTTTCCATTTGCCATTTCCACCCTTTTTATGCTTAAAGCTATGGAGGATCAGTCTGAAAACGTTAAAAAAAGTAGTTGGAGGTGTTACTTGTGTAACTCATTCTGTGGAGCTGTGCAGGACCAGGCACAGCAGCCAGTAAGTGCAGCTGAAACAACTTCTAACCCACAGCTTTTGGTTGCAAGTCCCAGTTTCTGGCTCAGTTTCAGGAACACCACATTCCAAGCAGGATTTCCTGCCCGCAGGTGTCTGTTTAAGACAGGTTGCCCACAGAAGATGTGGCTGCCCCATCCCTGGAAGTGTCCAAGGCCCAGGTTGGATGGGTCTGGGAGCAACCTGGGCTAGTGGGATAGTGGGAAGTGGGTGGGACTGGATGAGCTTTAAGGTCCCTTCCAACCCAAACTAGTCTGGGATTCTGTGATTCTAAGGAGGAGAAGACATTAGGGGAGAATGATGGCCTTAGAGCATAAAGCCCATCTTTCCCTTGGGGAGCAGGGTGGATTGGAGCTCTAAGAACCCCTGGCTTTGGGCTGTGGCTTTTGATCTTCTGCAATGGGCAGGGAAAGGACCAGGAACCCAGAGGAAACGACGGGATTGTACAGGAGTTGCCTCCCTCATTCTATCATCAGAATCACAGAAACTCAGAATCACAGAATCTCAGAACATGCCGAGTTGGGAGGGACCCACAAGGATTATCCAGTCCAACCCTCAGCCCTGCACAGGACCATCCCCAAGAGTCCCACCCTGTGCCCCAGAGGATCAGCCAAACCCTCCTGGAGCTCTGGCAGCCTTGGGGCTGTGCCCACTGCCCTGGGGAGCCTGGTCAGTGCCCAACCACCCTCTGGGGGAAGGACCTTTTCCTGAGATCCAACCTGAACCTCCCTGACACAGCTCCAGGCCATTCCCTGGGTCCCTGTCATGCCCCATGCCTGAGAGGATCATCCAAACGCTCCTTGAGCTCTGGCAGCTTTGGTGCTGTGGGATGGGTGCTTTCATTATTCTCAATTTGAAGAAGTTTTGAGCAGTGGGAAGGACACCCTTGCTGGCCCTGTGCTTCCTCCCAAACTCGATCACACATCATGATGCTTTTCCTTCGCTTTACATCCTTTAACCTTGGGCTATTTCTCCGTTTTGCAAGTGTTTTCTCTTTTCCTGTCTCCTCTCTTGGTGTCCAACACCGATCTTTTCCTCCTTGAGCATCTTTCTCCATTCCCTGTGTTTTCCCTCCCTTCCCTGCAGTCAGACGGTGTTGCCTTGATCAGTGAAGTGGCAACGTGTCACTTATACCACAATCTGCAGTGGCCAGAGCAGCTCCAGCACCGCTGCAGACCCCAGGGAGACCACCCATCACCCCATTTGGACACTGCCTGTCGCAGTTCCTCACTCTGAAGGATGTGACGCTGCCAAGAGCAATCTCATCTCCTCGGCACCCATCCATTGCCTCTCCTCGCAGACCCTCAAGGTATCCAAGTCAAGCCACCTCCCTTCACCCTGTCCCCTCTGCCTGTCCCACACTCCTCTTTCCTCAGGGCCCTTCTTTTCTTTCCAGCAACAGGATCTCCTGCTGTTTGACTCCCCACCTCCCAGCTGCCTTGGGCTGAACCACTGGGAGAGGAAAAGCTGTAAATAACAGGAGGCAGAGGGGGAATACCCAACAATCTCTGCAAAGCAGACATTTAAGGGAGCAGAAAATTGATAAAGGGTTTTAAGGTCCGCAGCGAAAAATCCACAGTTGCAATCAATAGGGCAAAGTTGTTTTCCAAGTACATTAGAAGCCAAAATTCTGGTGATGACACGGATCCAATACGAGATGGGGCTTTGCTCAGTAAGGCTGCAAGAAGTAAAGAGTGTATTGTGTGCAGGTTTTGTTCTATATTTTGGGAAAAAAACAGGCTAAAGAGCAATATATTGTGTATGAGATCACTTTTTTGGTAAAGAGAACTGTATGTGTCTAACAAAGAGTTCTTAGAGAACTGATTTTTTAATGAATGGTGGTAGAAAAACTTGCAGCATGTGATATCACCAAAACCTTAACCACATTAGACTCAGGCCAGGTTGGACAGGGCTTGGAGCAACCTGGGCTAGTGGGAAGTGTCCCTTTAAGGTCCCTTCCAACCCCAACCATCTGTGATTCTATGATTTAAACCCAGCTGACATTTCAAAGCCTAATTCTCCAATGAAGGATGTGTAGGAGTTTCTGCTGGACGTGTTCATGGCTCAGCTCCGAGATCTGAAGCCACGCCGGGTGTTCCAGCTGAGGCTGTAACCAAAAAAAAGGGACAAAAAACCCAAACAAAACCCCAAAACCGAGGTCGACAAAAACACTAAACAAAATAAAAGCAAACGAACAACGAATGAAACCACCACAAAAACACCCAGGGTGGACCATGGGCTGGGGTGGTGACGCCACAGCGATGAGCAGACACGAGCAGAAAGGACGATACAACATTTGGCAAAGTCTGGTAAAAACCTTTTTTATGTAGGCAAACTTCAACCTCCTGGTGATGAAGAGCAGACACCGGTGTGCTGGTCCCAGCAAGCAGCCAAACCCCTGCCCAGCTGCTCCCTCGCTGCTCCCGCAGCCCAGCGGGAGACAGGTTTGGAAGGGCAGGAACGAGAAAACTCTTGGGCTGAGATAAAGACAAAAGATCACTTGCCGGATATCACAGAAATCATTATAGGAATCACAGAATGGTTGGGGTTGGAGGCACCTCAAAGGTCACTGAGATCCAACACCCCCACCATGGGCAGGGATGTCCCCCCCCAGATCGGGGTGCTCTCAGGGCCCCATCGTTGTGGACTGAACAGAATTGACTTAGGGACATTAATTTAGTGCCAAATCATAAATATAAATATATATATCATATATTATATATGATATATTATATATTCTATTATGCATATTATATATTATATATTAATGCAATATGTAGTTATTAAATGCAACACATGACTTTGTATATATTGTGTATTTTATATATAATTTTATGTAAATATATATTAAATATAGTTTCATATATATATATAATTTATATGTATAATTTTTGATTCAGGTATTGGGAATAAAAAAATACAAATATTAACCCACAGAGGGAAAGAACCTTTCCTCCCTCCTTTCCCAGGGCTGACTTCAGTCCAAGCCCCTGCCTTGCCCCTGTTGTTGTCACCAGAGGTCACACCCAACCCCCTCGTTACAAAACAGCAGCACAGGTTGGGAGTGCAGTTCTCCTTCTGTACCTCTGCTCCAGTGTGGGTCCTCCCCAGGCTGGATGTATCCATCCTGACAGCAATATCCATCTGCAGCTCCTCCATGGAATGCAGGGAACACCTGCTCTGCCACGGAGCTCCCACCATGCTACCAAAACCTTGCCACAAATGCCCACTCAGATACCTGTTAAAAGGGGTTCTCTCTTTCAAAGCAATGATTTGGGATCAGACTGGGGAGAAAAGGGTCCCTTTTCTGTCTCTGCAAGGCTGTTTTGAGGGCTCAGAGAAATAAAAACGTGCTCCTGGCTTCATTTGGTTTAGCCCAACTCACAGATTTTTCCAAGTCCACTCTCGAACTGTTTAGATTTTCTGGTCCTAAAACCATCCATCAGTGCAGACAAGTCTTGTCCACTGTTATTAATGTTCAAGTCCTTCTTCCTCCATACCCATCCCTCATCATGACAATGTTCTTCTGGCTGAATTCACTGCCGTGGTTTGGATCCGGCTTTCCTGCCGAGTGTTCAAACCTTACAGTTTGTGGCCTCTCCCCCCTCGCCAAACACAAGGGAAAGGGAGAAGGGAAAAGCTACTGAGAGCACTGAAATGACCAAACCAAAGCTATATAAATATATATGTATGTATGTATTTACACCTATATACAATTAGAATACTATGCACACAGAAAAAAAGAAGGACCAGGCCTCACTCCTCCACACGGGAAGAACTGGTAGCAGAGAACCTGCTCCCAGATCCACCGGAAGGGAAAGAGAAGGAAAGTCTTCTCCCCCTTCTTATTTTTACCCTGGTTTACGTAAAAAATCGTATGGAATACTGGGAACATGGCCACTTCCTCGGTTACGACCTGGTTACCAAGGAAGGCCTAGAATCAAAACCGCTACACTCACCACGGACTCAACTTATCTGTGGGGCGCAGCACTCCCAGAACTGAGGAGTAGCGGCCCCAGTTCCAGGAACAGAATTCGAAACTCTGCATACATCAGAGTGAGGATCGAGAAAGCAGGATGAGAGAGCAGGATTTGTGACAAGGGTGATGCTGAGCACAGGGGTGTCCACGGCCCCGCGCTGGAGATGACAATGACACAGGTTGTGTGGAGTTTCTTCCACATGAGTTCACGTGTCTATCCAAGAGCAGCACTTAGGCAACTTGTGAAATTGGGATTTGGAGCATGAAACTTATTCCTATGTTTAGACACTTAGACCTCTGTCTTCTTATGAAACACGTACGACCGTGACGTATCCGGCGGTCAGAGCACCTGCCTGAGAGACAGAGGGCAAATCCCACTTCCCAGCTGAAATCCACGGGGATAACTGCAATCCTTTGGGGAAGGGAGAACACAAGTAGCTCCCCCTCACTCGCTGTGAGGACTCGACATTGGAAAAGGAGCATAATCTGTGTGTGTTTTGAAACGGAGCCTAAAACGCACAGGTGCGTGGAACAGGCAGGTAGGAAACCTCTTATGTGCAACCTGCTGGAAAAACTGTGCCTTGAGGTTCTGCTCTGACTGCTTGGGTGTGCTACATCTGACATTTGTTGGATAAGTTAAAATAAAAAGTAAGATCCAGAGAGCAGGGATTAGTCAATTTATGTCTGGGGTGACCTTGGCTCAGTTCTGCTCTGTAGAGTGACAGCAAGACACGTTCTGCACATCCAGATCCGTGCCCAGCAGCACCAGCTGCCCAGTTTAGGTCGAGGGAACCCAGCCCTGATCCCTCTGGGCATGAAGGGGAAATGCAAACACTCTGAGTGCATTGAGGTATCACCTCCTGCTAACAGAAAAAACACCCCATCCTAAAGGTTAATCTTGAGCCAGGTCATTGCATGAATGTAAAATACAACACTGGGGTTTGGATCCACCTGTTGGCTTTTGAACTTCCCTGCCTCTCCCCATGCCACAGTGAGGAACACCAATGGAAGTTGCCAGTTTTCAAGTGGAATGAGGGAGTTTTCTCTTCTCTGCAGCAGCTCTGTTGCCACCTGTGCCCAGAAATAAGCACCACCTGAGTCAGCAGCGCCATTCCCTGCTCCCTCAGTTGGTTCTTTCCCATCAGACTTAAACACTTTCCACGAAAAACAGGGAAGAGAAGCCACCCAAAGTCCTGCTCAGGCAGGAGTGGGAATGTGGCACTTAATAATGTAGTTTAACCAATGTGGGGTTAGTGGTGAATGTGGTATCAAAAATGGTGCTTGGCATCGGTGCTGTGCTCCAAACCGGGGAGCAGAAACTGTCCCCTGCCCTTCAGAGAATCATGGAATCATTTAGGTTGGAAAAGTCTTTTGAGATCATTGAGTCCAACCATTCCCCCAGCACTGCCAGGTCCACCACTAAACCATGTCCCCACGTGCCACATCCACATGTTTTTGGAACACTTCCAGGGGTGGTGAATCCACCACCTCCCTGGGCAGCCCCTTTCAATGCCTGATCACCCTTTCCATGAAGGAATTTTCCCCAATATCCAATCTAAACCTGCCCTGGCACAACTTGAGGCCATTTCCTCGTCCCAGGAGCCAGTCCTGCCCTGGGCATCCAGAGGGAACCAATTCCAGGAATCAATCCTGCCCTTGGCATCCAGAGGGAACCAAACCCAGAAACCACTCCTGCCTTGGGCATCCAGAGGGAAATAAACCCAAGAACCAATCCTGCTCTGGGCATCCAAAGAAAACCAAACCCTGGGCATCCAGAGGGAACCAAACCCAGGAACCAATCCTGCCCCGGGCATCCAGAGGGAACCAAACCCAGGAACCAGTCCTGCCCTTGGCATCCAGAGGGAACCAAAGCCCCGGAGCAGCACCAGCCCAGCCCCGTGTGTCCCTCCTGGCTGCCAGGACACCTGCAAGCACAGACGTGCAGGAAACCCGTGTGTGCCCCTGGCGTGCCCTATGCCACCCGTGTGGCCTGGCAGCCCTGGCAGCCAGAGGTCAGCCCAGCCCAGTCCCAGGCTGACTTTGCTCCATCCTGGCTTTGCTCTGACGGCTCCTCCGAGACGCTGCCTCAGCGCGGGGAGTTCATGAATGTGACATATCATTCAATATCGTCGACCATAAGCCACTCTGTTGCCATGGCGACCGCATCCTTAGCCCAATTCCTGGGGCTCCTCAGGTCTGCTTGATATTCACCTTGACACCTTCACAGGAGACCTTGGGGAAGCACATTAAGTGTGAAAACACCTCGTGCTCCCGGGGCGAGGTAATTCCTCCCCAGACGAGCCCGTGGCCTGAGCACCGGGAGAGGGGCTCCCACCCCCGACTCCCGGCCGTCCTCCCCTTCCCTCTGTCCCTGCACAGATAATGAGCTGCAAAGCCCAACCTGGGCAGAGCCCAGCCTCCTCTCTAATCAGAAATGCTGAATTCTCGGAGCTGTGCCCAGGCTCCCGCTGGAAGAGCAGGAGCAGATGGGATTAGGGCTGCGTGTGAAATATTGACCCTAGCTAACACAATTTTCCTGGATTTCTGAGCCCAGCAGGTGGCTGGCTCTCCTTACTTTGAGCCTTCCTTCTTTCTTGTCCAATTATTCCTTTTCCCCCACCTCATTTTCTGGGCCAGGCATTAAGTTTTCTGATTCCTTCCCAGGGATTTTTCCTCAGAACTTTTCCTTACACGTTCTGTCAGTCTGCTCCTACGTGTGTCTCGCCACTGGTTGATCCCTTGCCCACACTGTCCCAGTTCCCTAATTCCTGCCAGCTTATGGGACTGGCATTTCTGTACACAGCTGACAGGTTCTGTCCCTCGCTCCTTCCACCCATCAGGGAAGGATCACAGGGCACCATAAGGGTAAAAAAATGACATGTAATAGCAGGCAAGATGCCCAGTCAGGCAAATTAGGGTTGTCCTGTGCAGGGCCAGGAGCTGGACTCCATGATCCTTGTGGGTCCCTTCCAGCTCAGCACGTTCCAAATCTGATGATTCTAAATTTTCAGGTGACATGGTAAGTGGGAATGGTGAATACATTTGTTTCCAGCCTTCCCCAACAGCTACTGATGATGGCACGTGGGTCCTTCTGCTCTATCTCTTCATCCCAGGTCTCTCTCCAGAACTCCTACCCATGGATAAATCAGCTCTGCCTGATGATGTGTCCCCACTGGAGATTTCCAGAGGTCTGCTTCAAAACCCAGTCACAGAGTGAGTGAGAGAGTGCCAGAGCTCTGCACAGTCCTGCAACTGGAAGGAGGAAGACTTTGGGCTGTTGGGAATGTCTTCTTTTCTTAGCGTGGGGTTTGGATGTGCTGGGAGAATGGTTGGACCTGATGGTCTTAGAGGGCTTTTTCCACATTAAAAATCTCATCCGAATTCCTGTTTCCTCTCCATTTGATGCCTGGTTGGATGGGAGGACTCCATGGAAAGGCTGTAAACTGCACAGAATCCATAACAGGTGTCAGGAAGTTGCACTAGGAGAGGTTTAGGCTGGATATTAGAAAATTTCCTTATGGAAAGGGTGGTCAGGCGCTGGCACAGGCTGCCCAGGGCAGTGGTGGAGTCACCACTCCTGGAACTGTTCAAAAAACGTGTGGACATGGCACTTGGGGACATGGGTTAGTGGTGGCCTTGGCAGTGCTGGCAGCATGGTTGGACTCGATGATCTCAGCGGGCTTTTCCAACCTTAACAATTCCATGACCCTATGAAAGGCAGGGGAGAGTTTCTGTTCCCTGGTTTGGAGCACAGCACCGATGCCAAGCACCACTTCTGACTGTGCCTTGTCTGGAGACCTGTGTGCCAAGAAACCACTTCTTTATATCTCCCAGAGCAGAAGGGTGTTATCCTAACTGTTCCTCAGCACAGAAGAAATTGGGAAACTGAGGCACCATCACCATAAGAATAGCACAAAACATCCCTGTGCTGTCCACACTCCATGAGTTATCCACAGCTGTGTGGCAGCAGGAGCTGGATGAGATGGAGAACCCTGGGTGAAGGATGTTTCATAGTTCACAAGGGCTCACACGTGCCCTGGCCTCGCTCGGCCACAGCAGCGGTGAGAGGACCAGTGCTGGGAAGGGACAATTTCAGCTCAGCACTGAGGACATGGGACTGCACCGTGCTGTCCTCACATCCTCTGCCTCCTCCTGTGATGTTTGGGCTGCTGCAAAGGTTGGCAGTGAGTTGGGAAATTATCAAGGAAACCTTTTTCATAGGAAATGCTATTTGAGCCCTACAAAAATCCCGTGCTTTTGATAGTGCTCTCCCCAGGAAGGTGTCCGAGGGCAGGAGAGCCTCCTCTTGCTCTGTGGCTGTGTCTGCTTAACCAGCAGGGGAGACCAGGCTGAAGGCTGTTTTCCAGCTCTGGAGAAGGGAATTATACATGAGCTTCCCTCACAGGCAACCCCCCTCCACCCTCCCATGCTCTGCCAGCCCACTGCCATTTCTTCTTCTTTCTGCTTCTCCAAGGTTTCAAGCCATGCTGGATTTCATTCGTGTTTCACCCATCCCAGGGTTGTGTTCCTGTATCCTCCTGCATCTGACAGCAAAGCACTTGCAGGGGAGCTCTGCTCCCCACCACCCCCCATCACAGCACCCTCCTAGTAGCTGGGGCTCTGTCTGAAGAAGGGCAGCTCTGGATTTGGGGATCCCAACCAGCTTTTTGGTGTTTTTTCATGTTTCTACCCACTGGGCATTTCTACAAGACAGTGGTGCTGCCACACCTGGAGCTAAGCTTCAGTGAGCCCCAGAGCCAGCCCCTGGCACCTGCGATCTCCAGCTTCAGGGGAGTGTCATAAATCCAGGCAAACATGAATTTCAGACGTGTTTGTGCCAATTACTGGCAGGTTGTGCCAGCCCCACACTCACCACGTGGCTCCTGTGAATCCCACCCCACACAACTCACTTTCCCTGAGGTGCTGGATCATAGAAACAGAGAATCATGGAATGGTTGGGATTGGAGGGACCTTAAAGATTATCCTGTTCTGACCCCCTGCCATGGGCAGGGACACCTTCCACTAGCCCAGGTTGCTCCAAACTGGCCTTGGGCACCTCAAGGGATAGGGCATCAACAGCTTCTCTGGACAACCTGTGCCAGGGCCTCCCCACTCTCACAGCCAAGAATTCCTTCCCAATATCCCATCTAACCCTGCCCTCTGGCAGTGGGAAGCCATTCCCTCTTGTCCTGTCCCTCCAAGCCCTTGTCCCAAGTCCCTCTCCAGCTCTTGCAGGCCCTTCAGGGACCCTCAGGATGGGAAAGTGCCTGTCCTGGCTCTGTGCTGTCCGTGGCAGCCTGGAGATGGACCCTGTGGATCAGCACCTGCAGGTCTCAGCCCGGGGAAATGCCAGGGACGCTGTAACCCACAGGGTGGGTGCAGACCCCATTCCAGCTCCCTGGAATGGCAGGAGCTGTGGGACCACAACAGCCACAGGCAGGACAGGGGAGCAGTGCTTTGCTTCTTCCCCTGCAGAAGGGAAGGGCTGGGAGGGCTGGGATATTCTTGCCGAGCCCTTCTCTTGTGATTCATTAGCTTTGAAATACCTCGTGTTCATCTGAGGACACTTGATCTTCTCTGATACCACCAGATCATCAGGAGGAGCTGTCACGTTTGATGGCAGGGGCTGAGCAGGGCAGGGAAGCAGGTTGTTGAGGCTGAGGTGTCTCTGCCTGGACCGGTTTGACCTGTGATGGGATGGGAGATTGGGATGTGCTGTCACAGGGCTTGATCCCCGGCCAAGATAAGGTTTGAGCAATCACTCAAGGGCTTATCTGAGCAAACAGAGCCATCCTGGATCCAGGCCAGTCTCTGGGGCTGCCTGGGAGAGTCAGGGGCTGTGCTCCTGCAGAGGAGAACATGGGTCTGTTCTTTGGGATGAGTACAGGAGGCCACAACACCCTCCCCACCCCCTGCAAGCTTCTGGACACTGCTCTGCTCCCAGCACTCCATCCAGCAATGCCTCACTGCTTGGGAGATGTTTGATTTTAAACCCAGACCCTTCACCCACCCACGCCAGTAACACACCCCCAAGCCCCCAGCAGCTGTTTCTGTGCACACAGACCCAAAAACTGACCTGAGGTGGCACAGAAACGGCACATTTTTGTCACTCCCCTTCCAACCTCTGCTCTTCACTCCATCTGCTCCTTCTCTAGGACTTCATTCCTACAAAGGCCTGCCAGCTGGAACCAGAGGAAGACAGAAATGTTCTTCCCAGCATGGCCTTCTTTATAAGGTAGGAAAACAGGGTCAGGCAGAGCCCCTGGCAGAGGTGTGGTGTGCAGGCAGGATTGGAGATGGTCCCTGCATGATATGGCAGTTCCTGCTGGCACAGGAACCTCAGTAGGAACGGCTGGGAGCCATCAGGAGAGGATATTTGGGGATCATGATCCCAGAGGGGGAGCACCTGGTGCTTTCATTTGGCTGAACTTGCATGAGAAATGACCAAGACTGGTGCAATCTTCCCAATTCCTGTCAGCCCAGGGACATGCACATGGAACGAACCAGGAGCCTCTGGAGCAGTGTTGAGTTCTACCACCAGTCAGACACTCTCTGGGTGAAGCAGCTGTGAGGAAGAGCTGTGAAGATGCCTCTGCAGGGGCTGAGGAGAGCAGTCTGTCCTGCACCTTGGCTCTTGCTTTCTTGGAGCCACAGGAAGGTGGAAAACCCCTCTGGGGGACCTCTAACCTCCTGATCTGTCCCCAGGGCTAACCAAAGCCATAGCACATTCCCCAAAGAAGCTGTGGCTACCTCACCCCTGGAAGTGTCCAAGGCCAGGTTGGACAGGGCTTGGAGCAACCTGGGCTAGTGGAAGGTGTCCCTGCCCATGGCAGGGGGTGGAACAAGATGAACTTTAAGGTCCCTTCCAACCCAAGCCTTTCTATGATTCTGTGATTTCTCACAACCTTGTCCAGTCCAGTTTTGAAAATCTCCAGGGCCAGAGATTTTTGACCACACCTTTGCTGCAGACCTTTCCCCAGCCAGCTTAAAGAGACCCAGGGCCCTCACCGGACTTTGCAGGCTTTTTTTGACATCCCCCTTGCACCAGAGTGCCCTCAAACTGTCCACAGTTCTCACTGGTGCTGCTGAGGATACCTGTCTAGTCCATCAGCAGTCCATCCAACTGCATCTCCCACCCAGGAGACATCCCTTAGGACGGCTGTCCCAGGAGCAGGACTGATTGCCAGGGGAGCAGACTGGAAGACATCACCCAGAAGCAAAATGCTGGTCTGAAGGAGATCAGACCACCGTCTGTAAACATTTTGGGGGACTCAATAACTGGGGAGGAGCTGCATAGTGGTGGTGGAATGAAAGACAGGGATGGGTTCACAGGTCAGCTAAGTTTAGACTGGAAACTCGGGGTGGTGGAAGGTGCAGCCGTAGGAACAGCCTGGAGAAACTCCCAGTTTCGTGTCAGGAAGGAGGACATTTCAGAGGAGGTGCAAAAAAGGATGGCAAATTCCAAAGAGAGCTGCCTGGAAGAAGATGGTACCTGGGGAAGATGGGCTGGGTTGTTGTGGGTGGGAGGGAGCTGACGGGATTTACTGACAGACACCCAGATGACTCAACAGAACCCAACATGCCCCGTTTGGCCTGAATTACTCGCACCTTTCACAGCAGGAATGTGAGTCCCTGGATAGTTTGGCTTTCTTGGAGCTACATCAGGCTCCTGTGGGCCCAGGGGACCCANTGCAAAAAAGGATGGCAAATTCCAAAGAGAGCTGCCTGGAAGAAGATGGTACCTGTGAGGTGGGAGGGGGAGGCAAGAAAACTGAAAGGGATATTCCACAGGGTCCTGGTCAGTTCCCCAGCCTCGCTCAAAGTGGGGGCAAACAGGAGAAGAATGAGAAAATCAAAGGCACATCTCCAAAGTTACATTTTTTATACATATATATATATATATAAAAGGAAAGCATTTCATCCACCTGCTTGCATTTTCCTTGGTGCTTCTTTTCCAGTGCTTTGATAAGCAAGAGACTTATAAAAATGTTACGGAAGACATTTCCTTCCCCCAACAACCACTTTCCCTTATCAATTCCCCCCAAATGAAAAGATTATTAAAAAAAAAAAATAATAATGGAGGGAGGAAGAAAGAAAGAAAGAAAAGAAAGGAGAAAAGCCACAAAGGTTCCTGTGGTTTAACAAGGCCATTGTGGGCGATATGAAAGAAACTGAGGAACCCACGGGCTGGCTTTGATGTGGAGCCTTTGAAAACCTTGAGCAGCGAGAAGCAGCCCTGACCCAGGCACGTCCTGATGAAAAGGGGAGAGCAGGGACTTGTCACACGGAGCCGGGGCTGTCACAATCACACGGAGGTGTGGCGTCTCCAGACGTGGCTTTGCTGACGCTCAGTGTCAGGCCGGCTCTGTGCAGTCCAGTCCCAACCCAGGCAGGAGCTGCAGGAAGGGCTGGGTGGCACCGGTGCTCCGCACACCCAGGTGCGAGGAGCTGCGGGAGTCACCTCCCCTCCTCGCTCCGCGAATTCCCGGGCGGGAGGCAGGATGGAATTCCCGGTGTGCATGGAAGGCAGAGGGAGCTGCTGGGCTTTGCTTCCCCTGGCAGTCACAGAATCCCAGAATGTGCTGAGCTGGGAGGGACCCACAAGGATCATCCAGTCCAACCCTCAGCCCTCCAAAGAGTCACGCTCTGTGCCCCAGAGGATCAGCCAAACCCTCCTGGAGCTCTGGCAGCCTTGGGGCTGTGCCCACTGCCCTGGGGAGCCTGGTCAGTGCCCAACCACCCTCTGGGGGAAGAACCTT
>VZRE01013681.1:103820-113930 GCA_013396775.1 Cephalopterus ornatus | reverse complement strand
CTGGGACGGGTGATCTGCCAACTTATCATAGAAAATGATGTGTTGTGCTCAGGTCTCAACTGCTCCCTCCTGCTGCCTGCAGACACAGATTTTTGGCAGCGTTTCCCCCCCCCTTCCCAAGCCCTCTGTCTCTCTCCTTGCTCCCCAGGTCCTTCCCTCTCATCTCTCCCATCAGAGATCTGCTGTCTGCAGGCAGAGAAAGGCACCGAGGATTTTGGAAGCAGGAGGGTTTATTTTTCCCCTGGGGACTGAGTGCTCCGCCCTGCGCAGTCAGGGCTGTGCAGCCCAGACAGCCTGGCCTTTCGCTAACCCCCTGGGAGGCTCTGGGGCCGCTCACCCCTCGCTTTGCACAGCAAACAGCTGCAGAAATACATCTTCCTGCAGATTCTCGTGCAAGCTGGAACAGGCACGTGTGGTTCAGGGGAGAGGGACAGAGCCCTTGGTGCAGGAAATGTCTCCAAAGCCAATGCAAAGCAGCCCCAAGGAGCCTTTGCAGGAAGGCAGGAGAAAGGCTCTGTCCTGAGGAAGGAGCCCAGCACTGACGGGCTATTGTGAACTCCACGAGAAACTGTAAGGAATCAGTAAAGGATTTGATTTGATTTATTTTAATTCCCAGGGAAGCTCGTTCTGCCCACCTGCATCCTCACATGCCCGTTACAAACACCAGGATACGTGTGCCCAGGTGGGGGACACTGCAATAAATTAATGGCCAAAACCCCTTTTTCCACACCAATCCAGAGCACCCAAGGAGGGATTGTAAGGACACAGCACCTGACACCCTTTCCGTGCTGCATTTGGAAAGGGTGTCAGCTGCTGTACCATCCCTCCCTGGATGCTCCTCGTTTTCAAGGAAAAGAGGGTTCCAGGGCAGTAGTTTTGACCCAGGAGTCAACATTTATTGCAGTCTGATCTTTTGCTTTAGTTTTTTTTTTTTTTTTTTTCTTGCTTCACCCTCAGTAAGTCTTAAGTGAGATTGATTTCTGTTGCTTGTGCTTCCTTGTCTTGGGCCTCTGGTGGATCTGGTGTATTTGCTGGGATAACAGGAGGAGAAGTGGCACAGACACTGGGATGTTCAGCTGCCAGAGCTCCTCGGGGACAGGTTTCTCTGACAAGTCACCTGAGCCGGTGGGTTTTGTACAAGCAGCACTTTTTTGCTGTTGCCTGCCGCGTCCTTTCAGTGAGTCTGTGCTCACCTGAAGACAATTCTGTGAGCCAGGGCAGGATGGATGCGAGGGATGGTGGTGTTTCACAGAAACACGGAATCATTTAGGTTGGAAAAGACCTCCAGGTGCTGGAGCCTGTCCAGAGAAGGGCAGCGAGGCTGCTGAAGGGTCTGGAGCACAAGTCCTGTGAGGAGCAGCTGAGGGAGCTGGGGGGGGGCTCAACCTGGAGAAAAGGAGGCTCAGGGGAGACCTTCTGGCTCTGCAACTCCCTGACAGGAGGGGGGAGCCGGGGAGGGTTGGTTTCTTCTCCCAGGTAATAGGACAAGAGAGCACAGCCTTAAACTGCACCAGGGGAGTGTCAGGTTGGACATCAGGAGGAAGTTCTGCAAAGAAGGAGTGATCAGACCTTGGAATGGGCTGCCCAGGGAGGTGCTGGAGTCACCCGGAGGTGTCTAAGGACAGACTGGATGTGGCACTCCGTGCTCTGGGCTGGGAGACAAGGTGGTGTTGGGTCATAGGTTGGACTTGATGCTCTCAGAGGTCTTTTCCAACGTAATGGATTCTGTGGTTCTGATTATCAAGCCCAACCTTTGAATGAATCCCCCCCCGCCCATTAATCCACAGCACGAAGTGCCACATATACCGGTTTTTTGAGCACTTCCAGGGATGGGGACTCCACCACTGCCCTGGGCAGCCTGTGCCAGTGCCTGACCACCCTTTCCACGAAGGAATTTTCACTAATATTCAATCTAAACCTCCCCTGGCACAACTTGAGGCCATTTCCTCTCCTCCTGTCCCTTGTTCCCTGGGAGCAGAGCCCGACTTCCCCCAGCTCCCTCCTCCTGTCAGGGGGATGTAGAGAGTGAGAAGGTCCCACCTTGAGACTCCTTTTCTCCAGACCAAACAACCCCAGGAAAAAACCACTTAATTTGAGGAGCAGTCCCTGATTTTCAAGGTTCATTGTGACCCCCCAGCAGCCGGTCAGGGGAGTCCCTGGTTGCAGCCCTGGCCGGGGTTTGTCGTCCAGTGGAGTTTCCTGAGGTGCTTTTGGTCCTCTGTGACTTCAGCGAGGAACTTTGGCAAAGGCTTTTGAAAGACTCGGTAAATTGCATCTTTCACAACTGGTTTGCTGACACACTTAAAAGCAGGAGGAGGAACACAATTTTCCTTTAAAGAGGACATGCTGGGTTCTCTGTCTTACGTGCCACAACCAGTAATGAAAGTCAAGCACGTCCCCTGCACGCTCCCAGGCTGGTTTAACCCCTCACTGTGAGATGCACAAGGGAAGACATCAAATCACTAATAACCTGAGCAACTCTGCAAGCTAAATAGGTAAAAAAAGGCCCAATCCCAAAAATTCTGATTCCAGAGAAGAAAAGGGAATGATTTTGAGCAATGAGTAGGGCTATAAATAATCTTTTTCTCTCAGATACAGATCACATTTACAGTTCGCCCTCCTAGAGTTTTAAAAACAGCAGAGCAAATTGCTAATTAAAAGCTGTAAGTCCAAAAAAACTGACTCTAAACATCTGTTAAATGTTGTCTGCAGCTAAAACTTGAGTAGTTAACTAGAGCTGTATTTACCTGCTACAGAAATTTCTCTGCTTTTCTTCCTGCTCAGTTGGTTTAAATGAAGTCAAAGATATTTCTTAGCACACAGGGAGGTGTTGCTGGGCTACCTGAGCACCAAGTCCTGGCTGTACTCTGGGCTGTGCAGTGCTGTCAGTAAAACTGTTCCCCTTGTTTGGCTCTTACCCCATAAAGCAGGGTGAGAGTAACGGATGTTGACTTGAAGAATATTCTCCTCACTCCTCAGTTACAGACTCATTCACTCCCCCCATGGCTAAAGAGCTCCTCTTCCAGCTTTACATCCTTCAGGATCATCCCCAATCCATCTGTGGCAATGGAATAACTTGGATTCTCCCAGAGCCTGAGCTCCCCATGTGACACCTTTCATGGAATTCCCTGGGCCAAGTCCTCTGCATCAGAAGAAGCTCCTGTCTCAGAGGGCATTACCTTTTTTTCTGGTGGCATCTATTTATATGCCAAGCTTGGAGAAATCTTCAGATGTTCCTCAGGAATTTGATTAAGGATTTAAGGTACTTGATTGGATTCATGCTTTAAACTTAACATGCGCAAATAATGATGTATTTCACCTGGAACTTAAAAACCAGGGAAGGACTATCTCCAAAAAATCAGGAAAAGCAAAACAAGAATCTTATGTAAGGGGGGGAAAGTTGAAAATATCCCCATCTCTGTCCCACTGACTATAAACAGTCCCTTCCCGGTCACTGAAGTAGATTTTCCATCTTAGTGGTTGTCATGGACAGGCCAAGTACAGGTACCTTTGGAAAGGCTCCTGCCCTTTCCCTGACACAAGTGAATGGATGTAAAGACACCCTGCTCTGCACTGAGATGGCAGAGAACTGGGATAATGCCTCACCAGAGAAAACAGACCCACGTGGGAACGGATTCCAGCTTCCCAAACCTCAGCCGTGCACCCCAGACATCTCCCCGGAGCTGACTGGACCTGGGGGCACCCAGGAGGGAAGGGGAATTCTGGTCAAACCACCTCCTGCCAGGACAAAGAATCCCAAATCACGGGAAAAGGCAGTGAGCACAGAGCCACAGACCATTTTCAGTGATCCCAGGGGGGGAAGAGTCAGACCCAAGCCAAGAGGTGCATCCAGCTCAAGGCAAAGGGCAGCAGTGGGATGGGAGGCACTGGAGGCAGCATGAAGGGGGTACAATAGAAGGCCAGTTTCAGGAAAGATATGGAATCATAGAATGCAAAATCATGGAACATCCTGAGCTGGAAGGGACCCACAAGGACCATCAAAGTCCAACCTCTGGCCCTGCACAGACACCCCAACAATCCCACCCTGTCCCTCAGAGCGTTGTCCAAACCCTCCTTGAGCTCTGGCAGCCTTGGGGCTGTGCCCACTGCCCTGGGGAGCCTGGTCAGTGCCAACCAGCCTCTGGGGGAAGGACCTTTTCCTGAGATCCATCCTGACCCTGCCCTGCACAGCCTGGACACAACTGAGCTCATAAAGTGAAGAACTTGGAGCTAGAGGCTCGGCAATGGACCATCCCCGTGGAAGGGCAGTGAGCAGGGGGTACAGTCAGACAGAAGTCTGACTGATTTGGGGTAACAATCAGATATTTCAGTATCTCCATGAACCTCCACATATCTCCACGGAGTTCAATATCTCCATGTGCTTGCTGGGTGATGATTCAGATGCAGCCTCACCTCTGCAGCCAGCACTGGGTGTGAGGGAGCAGCTGGCACGGGAATGGCAGAGCTTCAGTGCACAGGGACCTCAACAAACTGCCGGCCTGGGCCTCCAGCAGCCTCACAAATCAGCTGCTCTGCAGCAGGGCAGGATAACCCCAGTCATCCCTGCAGCCTGGGAAGCAGCGGAGCAGCCTGCTGGGAAGGACCAGGAGGACAAGTGGAACATAAGTCAACAGTGCACTCTGATGGCAAAGCAGGGAAACCACAAACTGGGCTACGAGTCACCAACCCCTCGACACCCGCTGCTTGTCCATCCCCCAAACCTCCTCCCTCCACCCAGAATGAGAAGGGGATGACAAAAAGGGACCCAGGAGGACTGGCAGAGGTGGCTGAGGTGTCAGAAACGTGGCCCCAGGACAGAGAGGAGGAGCTGGTTTGTGCTGTCAGACAAAGAGGGTGCTGAGGGGCTGGAGACCACGGCCCACAAATACTTGGAGGATGAAGCCAAAGAAACAACCAGGGAGGTTCGGGGAGGTTGGATCTCACTCCATGAGGTCCCACAGTCACCACACCTCCCAAAATATCTGCAGTTCCCCACAGTGCTCCATGCAGGACGCTCCCGGTCCGTGATCCCACACAGCATAGCAGCTCTTGGGATAATATTTCTTCAATATTTGATTGTGTGGAATTTTACTGACCTGGAGCTTCTCACCGAGCAAATTTCAGACATGATAGAGGGAAGGAAATGAAAAGTGAAGCAGCATATTAAAATTAGCCTGTGAACCATCCGTGCTGTGCAAATGGGACAGTCAGTGCCATAGTTTGCCTGCTTTGTGGGCAGCTGAGGGAATCATTTTTATAACAATGTTCATATAACATCAAATAAAAATAACAGAACGATACGGTATCTCAGGGTGCAAGGGAGGTGGAAAAAGCAGTAGGAAAGGGGAGAAAAAAAAATAAAAATCAACCAGTAGCTGAATTTTTCACATTCCGTGTATCAGCAAAAGAGAAAACTGAAGTAGAAAATTCGACTCATTCAGAGCAGACAATGTTTTACTTGTTCTTAAAGGCATCACAAGGAATGAATGCAAACTGAGAGGGAGATGTATGCAAATTCATGCAAATTCATATGAAAATCAGCGCGTACCATCAGTCTCTTGGCAAGTTCCCAGAGTCTGTGTGCAGTAGTGACTGAGCGGAGCCTGAGGAGGAGGTGAGAACTGACAACATAAATCTTGTGGGCCCTTGCAGAGGGGCTGCACTGGCACAGAGGAGGTCAGGGTTGTGTTTCTGTCCCCTTTTCTCCCCCCAAGACCGCCAGAGTGTCCTCACTCTGCGCAGGAACAGCAGGTACCCTGGGCAGAGGAGCAAGAAGGACTGACACAGACAGTTGAATTTCCCGGTCATCGTCCTCCTTCCTCCAATAATTTTACCACTGGGCAGCAGAATTTCACTGGGTGAACAGAAATGTTCCATATTTTGGCTGCTCCAAGCCCCCCCTCTGAAGTGTCTGTGTCTGCAGGGCTCCCACTCAGGTTTTCCTGGATTTTGCACTCCCTTGTATTTCAGGACTCACCTCTTCTGTTTGTCAGCATCGTTCCTCACACCCACAGAAAGAAATGCTGGGAGTTCTTTATTCTTTGCTTTTCTTTCCAGAGCACTTCCTTTTAAATATTCTCTCAGAATGAAACATTTATGAGTGTTCTTCACTGTGGGCTTCATCCTCATCTCCTGAGACCAGTGGTCCTTGCATGTGACATCCAAACAGTGGGACTAAATCCTCTTCTTTCCTTGTAACATCGTGAATTTTGGGGGTGTTTTTTGTGGAGTTCTTTCCTTCCTTACGAACTATTTTCGAAACTTTTTTGGTATGAATTGCACCGGGAAAACAAAGTATTAAAATGATAAAGCTACTCATCTGAGGACACCAAGAACTCCCCCAGGAGGCATCTGCTCGGGCAGTGTCTGAACCAACACCCAGCTCTGAAGGCTGAGTCATCACCTGAACATCTTCCTGATTCCTCCCACCATCCCATCCTTGCCTCTTGGGATGCTCATCTGGAGATTTTTGGGAGTAGCACAGGGCAGAAACCAGGATTTATGGTTATAGTTGGATTTTGGACTCAATGACCTTGGAGGTCTTTTCAAACCTTAATGATTCAGTGGTTCTATAAAATAGAAAGCACATTTTTAGGGTTATATTTTTATATGGCCATATATATATTATATTTTTTTAGGGCTATATTTTTATTAAATATATTGCCATACATTTAAAAGCTCCCCAAATAAAGGAATAATGTGCATCTGGTTTTACGTGTTTTGAGCTCACACACCTTCCCTGGGAGACTGGTGGGGCACAAGAATTAGGAAGAGTCTCACTGACACTCCATGTGCTGTTCCTGAGGGTTTGGAGGTGGGATTAGCACCCTGATTATCCTTGTAGAGAGGGGACAGCCCTGCTAAGGGTGGAAGGACAGCCCAGCCTGGTTAGTGGCACCTTCTGAGAGGCCTCATCCAACATCTCATCCCTCAACCATCCTGAGTTCTGGCTTTGTTTCCTTCCCATATGCCACGGGCAGAGCAGATGCCCAGGGAAAGGGGAAATGATGTGAAAAAAATAAAATTGAAAGGACCATAATCGCCATTAATCAGGATAATCTCATTAATAACAGAATGATGGTCTGGTTTGGGTTGGAAGGGACCTTAAAGCTCATCCTGTTCCACCCCCTGCCACGGGCAGGGCCACCTTCCACTAGCCCAGGTTGCTCCCAGCCCTTAAACAGGCTACGCTGGAGCTCAGGGAACAGCCCAAACAGAGCCAAGGCTGGCTCAGAAGTGCCAGCTATTCCTTGCCCAAGCTTTTTTTTGGAGCTCTGGGAGATATCCCAGGGTCTCAGTCCTGCTGCTTGACCATCCTGGGGTGGAACAGCTGCTCAGAGGCTTTCCCCATCTTTAATGAAGTGTTTGTGCCACCTGCATCCTGCTTCCAGGGATTTCTGGGCTCACACCCTGCTTGTCCCCATGGCAAGATGGAGGAGGGAAACTAGTCCCTGTGCCTGGGCTGCTGAGCCCCCCCAAGCCACGGTGGGAGCAGGGTGTGTCCTCCTCTCCTCTGCACCTCAGTTTTCCCAGGGTTCAGAAGGATGGATGTGGGGCAGTGGTGCGCACATAGCCCTCTGTTCCTGGCTTTGGAGCCAGGGGATGCCACTGCTTGCACTGGTCAGCTGGCACATTCTCACACCTGGACAAGCTGCTAAGGTTTTAAGTGCTGTCCCTAAACCTGAAACCAGTGGGGAACAGCAGTCACTGGTTATCTCATCCAGCAATTCTTCTTCCTAAAGGAACCTTCCAGAGAGCCACTGACAAAAACCCAGTTCATAAAGTCGTGGAGTGCCCTGAATTGGAAGAGACCCACGAGGATCCTTGAGTACAACTCCTGGCCAGCAGCACAACCCCAAGAATCCCACCACATTGTCCAGAAGACTTTGGGGGTTTCCAAGACCTTACAGGAAGAAGCCATAAGTAGCCTGATGTGACCTGAGAGCTGACCTTGGTTGAGTAGCAGTTCGGACCAAATCACTTCCCGTGGTCCCTTCCATCCTGAAGGACATCCTATGGGGAAAAAAAAAACAAACAAACAGGAAAAACCCAAGCACAGCTCATCAGATGAGGGGCAGTGTCTGCCCTGCGCTGCAACAGGACCTGGGTAAGTTTGTCCTGCCTGTTGGAGCAAAAGGAATTTTCTTCTCTGGATTCTGCAAGACTAATTCCTTTCCCAAGACATTCCTTGACGGTTTCCCACCCGCAGCGTTTGTCCGAGGCTGCAGCTGTAAATCTGCGGTGATGTGACGGCTCAGCACAAGGGGGAGGTCTTGCCTTACCTTCCACTGCTCTGGAGGTGCTCAGCAGACACCTCGGAGGTGCTGGGGCGAGCAGAAAGGTTGACAAGCACAGGAGACAGTGGGGGCACAGGGACTGGGGTCGAGAAAGACTTGGGGGAGGTGGGAAGAGGAACAAGAGGAGAGGATGCCTCCCCTTTTCAGTGGCAGGAGCTGCTGGACTGAGCGAACTGTCCTTGTCCATCCTCTTTCCTCTCTGCCTCCTGGGTTAACTGTTGGGATGCGGAGTGTCCAGGTGGTGGCTTGTCCCAGCACAGCTGTTCTCACGGTCTGCTCTGGCCCACCTGGGCTGGAGGCACTGTCACCCCTGCCCCTGGTGCCAGTCCAAGCTGGGCTGCCCTGCACTGGCCCTGCACAGTCACCGTGGGCCTTGTTTATCCTCCATCACAGGCATTAAAATGCTTCCATGTGTCAGCCTTGCTCCTCCTGAGGGTCTGCTGGACGCTGGGAAAACGAGAAGGTAGATTAACCGCCAGAACTCTGGGGGTAAGGACAAGTCAGTCCTCTTTTATTGCAACTATTGTGATTTAATGTCCTTCTGTCACATGCAGCTCCCTGAACCCCCGGCACCACACGCTGCTCCAGCTCTGGGCCCATTCCCAGCCCTCAGCCTGCTCTTTTCTCCCACTGAGACATCCCTGCCCTCATGTTCACCCGCCATCAGACTTTGTTTTGTCACCACTCCATCCCTACTCCGCCCCTGGGGTCCCGCTGTGCCCCGTGTCCACACCCTGATGTTCCAGTCATGCCCTTCCCTCTCTGACACAATCGAAGTCCGCTTGCAGCCGGTGCCACATGAAGATCTGTGTTCTGTTTTCTGTGTGCTGTTCTCTGTGTTCCATTCCCCATTTACCTCCAGAAATGGAAAGATTTTGATGCCAGGGCTGAACTGGCACTTTGCTGTTCCATACCCCCCTGTTCTGCAGTGACTGGAGGGCACAGAAAGGGGCTTTGTGTGTCACACTGACCCCCCAGTGATGTGTTTGGAGCCCCGTGGTGCCCAGGGCTGTCTGGGGCATGTCTGTGTGCACATTTAGGAGCAGTGGCATCCCCCTGACCCAGCTGCTGATGCTCCAGGGCAGGGCTGAGCTAGCACAGGCACACGGAGCAGGAGGAGTTAATAAAAACTGCTGGATTCAAATCATTCCATTGTCCCCGGCAATCCCCGCTGTTATCCACGGGGAAGGACCTCTCTGCAGCTCCCTCACAAGAAAATGAAGGGTAATTTCAGCCAGGCACCTGCTGCTGACCTATTTTAAGTACCCCGAGGCAGGGCAGAGCAGGTCGCTGCTGCCTCAGCCCGCAGCAGGAAGGGCCAGGCTGCAGGGGGGGCTTCCTGGGGCACCTCCTTGGGCAACAGGGCACCCACCCCTCCCAGGCTGGGTACTGCAAGTGGGCACGTGGTGCTGCTGGTGCTTCTGGGGCTGCTGGTGCCGCTCAGAGCATGGTCCTCCTTTACCCTGCTCAAGCTCTGGGCCGGGGGTGCACTGATGGCACAGTTCGGGGTGCCTGGGGAGGGATGGGTGTGTTCGTGGCAGAGTTTGGGGTACCCTGAAAGGGATGCGTGTGTTGGTGGCAGAGTTTGGGGCTCCTGGGGAGGGATGGGTGTGCTGATGACAGTTCGGGATCCCTGGAGAGGGTTGGGTGCTCTGATGATAGTTTACGGTGTCTGGGGAGGGATAGGTGTGCCTGTGGCACAGTTTGGGGTCCCTGGGGAGGGATGGGTGTGTTGGTGGCACAGTTTGGGGACCCTGGGGAGGGGGGAGTGTGTTGGTGGCAGGGTTTGGGGAGCCTGGGGAGGGATGGGTGC
>VZRE01013681.1:73555-96453 GCA_013396775.1 Cephalopterus ornatus | reverse complement strand
CCCCCCCGCCCCGTCCCTTAATCCCCCTGCCCCGAGGTGGGTTCAGCAGCACCCTCGGGAGGGTTCGGATGGCTCCAATGGACGGGGAGACCCGGAGCGGGACTTTGGTGAAGCTAAACCCGGCCGCCGTGACCGAGCGGCACCTGCAGTGAGCCGCGGGTGAATTTAGGGGATGGTGGGACCCCGTGCTCCCCCCTGCCCGGGGCGGAGTGGGGTCATTATGTTCCTCACACCCCTGGACGTGGGACAACAACGGCCTTTGGGACTGAGACACTCCTGCTGCTGGTACGTGAGGGGGCTGGGGGTCTTCTGCCTCTCCCTGACCAGTGTTGGGATGTTCCTGGACCGACTGGTCCGCGGTGGGTGGCCCGTGGGAATCCCTCCCCATCCTAATTTTTCAAAGCTCGGGGGGGAAAAAACGTATCATGCTGACAAGCTACCCCCTGGGGAGCCGTGCGAGCTTGTTCTGCATGTATTTGCATTTATTTGCATGTGTTTAAGTGCTCGGAAGCCCCCCCCCGCCTCACCCCCTCTCTGCCCGGCTGTGTTTGTGTGCGAGCAGAGAAGGTCACTGAGCGACATAAAGCCAGCCGAGAGGGAGGTGAGACCAGACAGGCCCTGGAGTGGGAGGTGTGAGGAGTCTGTTTGTAGGGATTTATCCATCTGCTTCCCTCACACTCTCTCAGGTACGGTGGGGGGGGGAAACCCTGGTGTTTTTCCTGAAAGGTGGTTTGGAGGGCACAGCATCTCCTGAGGGGGGGATGAGTATTTCTCACGCCTTTTGGATGTCTGGTGTGCCATCGATAAAGGAGAGATCCATGTCTCTAGTCCAGGGCATTGTCAGGGTTTCTTTGCGTTCCCACCAAATTATAGGGCCAAAAAACGAAAAAGAAGCATTCAGGGCACTCATGATCCACGAGAGTGGAAGGGGAGGTTGGACTGAAGAATGTTTGGAGTAAAGGATGAGCTCAGTGTTGGTATCTTTGGGTCCTCAGTTGGTGATCCAGGGAGTTTGGAATCTATAAGACGAGGAATCTACCAGAAAATGTCTTTCCTTTCCCTCTGCTCTGAGGGACTCAGAAATCAGGGGTTCTCAGTGACACAAGGGAAGAGGCAGAAAAACAGAGAAAATAGGTGAGGGAATCACGTTATTGCGACGGGACTGAACCCAAAAAAAGTCATCCCATGACTACTGTAGGGCAAAGAGGGCCCTGTGCCACTCCTTGCTGCAGGAAAACAGCTCTAGGTGACATCCTTCAGCCTACACTGAACCCTGCCAGGGTGGGGGATTAAAGAGATCTCAACACACAGGCTCCTCCTGCAGCGGCGTGATCTCCTGCCTGCTGAGGCACTTCAGGAGGTTGGGACATCCGAACAAAAATGGGTTTGGTGCTAAAATGGCATTGCCCTGTTTAGAAACACACCACAGGGTGGAACATGGACCTCGTGTGCTCCAACAGGCTCAGGTGGGGGTGGGTTGTAGGTACCTGAGCGGTCTTAAGCCACCCTTGAAGTTTTAATCGTGTTATGGAAGAACCTGCCTTCAGAAATTCCTGTGGGAGTGTCTGAACAGGCTGAAAAGCTTCAGGAAGAACTGTGAAATATTCCTGTTATTGTGCAGGAAGCGCAACCTAGAGTTTCACCAGGGGCTGGAAAATGCAGCTGGATCCTTCGTGAGCCACAGAGCCGTGTGGGAGTCTGGAATTCCCTGGCCGGGACTGACAAGGCTCAGAAGCTTTTGTCTGAACCCTCCTGCATCTCAAAAAAAAAAAAAAAAAAAAAAAAAAATAAAAAAAATGGAAAAGAAAAGGGCCATGTGGAAATTTAAAGGGAATATTTCAATCTGTCTATCCNCAACTCAAAAAAAAAAAAAAAAAGAAAATAAATAAATAAAATGGAAAAGAAAAGGGCCATGTGGAAATCTAAAGGGAATATTTCAATCTGTCTATCCTACAAGTGAGTCCAGACAACCTGAAACAGCTTTGGAATGTGGACCATATTGGATGCAAATGGCAGCCCATATGTTTTGTAACATTAATTGCCAAACTTCCAAAAGCACCCTCCTGACCTCCTGCAGGCAGTGAAGGAGCACAGCCCAGGCTCAGGCACCTCCTCGTTTGTCATCTGTTCCTTGTTTTATTTCAACATTTATCTGGTTCTATCCCCAACCTGGATGGTCTCCAGTGTTGTGAGAGCTGCACACACTCAAAATATCAGCCAGTTTCCCAAAACATGGCATCTGTAAATGCCAAGCTTACAGATGGTACGTGATGGGACGGGATTTGCAGGCACAACAGAGAAGGGTGAGGGCAGCAAATGGTGAAAAAATTCCGTCATTCATCTAGAAAAGCTGGATCTGCTCGGATGATCTGGCTGGTGGCTGCCCTGAACAGATGCTGACTCTGGAAAAAAAAATAGGGGCTGGAAAGATATCCAGGAATAAATCCTGATGGTTGAGAAGGGAGGAACTGAGAGCTGTACCCCAGAATCCTGACTGATGGGTGTTCACCTGCAGGGAGGGGGCAGGCAGAAGGAGTGGTTGTGTTCTTCTACAAGAACCCACAAGGTGAGGCTCGCAAACCTCACTGAAAGGCGAGAAGTCATCTCTGGTTCCAGTTATCCCAACATGGGCTGCTATGCCCAGCTCTGGTGCTGAAATTATCCCAGAATCCCAGACTGGTTTGGGTTGGAAAAGACCTTAAAACTCCCCTTGTTCCGTCCCTGCCATGGTTAGGGACACCTTCCACCGGACCTGGGGGCTCAGATCCATCCATGTCCCTTCAGCAGCCTTATTCCCTGGTGCACTGGGCCTCTCCCACCAGCTGAAATGCAGCAGAGGTGTCTTCTCTCTCTCTCTGACTCCTTTTCTGCTTGCAGAAGGCTCCCAGCAGCCGGAGCTTCCTCAAACTCACTGCCATGGAGGTGAAGTGGATCCATGTGTTGGTTGTCTTCCTCTTCCTGCTGTCCGTGGCAATGACAGGCTGCTTCCTGTGGCAGTACAGCCTCCCCAAGGTGGAGCCCAGTGAGTACTCTACTTGAACCTTGCTCACAGTCTGGCACAGAAATTTGGGGCGCTAATAAAACCCCTTCTCCCCGTTTTGCCCCAAAGAGCATTTCCCCAAACACACAAATTTCTCCAGACAGCACACAAATTTCTTCCTCCTTGCTGGTGCAAGGATACAGAGGAGATGAACACTGGGTTGATGGAGGACCACATAACTCTGCTGGTGTCCAGAGAACCCCATTACTTCTGCTGCTCGTCTTTGGTTAACTGATACACCAAGGAGACGTTTTATTTTACATTCTTTATCTTTTCTGTGTTGTAGAAGTCACTCCAGCTTAGAACAGGGTTTATTTACACCTTGCTAAGTACTTCCTTTGCTATTCTCCTAAACTTAGACCTTTGAACTGGCTTAAGGCCTTGGCTCACACTTAAATTTGTAGAATCACAGAATCCCAGACTGGTTTGGGTTGGGAGGGACCTTAAAGCCCATCCAGTGCCACCCCCTGCCATGGGCAGGGACACCTTCCACTAGCCCAGGTTGCTCCCAGCCCCATCCAACCTGGCCTTGGACACTTCCAGGGATGGGGCAGCCACAGCTTCTCTGGGCAACCCGTGCCAGGGCCTCCCCACCCTCACAGCCAAGAATTCCCTCCCAATATCTCATTTAACTCTGCCCTCTGGCAGTCTGAATCCATTCCCCCTTCGTCCTGTCCCTCCATCCCTTGTCCTAAGTCCCTCTCCAGCTCTCCTGGAGCCCCTTTAGGCCCTGGAAGGGGCTCTCAGGTCTCCCTGGAATTTGCCTTTTCTGGGTGAACCCCCCACCTCTCCCAGTCTGATCCAGAGCAGAGGGACTCCAGCCCTTGGTGCAGCTCCATGGCCTCCTCTATTGATTATAGAAAACTCAACCAATAGTCTCAAGGCACTGTATGTGAAAGGATTAAATATTAAAGGATTAAATCAGAGTTTTAAGTAGCCCAAAGGTGACTTAAAATTCGTGGTGAATTCAGAGGTACTTCAGAGACCAAGGTCTGGAAAGATTTCAGACCCTACATTTTTGGCACAGGGTACCAGGCTGCCTGTGGGCTCTGTGTGTCCACACCATCCATCTCCAAGATTTCCTAGTGTCACTTCTCCCCTCACCTCTAGTTCTGCTGCTTCACGTTCACCTGCAGAGCAAGAACACAGAGAAGCACTTTGTTTGCAGCTCACAGAGCAGAGGAGATGTGTTTATGAACACCTTGGGATCAGCTGGAAAAACAGTGCCTCCGAGTGAGACAGTTCCCATTTCTCTCAGTGAGTTTAAAGACTTTCGCTCGCCATAAAAATTCCGGCTGTTTCCGTGGCACAGGCGGGATGCAGGGAATTCAGGGAGCAACTAACACAGAAGGTGTGCAACCTGTCAGCTGTTGTGACAGTGCTGGACCTCAGGGCACACTCACACTTCACTTCTATACCCATTCCTGAGGTTACAAAATGCAAGGGCCAACACTGTTCTCCTGAACCCCAACTCAGACTTTCCTCTAGACGTGGGCAGGGCACTTCCACGGGGGCTAAACCCACTATTAGGTGGGACTGTAGTTCCAGTGCTTTACTCTTCCAGGTTTAAGAGTCAGCTGAAGTCCATCCTGTGTTGGAATAAGTGATAACAGGACATGGTGGCCCTACAAGTCCTATTTTATGCGCGACAAACACAACCCAGGATTGTCCCTTTCCCGTGCAGAGGTGTCCTTCAGCCTTGGCCGGCACTAGAAGTCTTGTGGCGACTGGTGGGTGAGATTAAACCTCTTCAGTGTGCCTGTTGAAGTCACTGGTGCTCCCCCTGCAATGTTTTCCAGGCCCTTCTGTGCTGGAAGTGAGCTCAGAAGCTGTGCAGATGTGTCCCCGCTACCCTGAGCCGGTACCGCTGGACCACCCCATCCCCATCCTGAAGGATGCCTTGGAGAAGGTCTGTGGGGAGAAGGGAACAGAGGGAGGCACAGCTCGTGGCTGCTCTCCTGCAGGGGTAGAGGAGGGAATGTGTATTTTGCCCCCGAGCACCTCTGGGAAGGAGGTGGGGAATCAAGGAGGTGTCTCGAGAACACGTGAACCTCGAAATGGGTGTATGAAACTCCTTCAGTGAACATTCAGGGCAGGTCAACGAGCAGTTCTCTCACCTGGAGGGCAAGTTGTGAACGAGAAACGTGATCACTTGTCCACTGGAAGGTCTGGGGAGCTTTCATCAGCAACAAAATGATGGCTCTTGGCATCTGGTCTGTCATGTATCCTGGAAAGTAGTTGATTGGTGTAACTGGGTCCTGTTTATCAGTGACTGCCAATTCCTTATTTTCTTGCTTTGCTGGCTTTCCCCATGCCATAGTTTAAGAAGCACAAATTTACTTGTAGGTACAAGGGAGAGACTGGAGGGGAAGGGAAAGAGGTAAAGACCTGCATCTGAATGAAAGGGGGCGTGATGTACCATCGGGGTACCCCTAGTGTGATGGTCCTTTAATACTCCCTCTGTGTGATGTCCCATCAGGATCCCCTTGGAGTGATAAACTGTCTCTGACATTTCATCACTGACTGAGCTTCTGACAGGCTCTAGGAAACACTGCAGCACTGCCTGGACTTCCTGGACCATCAGGACAGGGCACTCCTGATTTTGTAGATCCCCTTATCCCCTTCCCTCTCATCTTCTCTTTCTCACAAATAGCAGGAAATCAGCACTGACCGCAACATTCATGATGCAAGTGAATTTACAGTGGAAAAAACGGGTTTCCTATTTTATTTTATGCTACTTCTCTAATAATCCTTCCCATCTGATTGACCTTAAGGCTCCCAGGAGCAGCCACCAGAGCCCCCAGGTTTTGTTCCTGGGAGCCCAGGGCCAGCTCTCAGCCCATGTGTTGGGGGGGTGTGTGCTCAGGGCTGTTCCCCTGCACGCACAGCGCTGTATCCACACGGAATTTCAATTCCCAGCACTTCACATCCGCTCTTATGAAGTCTCTGCCTGCCTCTGGGGTTACTGCAGAGTGTTTTACTGTTCAATTAGGATTAGTCAGAGAGGTGAGGGATGTGCACGACAGTGAGTGCCCACCACAGAGTCATCCAACCTCCTCTTTTGTGCTCCTGGGAAATGAAGTATCCAAGCACTTCTTTGAAGAGGCTGGTGAAAACATTCCTGTTTTGCAGCTGGAATAAGGCACAGGGAACTCCAGCAATGGAAGATACAAGTGTTTGAAGGGGACTTAGGAACAAGCACCTTAAAAATGTGTCTTCAGAGGCCCTCAGGTTCTGCTTAAGCCTGTGGACACTCAAACACATACTGAAGGTCTTGCTTTAGGCCCGACAAGTCCCCATCCAGCGCCAGACCAGCGCTTGGAACTGGGAATCTGGGCAGTACCAGGTGCTGTTATATTGCACACAGGGGAGGACCTGTTCCCAGCCCACGGCAGCTTGAAATGGGAAACTGACCTTCACTCATGCATGAGGATTAAGGAAAGATTTCTCTTGTAATGGTAAATACTTCTGCTTAGCAGAAAGGTCCACATTTTCCTCGGAAGAGCTTTTGCTAGTGGCCAAATCCAAAGTCTCAGAGTCAATGACACTCAAGTCTTGAAGAGCATCACATACTTCTGTCAGCTTTCTGCAGGTCCAGGCAGGTCTGTTTGCCACTCTCTGAGAAAACCCTAAGGCTTATTGTTGAAGGAATCATAGAATTCCAGAATGGGTTGGGTTGGGAGGGACCTTAAAGACCAACTCATTCCACCCCCTGCCATGGGCAGGGACATGTTCCACTATCCCAGGTTTTCCAAGCCCTGTCCAACCTGCCCTTGGACACTTCCAGGGATCCAGGGGCAGCCACAGCTTCTCTGGGCAACCTGTGCCGGGGTCTCCCCACCCTCCCAGGGAAGGATTTCTTCCCAGTGTCCCATTTAACCCTGCCCTCCTTCAGCTTAAAGCCATTCCCGCGGTCCTATCACTGCATGGCCATGTAAAAAGTCCCTCTCCATGGTCCCCATGAGACCAGTCTGTTGTCAGGAGCTGCTGGTGCTCCCAGATGGGCCACTGGAACATGAGGAGGGGAGGGCAAAGAACCTCTAACAGAAGGACTTGGCACAGGTTGGATGTTCCCACTGCTGTCAGTGCCTCTCACCAGTCCACCTGGGGAAGAGAGACCCTGAGGCCGTGGCTCAGCTTGGCCTTTCTTGCCTCAAACACTGGGCCTGGAAAGGCATTTCTTATGCCTCAACCAAATGAGAACATACGCAAGGTGATGACACAGCTTTGGAAAAGCCACCAAAGGGCAGCATCGATGTGTTCTGCCTGCAGGAGGTGGGTGGAGCAGAGCTGGATGCTGAGACCTGCACAGCCCTGGCACAAGAGGCAGCAAAGGGCAGTCACAGCGCTTTGGTTGCTGTGTTGTTTCTCAGGTTGCAGTTTAAGAGGAGCCTGAGCTCCAAGGTGAAAAGTCTCATGGGATTTTTGAAAAGTCGTCTCCTTCTTGGACATCTTCGACCCTAAAATACCGGTGCAGAGAACAGAATGTGCAGGGTACGATTTAAAAAGGAAGAATTTACAGTTATTGCACGTTGGTATTTGGTTTTAATCTGAAATATTACAGGGATGATCAGCAGGTTCTTCGACATGTAGACCAAAAGGAAGACACTGGATAATTCACCATAAGCAATTCAAAGACAATGTTAAACACTTCAAATATTTTCTTTTGACAAAACCTCTGGAGCGGTCGGGAGTGAGGAGGCCTGGTGGTCTGGTACAGTCTGGATGCATTATAAGAGTTTTCATTTGGGAATTCCTGGTCTCCCCTTGTTCCCCAGGTGGATCTGATGCTGAGGCAGAAGATGCACATCTCGGGGCTCCCAGCCATGTCTGCCATCGTCATCTACAACGACACAGTGCTCTGGACAGGAAACTTCGGGAAGAAGAACATCTCCGACCCCTCCTCGGCTGTGCCTAATGAATACACCATTTACAGGTGAGAGCCCTGGCACCGGCAGGGAGCCAGGAAAAGGCAGATAAATGTACCCCTGGCACCGGCAGGGAGCCAGGAAAAGGCACATCCACACATGGAGATCTGATCTCTGGGAACAGAGCCACTGTCCCGTTCCCTGCAGGAACCTCTCCTGAAACTTTGTGGGGCTTTGTGCTTCAGCAAGTCCCCAAATTATCACTTGCTGGTTCCCAGATTGATGCCCAGATTCCCAAATACTTAGGATGTATTTAATTGATTTTTTCGTAATTTGATCTGATAATGTTTTAAATGACCATCCTGAAGAACCTGAAAACATTCATAGGAGTGGCTCCATATTTTGAGGAGGATGCCTAGGGCACAAATCTGAAGGCTGAGCACTGGCACAGGTACTGAAAAAAGAGAACAGGGCCAGAGAGTAAAATATTCATTAAAGTAATAATAATTAGGAAAAAATTGGGGTTTGGGGAGAGTTTCTGCTACACATAAAATAGACCTGTACACTTATTCATCCTCCCGGTGTCATATTGGCTGTTATTTTTTAGGTGAATATAGAATCAAACGCGTGCTAAAACAAAAAAAAAAAATAAAGATTTTCCTTTAAAGATCTATTTTCAGTGAACTCTACCTGTGTTGTCTATGAAACGCGTGGGCTGCACTCTGACTATCAAACTTTGTCCTCGGAACAAACAATTTCGGAACGTTTCAGATGACCCGTTTCTTCCTTATCTGTAATAAGGATAAAATGACCTCCTGCTGTTTTTCTCCCGGATCCGTTAGATGGTTGGGGTTGGAAGGGGCATTAAAGGTGTAGTTCCAACCCCCTGGAATCAGACCCACGTCCCCGGGTGGGCTCGAACCACCAACCTCTCGGTTAACAGCCGAACGCGCTGCCCGGTTGCGCCACGGGGACGGGCTGGAGGTGGCTCAAAATGTGCAAATCTGCCATCTGGGGACAAGGTTTGGGGGTGGCCCTGGGTAAATGGTGAGGGCCCGTGATCTCAGAGGTCTTTTCCACCCTAAAGGATTCTGTAATTCTGGGATTTTAACCGTGAAATTGTGATAAACCACCAGCAAGTTTTTGTCGCCAAATCGCAGAACGTGCTCAGCTGGGAGGGGCCCACAAGGAGCAGCCAGTCCATCCCTCAGCCCTGCACAGGACCATTCCCAAGAGTCACACCGTGTGCCCCAGAGGATCAGCCAAACCTCTTGGAACTCTGGCAGCCTTGGGACTGTGCCCACTGCCCTGGGGAGCCTGGTCAGTGCCCAACCACCCTCTGGGGGAAGAACCTTCTCCTGAGATCCAGCCTGAGCCTGCCCTGACACAGCTCCAGGCCATTCCCTGGGTGCTGCCCCTGGTCCTCACGGAGCAGAGCTCAGTCCTGCCCTTCGTTCATGGTATTTTCTAACCCATCACTTACAAAATAGGTAATTTTATGAATACTAAGTGACTAGGAAAAAATCTGCAGCCACTGCGCTGCTGGGCACGGTCAGAGGCTGTCAGTCGATAAAGGTTCAGATTTAAGGATGTTAATTCAAGCTCCTTACCTGCATTTTAACCCTTCCCTTCAGAAGGGGCAAAGGTGTCACAGAGTCACAGAATATTCTGAGTTGGAAGGGACCCAAAAGGACCATCCAGTCCAACCTTCAGCCCTGCACAGGCCCATCCCCAGGAGTCACACCCTGAGCCCCAGAGGATCATCCAAACACTCCCTGAGCTCTGCCAGCCTTGGTGCCATGAAAGCTACGGTGATCCCATGTGCTGACCATCTTTCCTCTTGATTCATGAGCTTCTTACAGTTTAATTTCTCCACGTGTTCGTCCCTTCACAGAATTGCCAGCGTCTCCAAGATCTTCCCCACCATTATGCTGTACAAGATGTGGGAGGAAGGCAAGGTCACGTCTCTGGATGACCCCTTGGAGCGTTACGCCCAGAACTTTGTCATTAAGAACCCCCTGGGAAGGCTGAAGGACTCGGAGCAGAGATACACAGCAGATGGGCTGGTGTTTTTGGAGAAGGGCTCGATGCCACTGAAGCCGTCTCCTGTCACCCTGCGCAGGATGGCCAGTCAGCTCTCAGGTGAGACAGCCCTGCCCCGGGCCACCTCAGAGCCCACAGACACCACAGCCCAAATTCCAGGGCTGCAAAAGGCTGCCGAGAGGCTGATTCCCAGTATGGACCCTGCCCCTGTGCCCTTCCCAGAGGTCAGCAATTCTTGTCCAGGCCACCTGCCAGGAAAGGGGCCGAGCGGCCCTGTGGGCTGGGGGTTGTTTTTCCCCTGGAAAGTAATTCAGATTCCTTACAATTTGGTACCACAGGTATCCCGGGGTTGGATTCAACGCACGCGCCAGCATTTCATTCCCAATATTCTGTTCCCCACATATCCCAATTCTTTATTCACAGCATGTTCCCAGCATTAAATCCCATCATATCCCAACATTAAATCCCATCATACCCCAACATTAAATCCCATCATATCCCAAAATTGTCCCATCATATCCGAACATCAAGTCCCATCATATCCCAACATTAAATCCCGTCACATCCCAAGATTGTCCTATCATATCCCAACATTAAATCCCATCATATCCAAAGATTAAGTCCCATCATATCCCAATATTAAATCCCATCATATCCCCAGGTTTTACATGTCATGTGTCTCAAGATTTTATTCCTGCCATATTTTATCCCGTCATTCTGTTCCCACCACATCCTAGTATTTCATTCCCCAAACATCCCCAAACCCCTCCAATATTTTATTCCTGGTGCATCCCACCATCTTATTCCTGAAATATCCTGAAACCAGGCTCCTATTGCATAACAAGTGCCTTGTGCTCCAGCCCAGAGTGCTCTGGTTTCTCTGAGATGTAGAGCTGGGGGTCAAAGAGGCACCAAACCTCTTTGCTTTGAATAGAAAAACCTTGATTGATGAGCTAAGTTTAGCTGCCAGTGTGGCTCCTGATCCGGGATTCCTGAGCTATTTATGGCTCTGCACTTGTTGGCAGAGGAGTATTAACGTGCTGCTACTTCAGAACTGGGTAACTGTTACATTAAGGTAGAAGGAGCTCACAGGACTCAGAACTTTAACCTTTCTCAGAAATAAAGCTGATAACGCTTGATTGAGAGATTCCAAAATTTAAAATGGCCAAAGAGACTGTGCTAGTATCTTGTGTGGCATTTTAGTTAATCTCTGTAGCCTCTGCATTATTCCAGGTTTGGAATAAATACCCTAAAATTAGGAGCCAAGGATCAAAACAGAAGGTAGGCAAATTGCAGGATGGGGCACAGCATCCCCTGAAGCAAACCAAATATCAAGACAAGGGCTCCCCAAACTGGAATGATGTGGGTGAAATCTGGAAACAAACCCACAAAACGGCCCAAAGTGGCTGATGGCCACATCCCTGCCCAGCCCCTCTCCCTGCGGGCAGGGTCTGGCTCTACCCCCGTGTTGTCCCCAGGGATTACCCACCCTGCCTGGTCCCCTCGGACTCTCAGGAGTGCCTGGAGCTGCTCTGGCTGCTCCTGTCACCCAGTGAAGTGTGAAGTGCACCCTGGAAATGTTGTGAGAGGCGCATGTCAGAAGTGCCACCTGGTCACTTGTTCTGTGCAGCCCCTCCGTTGCTGTGCTGGATTTGTGCCCCTGCTCAGCAGCTTTTGTGCTTCTAAGCCTTTATTTTTTTATTTTTTTTTTTTTTTAATAATTTAGCCCAAATTTCCCAGACCACCACCAGCAGGACACACCAACCGCCTCAGACCCTGACGATTTAGTAGAAGCAAAAGCACAGTTTCAAGATCCCAACTGAAAATTAATTGGAATGTTGAGGTCCCACATTACATTTGCTGTCTGTCAAAATCCCAAAAAGGAATAGGCTCTTGCTCGGCACCGGGATCAAAGCCACTGCATGACACATTGTAAAGTGATTTTCATCTGGAATTCTTCCGGTGGAAAGTGATCTCTAATAGATTCTCATTATCTGGACTCTTCTCCTGTTGCATATTACAAAAGGAACTCGAAAGGTTTTTCTCCTCAGCACTCAGCACATTGCTGGGGGGAAGCTCCAGCTTGTTAAGCCCAGGATTTTCAAACACATCTGAATGACAGGATGGGATGAGATTGTAAATTATTAACTGTGTGCTTGTCACATCAATTAGCAGCCCATGAGCTATAAATCAACGACTGTGGGTTATATCGTGCTCGCACGTCCTCTGGTTTATCGTTCCTAATGAACCTCAGGAGAGACGCTGCACTGCTGGCAGGGCTCTGGGGAGCTCTCCCAGTGGTCCAACATTGTCTTTGCAACAAAAAGGAAATGGAGCAGCCCATTGTGTGCTGGAAGATGATCAGTGCATCACTTACCTGGTCATTGAGCTGCCCAAACAACCACAGACCAGGAGCACAAGCAGAGCTCTCGTTCCAGCTCAAATCCCAAGGTCAGGCCAACTGAGAAAGACAAGAGCTGCTGCTCCAAAAAAGCAGGGCCTCGTTCGGGTTTGCTGGGATTCAGGAGGAGAGGAAAAGCCCTCATGTTGCACCAGGGAAGGTTTAGACTGGATTTTAGGAAACAGATTTTCACAGGAAAGTTTGAAAAGCATTGGAAGAGGGTGCCCAGGGCAGTGGGGGAGTCCCCATCCCTGAAAGTGTTCAAACAACGTGTGGATGGGGCACTGGGGACGTGGTTAGTGGTGGACATGGTGGTGATTGGTGCTGGGCTGATGGTTGGACTCCACCTTAGAGGGCTTTTCCAACAGTAACAATTCCATAGTTCTATGATTAAGCCCGTGGTCACTGAGCAGACTATTACAAGTTGCTTTTCTGTCACAAACGCTTCCCATTTTCCTCCTCACTCCTACATCAAAGTGAACTGGAAACAGCCACAAGGACTCCACTCCAGGTGTAATCCAAGTTCTGGACTTGGTGAGCCACAGATCCTGCTCAGAGCAGCTGGGGCAATTTAAAAACTACTGGCCAAAAGACTTTAGGGAATCTATGATCAGTGTGGAACCAAAAGTTAAAAAAACCTTAATATTTTCTACATTCAGGGAAAAAAACTTTGTTTTTTCCTACATTCAGAACCCTTAAATAAATGTTGCTAAAGATGGGTGGTGGGAGGAGAAGACAAAAATACTTTAGGCCAAGCCTGGAGCCATTCAGAGAAGTTCAAGCCCTCAAAAGTGAGGTGTGAAGAATGAAATCCTGGCAAAAGGGGCTCTTACACACCTCTGTAGTCACAGGAACAGAGTCCCATGGGAATACGGGCAGGGATTTCCCCAACACCCAACAAGCCGAAACACAGCTGGGGACACAGGAGGTTTTGGGTCGTTCATGGAGGGGTTTTCACTGAGATGGAGCACCCCGAGTTCTTGCTGGGTCGGACTTACATCGCCCAGCTCCATGTGTCTGCGAAGCACACAAGCCCATCGCTGTTGCTTCCACTTTGCCACTGACTCTTGGCCTGTGTTCCCTCTTCACCAGACTCGCCATTTCCGTGCTTTCTCTGGAATTAACCTCTTTTTCCTGGCACAGGTCTGCCCAGGAGGCTGAGATCCACCAGCCTGCTGTGGAAGGGCAGCACGCAGGACGCCCTGGCTCTCCTCAAGGATGATGTGCTGGTGGCGGATCCAGGAACCAGGTCAGATGGATTAATTTATGAGCTTTTGGTCATATCCACATCCTTATTCACGCTGTATCCCTGTCTCTCCTTCGTCCCTCCCCTCTCTTTAGCACGTCATTCCATAAAATGTGAATTTTCCCCTAAATAAGAGACACAGACACTATTCTGTCACATCCATATCCATATCCACACTGTATCCTCATCTCTCCTCTTTTTAGCAGGTCACATGTATTAATTTTAGGAGCTTTTGGGAGTGTGTTCTTCACTCTTCGCCCCACCTGCAGCCTCCATGGCCAATGGATAGACATTTCCAAAGGGAGCTTCAGCCACCTTCCCACCCACCTGTCTGAGGCTGGAACTGCCCTGGTGACCTATGTGGGTCCCTTCCAACTCAGAATATTCTGTAATTCTATTTTTCATTTTTTAAGCCTACATGAGGCAAGTTAAACTGCCATAGTTGGGTCCAATAAGCCTCAAATACAGGTTTTCTATAGTGGAAGTGTTATTTGAAATGGTTTAAAACATCACAGATTCCAGTTAAAATCATATCTGCGATCACTTGTTTGTCTCTAAATTATCTATAAGGTCTGTGAATGTTTTTTGCCGTTTCTGTGGCCTGTTAAAAGTCCATTACCTGAGTTGCAAACATTCCAAAATGTCATGGGATCATAGAACCCCAGAATGGTTTGGGTTGGAAGTGACCTTAAAGATCATCTCGTTCCACCCCTCTTCCACTGGACCCGGTTGCTCCAAGTCCCATCCAGCCTTGGACACTTCCACACTTCCTAAAACAGGATCCAGTGGGCATCAGGTGAGGGAAAGGATTGCACCTAACTTGGGAAAAATTTTCCCAAGTCTGCAAAATGGTCAGGGAATAGAACTACATCCCGAAATAATTTGCCCTGGGTGGCTGAGGAAAGCTCAGGGGTTCCTTCACTTCCGATAATTCTCTCCCATATCATGTAGGAGGCTACAACAAATATTCCTTGAAGGATTTTAAGACTTTAACACCATCGTTTTCTTTGATATTTTTATATCTTTATTGGTATTATCTCTATTGGTATCTTTATATTGTACTCCCCGTGAAAATACACAGGGACATCCCCTCATAGTCTCGTAACATCTTAATAACTTAATAAATATCTACTTAATGTTGATTGTTTCAACTCTCTCCCTGTTCCTGGACATGCTTCCCAAAGGAAGTTCCCATTTATTGACACAGACATTGTAACATCTTTTTCTATGTTGAAGTTCAGCTCCATTTCAGACATAAAATTTTAGATCCAGAATGCATTTTTTCTTAGGGTAATATATATATATACTCATCGTGCTTTTATTCAGCCAGATGGGCTGGAAAAGGTTGAAATGGTACCAAATTTATGACCTAAATAGGCCTCAGTGAGATGTGTGGCTTCACACAATATAAAAAAAAACCAAAAACCAAAAAACTAACAACCAAGCTGAAAATACAAAGAATTTTGAAAATGTGTTTAAAAAAACTTGCTCATTCATGTCTCCGTGCCATTAAACTGCATTCAAGTGTAAAGACTTAAATCGCTTGATGGATATTAAAGACTGAAGCACTTCTTTAATGACTCCACAGTGCTGGTTGCTGCTTTGTGGGCTTTTAAGTGCTCTTTAAGTGCTTTTACCATCTTAAGGTAGCTTAGGTGTTTAAGTGATTATACCAGAGTCAATCCCCAAAGAGGCTTACCTGGGATTTTGAGACCTCTAAGGGAACACCTGGAACTCTCCATTTGCTCTTAAAAAGAATGCATGTGTTCTTTGTGAACTGTCATAAACAGTAAGTCAGGTTATGCAAATATATTGGGGTGTTTCTGTTCCATCCCCGGCTCTTTCTGTCCACCGGAGTTAAATAACTCTGCTGACGTTGCTGTAAAACATTCCTCTTTCTTGATTTCACAACAAGGCAACAACACAGAGTTTTTCTCTGTCTCTCCATCTCTCTTTGCCATGTCATTACATAAAATGTGAGCCTTCCCTAAATGAAACCTATTTTTTCATATCCACATCCACACTGTATCCCTGCCTCTCCTTCATCTCTCCTCTCTCTTTAGCACGTCATTCCCTAAAACGTGAATCCCCCCTGAACAGCAGTCGCGGCCACCACCATTTTGTGCCATCCGCGCTGGGGGAAAGCTGATCCCGAGATATTCCTCCTCCTTCCCAGGTGCCACTACAGCAACCTGGCCTTCTCCCTGCTGGCCCACGTGCTGGCCGAGCACGGGGCCGACGGGCAGTACCAGCGCTGGATCTCGGAGCACATCCTGGACCGCCTGGGCATGGAGGACACGGGCTTCGACCTCACGCCGCCCATCCGCTCGCAGATGGCCGTGGGCTTCTACGGCAGCCGCCAGCCTGCCCCGCTCTACGACCTGGGCTGGTACAGACCCTCCGGGCAGATGTACTCCACGGCTGCCGACCTGGCCAAGCTGGCCATGGTCTTCCTGGGCACCTACCACCGCCGGCTCCTGGAGCCCGACACGGTGAAGACCATGCTGACCCCGCTGCTCAAGTGCTCCAGCGACTACTTCGCCAACAAGACCGGCACGCCCTGGGAGATCAACGAGCAGCTGGGCTACGATGTCATCAGGAAGGACGGGGACCTCGATGGCTACTCAGCCACCTTCTCTCTTATCCCCAAGCTCCGCCTGAGCTTCATTGTGCTCATGGCAGGGCCCAGGCCTCAGGGTGGGGATGTTGTGACTCAGACTTACGAGTATCTCGTTCCGGCCATGGAGACGGCTTTCAGGGAGGCAGAGAAGAGCGTGGTCCCCCCTCCAAACCCCGTCCCTTATGTTGGCTACTACACCTATTCCAACCTGACTTTCTATGAGATCAAAGTTGGCATTGGTGGGGTGCTGATCATGCAGCAGTTTGGGCCTCACGTGGAAGAGCTCATTCCTGAGAAGTACCGGACAATCAAGCTCCACCACCTGGAGGATCGTGTTTTCCAAGTTGTTTTTGACAAGGAGTTCCCGTGTGTCCTGCACCTGGGCTCCGCCTCCATCTCCCTGGAGACCCAAAATGGGCAGCTCTTCAACTTTTACCCCTTTGACCGCAAGGGTTTGTCCCCTGGCTTTGATGCCCCGGGGTTGAACACGTACAACGTGGTGCGTGTGCTCCGCAAGCCCGTGTTCTACAGCTAAACACCCCCCGCTCCCCTCACCTCTTCCGGGAGGGGGCTCCAAATCTGTGTCTTACCAGACTCTGGGTGGCTCCATGGAAGCCATTTAAAAGGGAAAGGTGGAGGCAAATGACTCTTTTGCCAAAAAACATACTTCTAAAATGACTTCCCGCTTCCGACATGACTTTAACGGCTGGCAACCCCCAAAAATGCACAACAGGCCAGCTGGAGATGCCTGCAGAACATAAAAAAGAGGTGGGAGTGTGCTGGGGGGATTGTGTTGGGATGCCATAAAATCAAAGCTGAGCACTGAAGTGTCCACGCTTCCGTTGTCTGTTTGATGACCACTGTAGTTATCAACTGGCATCATCAAAGGGCTGAAAACGCCCTGTGTCCCCCAGAAAACATCTCTTCTTCAGTCCAAGGGTTTTTCCCAGGCTTTTCAGGAGCCCATCTACCACGAGCAAGATCCCTTACTAGGGTTTGCCAAAAGCCTGATGTGCTAAAAAATGGCACCGAGCCTGATCCCAGGCCCTGCTTGGGATCCCTGGGATCCTTTTTTTCCCCCCGGGTCACAAGGAGGAAGCTGTGGAAAGAGCAGAGAACAATGTGGTCTTGGCTCCATGGATTTCTGCAGAAGTGGTGGTCACACCAAGGATGCTGTAGCACTTCAGTGGAGAAATAAAAGCTCGCTCTCGTGGGCAGGGCCACGTGAACATAAGCTGGGACATTCCAGCGGGACTCAGGCCTGCGACTATCTCAGTGTACAGGGAAGGGTGTGAGTGTGGTGTTTAACCGCAGGAATATGTGGTAATCTTTCTGGGTGTTTTGGGCAGGGTATGTGTCGGCAAATGTCTCCAGGTGAGAGTGAAGATGCTGAGGGAAAGGGCATCATCGTGGGCAGCCCTGCATTGAGGACAGGAGCACCTGCAACTGCAGAGCCACAGGAGCATTTTCTTCTCCCCTCCTGTGCCCACTCAAGGCCAAGGCTGGTGGGACAGGGGATCCAGGTCACAACAACCCCAGGCAATGCTCCAGGCTTGGGGAAAAGGGTCTGGAAACCTGCCTGGGCAGAAAAGGACTCAGAGGTGCTGGTTGACAGTGGCTGAACATGAGCCCAGGTGTGCCCAGGTGGGCAAGAAGGCCAACGGCACCCGGGCTGCACCAGCCCTTGTGTGGCAGCAGGGCCAGGGCAGGGACTGTCTCTGTGCTGGGCACTGCTGAGGCACCTCGCAGTTCAGTTTTGGGTCTCTCACAACAAGAAGGACGTGGAGGGGCTGGAGTGTGTGCAGGGAAGGGAACAGAGCTGGGGAAGGGTCTGGAGCAGCAGGAGCAGCTGAGGGAGCTGAGGGGGCTCAGCCCGGAGAAAAGGAGGCTCGGGGGGACCTTCTGGCTCTGCAACTCCCTGACAGGAGAGGGGGAGCCGGGGGGGGTCGGGCTCTGCTCCCAAGTAACAAGAGACAGAATGAAAGGAAACAGCAGTTTAAGATGGATAATGGGAACATTTCTTCATGGAAAGGGTGGTCAGGCATTGGAAGGGGCTGCCCAGGGCAGCGGTGGAGTCACCATCCCTGGAAGTGTTCAGGGAATGTGTGGTTGTGGCACTTGGGGACACTTTGTGTTTTAGGGTGAACATGACAGTGCTGGGTTGGTGTTTGGACTCGGTGACCTTGGAGGTCTTTTCCAACCCTGGTGAATCAGTGATTCCATGTTGTTAACATGGAATCATGGCCAAGAGCACATCCCTGTAGCGGGAACAGCGTCAGGCACACATGCAAGACAGGACAAGTCCCACCAGGTGTGGAGTCCTGGCTCCTCGATGCCCCTCCACATTTAAGAGACACTGTGATTGCAGCCCTCAACTGAAAGCAAAGAAGAGGGTCAGGGCAAGACACCTCAAAGGGAATATCCAACTGCAGAGCCTGGCAATAGCTGAGGAGCACGGAAACGCAGAGGGAGTGCAAAAGGTGCCCTACCCAAAAGGTTGTGCACAATCAGACACCCTCCAAAGTGTGTGTCCTCTCACACCATAACTGGGGTGGATCCTCTTGCAAGAACAACATACTTCTGCTGCTTGTCCACGCAGAGTCTTGGAAGTGGACATGTCTCAGAGAGGATGAGGCACCTGCCTCCCCTCTCTCTGGTTGTCTCAGTGTTCTCACTCTCCGTGCTGCTCCTCAGCCTCAGCTTGGAGTAGAGAGGCCATCACTGAAAGCCCAGAAATCCATGATTCACAAACTCAGTTCCCTGCCTTTTCTCAGACAATTCCACTTCCCTGATCAGCACGTGGAATCATGGAAACCTTGCCTTACAGGGCCGCTGCTGTCTTGGCTTCCTCTGGACTCTGTAGGTGATGACATTCCATTCCTTGTACAACCTCATATGTTCAAGCGTTTAACCTGGGCTCTAGCAACAGCAATAAAACCTATGCAAATGCCTCCTGTCCTGCCTGGTCCTGCCTGCTGGGGTGGATTTCCTGTGAAGGTGCCTCCACTGCCATGACACACCTGACACAACTGAGCTTTCTGGGCTCCAGGAAGTGATTTTGTGATTGCAAAATATTTGAGTGGTCTAACTCTGGTCTTCTGGCTGAGGGCCAGTTTGGGGCTGTTCTTCTCGCTTTGAAGCAAAATAATTGATTGTTTACCCTCAAAATCTTCCAAGAAAAATTAGGATTTAAATCCCACGTCACTCACTGGCCGGGAGGAAACGCCGCACTGGAGTCCTCCATCCACCTGATAGAGAGGTTTTACTTTTCCATCAGAAATGCAGACACTGACAAGTCTTCCCTGTTCTAAGGAGTCACCTTCAAACCTGTTCTCTGATATTTTGTGGGGGGGTCTTGGGTCCTGGTGGGTGCCCAGTTGGCCCTGAGTCAGCAGTGCCCTGGCAGCCAGGAGGGACATCCCTGGCCGGGGGGCATCAGGGAGGGGATTGTCCCGCTCTGCTCTGCCCTGGGGCGGCCTCACCTCAATATTGGGGCACTTTGGGGGGACACAATGGAAGGGAGAGATTGAGCCATTAGAGAGTGTCCAAAGGAGGGACATGAGGATGGGGAAGGGCCTTGATTTGAAGCCGTGTGAGGACACTGAGGGCACTTGGTGTGTTCAGCTGGAGGAGACTGAGGGGAGAGCTCACTGCAGTTCCAGCTGCCTGGGCAGAGGCAGAGAAGGGGTAGGACTGAGCTCTGCTCTGGGGGGACCAGGGACAGCACCCAGGGAATGGCCTGGAGCTGTGTCAGGGCAGGGTCAGGTTGGATCTCAGGAAAAGGTCCTTCCGCCAGAGGGTGGTTGGGCACTGACCAGGCTCCCCAGGGCAGTGGGCACAGCCCCAAGGCTGCCAGAGCTCCAGGAGGGTTTAGCTAATCCTCTGGGGTACAGGGTGGGACTCCTGAGGATGGGCCTGTGCAGGGATGAGGGTTGGACTAGATAATCCTTGTGGGTCCCTTCCAGCTCAGAATATTCTGTGCTGTGACTCTGTTACTATAACTAGTGGTGGGATCTGAGTTGAGTTCAGCAGATGAAGGAGAGGGCTGAAGCATCGACTTACCAGCAGCTGCATCTGCTTGGAGGACAATTACAAAGAGGACAGAGAAAAACTAAGTGGTACCAGACAAGTCCAACAAGGGGCAATAGCCACAAATCACACCTCGGGAGGTTCAAGGTGGCTTTTAGGAAAAGCCGCCTCCCCAGGTGTTTCTGCAGTCCTTGGACAGGTCATTAAAGACAGGTATTTCTACCCTTTGAGGTTTTTTGTCCAATATTTGAACTGGCAAAGGCTCAGCCATTGTGATCTAGTGCCGGGAACACTTTCCTGCTTTAAGCAGGACATCCATCCTCCACAGAAATTCCTTTAATCCCCGTGGCCAGGTTGGATCAGACGAGCTTAGAACAGAAAGAAACAGTAGGAGCATTTCTAAAACATTGGGGCCTGAACCTTCATGACAAGTGTAGATGTGGTACAGGTAGAAAAGGACTCTGATCCTCTGCTCAGCTCTTCCACACATCTGGATTTTTGGTTTTGGAGGATTTATTCACAATATATAAGTATTTTTTTCCTGTGGAAAGGAGAGTCAGGGAGCACATCTGACTAATGCTGCTCATCTCACACCGGTATGAAAAATTAGTGGTCAATCCCCACTTTTGGCAATGCCCAAGACACTCTCCCAAAAACCTCCCTGGAATCAGAACAAACACTGCCCCATGTGTTTCCCCTGCTGCAAGTCAAGTCCAGCCTCTTTACATCAAAGAAAAAATAGCCAGATACACCTGGTGTGAGTGGTTGGAGTCCTTCCAGCTTTCCTGGCTGAGGATCCAGCTCCATGTTCGAGGCAGTGCTGGGAGATCTCACAGTTCCCGTGGCTTTGCTCTGGGAATGAAGGTCACCGGAGCAGCAGAAGGAAGAGCTTTGTCCTGACTCTGCCAGGAAAAACTGTCTCTCCCCAGACAGAGAGATTTAGGCTTTGTCAGGTACCTGCTGCCCAAGCCTCTTCTCTTTGGAGTTCTCGGGATGTGGTGAAATGCCACAGGAATTCCACGGGAAAGGAACCGCCCCGGGCTCTTGGTAGAAGCATCACTTTTATGAGATTAATTTTATACAGAAGAGTTTAATAATAAACAATTTGTTTTGATTATATCCAAGGCAATTTTACAACCTCTTCACTATTTGCCCAGAGAAGCTGTGGCTGCCCCAGCCCTGGAAGTGTCCAAGGCCAGGTTGGATGGGGCTTGGAGCAACCTGGGCTAGTGGAAGATGTCCCTGCCCATGGCAGGGGGTGGAATGAGATGAGCTTTAAGGTCTCTTCCAACCCAAACCAGTCTGGGATTCTCTGATACGATTCTATTTTTTTCCCTATTATACAGGATAAATTTTGACATTTCTGGCAAAGGCGGGTATTGCCCTGGAACGACTCCATTGAAAAAGGAGCAGGAAAAACACAGGATTCTCCAGTACCAGAGAGGGTTTGTTATCACCCCCCTGTGCCCAAAAGAGTGGCAAAGCCATTCCTACACCTCGGATTTCTGTCACCATAAATAAACCCAGCAGTACTGGGGGTTTATCATCCCACTGCTGGACATCTTGCTTTGGGAGCTGTGTCCGTGGTCACAGCAGCTCCAACAGCTTCCTCTGGAAGTTTTCTTTCATCCTGATCTTTGTTTTGCAATTTTGACTCCTGTCTTTCTGAAGATTTGTAACAGTTCAACACCCAGGAAGGGATTCCCAGGCCCTTTTATTCCCAAACCCCCAAGGTTTTTTATTTTTTTTTTAACCTGACAAACCTTAACAAATTCACTTTTTCATCTACTCTGGAGGTGTCCATGGGCAGGGACACCTTCCACCAGACCAGATTGCTCCAATCCCCATCCAGCCTGGCCTTGGACACTTCCAGGGATGGGGCAGCCACAATTTTGGTCCTCAGAGACACCATTTGGATGGTGGAACCCCAAACAAATGACAGGAGCCAAATTTATCCTGAGGAGTCCTTTGATTATCCCTCTGCCAAGGCTTCATTTTTATGTTTTGCACATGGAAAAAAAAAAAACAAACCACCCCAGAAATGGTTCACAGGGCTGCCTGTCCTATTGATCTATTACAGCAGAAATTCTTGTGCCATCTGTGCTTTTTCGTATCAGAATGATACAGAGCTTTTAATATCAGAAAAGAGCAGGTACCGAGGCAATGAAGCCAAACCTTCTAAAATGGGAAATTTCAACTGCATTGCATAAAGATGTCGTTTTCTTCTTTTATTTAGGCCTTATTTTGCTAATGCTTTTTCTTATTTGAACAACTAGGAAGCATTTTCTGATGAATCACCAATCCTTTTTTTTGTATTTGGAAGCTGAGAACAACCCCTTTATTTTTTTTATTTTTTTTTTTTCTTTTCCTGCACTGTGAGATACAGGAGTAAATATATTTTTTATAAATATTTTGCTTGTAGATGTAAATGGATATAAAACCCTGTAAATTCATGTAAATATATGCAAACACAGTCTCTTGAAGACGAAGATTCTGCCTATTCAGGTGTTTGGAAATGGAACTCAGTCTGGCCATGGCCCACTGGAGCACACATGGCATGGGACATGCTGATATGGACCTTCTGCCATGGGATATGGGCCCTCTGCCATGGGATATGGGCCCTCTGCCATGGGATATGGGGATATGGGCCC
>VZRE01013681.1:62914-73073 GCA_013396775.1 Cephalopterus ornatus | reverse complement strand
GCCATGGGATATGGACCCCCAGCCATGGGATATGGGCCCTCTGCCATGGGGTATGGACCCTCAGCCATGGGATGTGGACCCCCAGCCATGGGATATGGACCCCCAGCCATGGGATATGGACCCCCAGCCATGGGATATGGGCCCTCTGCCATGGGGTATGGACCCTCAGCCATGGGATGTGGACCCTCTGCCATGGGATATGGACCCCCAGCCATGGGATATGGACCCTCTGCCATGGGATATGACCCCTAGCCATGGGGTATGGACCCTCTGCAGTGTCCCACATCCCTGTATCCACGCCCTGGAGCGCACGAGGGATTTAGACCCTCCTCAGGGGAGCAGAAACTTATTCTGCTGTGGTTTTCCCTCTCCTGGTCTCCTCAGGGAACCAGCAGGATGAGGTATTCCCTTGACCTGTTCTAGAAATGAAGAAAGCTTTGAAAGCATTGACTGATGGGTGTAGGAGCTTCTCACCCCAGCAGGAAAGGGAAAGTTCACTGAGAAAATGAGCCACTTCTGCCTCGTTGATATATATATAAAAAATATATATAAAATATGATTTATATTATTTTATTATAGCATTATATTATATGCTATTATATTACTATATTTATATTAATAAATATAATAAAATATCAATATATAATTTATTTAATTATTCTCCAAGTATTCATGCAGTTAATTCCCGAGAAGTCTATGGATCTGTATCAGCTTCGTGGATCTGACACAGGTCAGGGTTAGATGGGATATTGGGAAGAAATTCCTCCCTGTGAGGGTGGGGAGACCCTGGCACAGGTTGCCCAGAGAAGTTGTGGCTGCCCCATCCCTGGAAGTGTCCAAGGCCAGGTTGGATCAAAGGAGCAACCCAGGCTAGTGGAAGGTGTCCCTGCCCATTTTCGTTTTTTCAATCTCATGACTCACATCCTATTTTTTAATCCATAATAATCCCCAGATACTTTCACAACTGCCCCATGCCCGATAGTTCTGCTGAGCTCCTGCTGCAGGAACCTGCCCGTGTTTATTCTGCTCCTGCAGGATGCCAGAACATCTTCCTCTGGGACATCTCGGAGCACAGCTCATCCCTCACAGCCTGGTTTCATCTGCCAAGTGTAAGCAAAATCTGTTCAATCCAAGGTGCCCCATGGAAATCTTGGATAGTGCTGGCTCACACAGATTCCCGCGGAATCACACTCGATGCAACACCCTGGTTTGACAGGGAACGATTCCCGACTCCTCTCGCAGCGTGTCTGCCTCCAATCAGCCTCACAAGGATGTTGTGATTGCTCTGTGATGAGATAATTGTCTCAAAACAAGCACAATAAACTCAGATTATCCAGTTAAGGTTACACTTCAAAGACATTCAGACACGGAGAAGTGGGAAGTACGGAATCCGCAGAGCCAGATCAGGCTTTTTTTTCACGGCTCAGTTACTTTTTTAGGCACAAAATATTGCAGAACATGTGGGTTTGTTTTTTTAAAGATAGCACGAGTTGGCAGCAGAGCCACAAAAATACTTCTCATCACTTCTGGTACAACTCAGGGCAATCTGAAGAGCTTGAAGTCTTTTCCTCCCTAACTATGGGTGGATTATTTGGATGTGTAGCATTCCCTTGGAATTTCTTGAATTTATCACACACACAACAACATCCCTGTGGAGGTTTTTAACCCTCCCCAACTGGCCTGTCCCTTCGGCCTGAACTCTGCTTAAATACATATTTAAGGCAACCTTTTGTTGGGAAATTCCATCTGCACCCAGAGTATCGAGTGACAGGCCCTGCAATCTGCTGTGCAAACACAATCCCCCCAGACAGAGCACTTTGCTCATCTCCAGGTGAGCAGATTTCAGATTTTAATTATTTAAGATTCCCCTTCCAGAAGGTCTCCTCAGCCCTGGGAGAAGCTGTGGAAGCCTGGAGCCCTTGATGGCTGCTTTCCCTTTCCCATCTCCATCTCCAGTCACCCTTCTCCACAAAAAAAAAAAATGCACGTTCCCTCACCCCCTTCTCCTCTCTAACAGCTCCACATTTAAATGATGCCCCCGCAGAGATGTAAATAATAACACTGCCATTTAGAACCATTTTCTGCAAACCCCACCACAGGCCTGAGTGAAGGCTCCCTGGGATGCTCTTCCCAATTTCCCTTCGATTTTCCACCGTAACTGAAACAAAAAGAATGAAAACACTTGAATCTCCAATATCTGTTGACTTCTTAAAAATTTTTTTGTGTGCAAGGTCTTGGTCTTTCAGGAGGTCGCTCAGGGACCTGGGGAGGGAATGTGAGGATATTCATTATCTCTGTAGAACAGAAGCACAGGTGAAACATCAGTTCGGGAGTTTAACAGAAAATAAATCCACAACCTTGGTAATGAGCAGGTGGGATTGTGTGCAGGTCCTGGCTTTGTCATTCCCAGCCTGGATCACAGAATGTGCTGAGCTGGAAGGGACCCACAAGGATCATCCAGTCCAACCCTCAGCCCTGCACAGGACCATCTCCAGGAGTCCCACCCTGTGCCCCAGAGGATCAGCCAAACCCTCCTGGAGCTCTGGCAGCCTTGGGGCTGTGCCCACTGCCCTGGGGAGCCTGGTCAGTGCCCAACCAGCCTCTGGGGAAAGGACCTTTTCCTGAGATCCAGCCTGACCCTGCCCTGACACAGCTCCAGGCCATTCCCTGGGTGCTGTCCCTGGTCCCCCCAGAGCAGAGCTCAGTCCTGCCCCTCCTCTGCCCCTGCCCAGGCAGTTGGAACTGCAGTGAGCTCTCCCCTCAGTCTCCTCTTCTCCAGCTGAACACACCAAGTGCCCTCAGTGTCCTCACACGGCTTCAAATCAAGGCCCTTCCCCGTCCTCGTGTCCCTCCTTTGAACACTCTCCAATGGCTCAGAACCTTCTTTATATTTCTTGTTCCTCCCATCATGTGAAGTGACCCGCAGACGTTCACAGATGAAGTACGAAGTACCAGGCTCTGCCAGTTGCATCCAATATTCCATTTCCAATCACCTTTATAAAGAGGTGACCCAAAATTCCTCAGCTCCCCGCCTGCCACCAGCAGCGAAGACAAGTGAATGTGGCCAGTGTCCTGGGCTTGGCCAGTGAGCAGAGAATCGTTACCGCTCGCAGGACTCCCCGGGAGGGAGGAGATTCTGCAGTCCAGGTCTCTGCTCGGCAGCGATGCAGAGTCTCAGCATCTCACATGCTCCGTGAACGCCCGGCTGGAGGCTCGTGGAGCGCACAGAGGTTGGGAGAGGGGCAGCGGGTCCGTGTCTGTGCTGTCCCAGCTCTGAGCCTGGCTGGGAACACAGAGAGAGGAGCAGCTGGAGCGTAATGGTTTGGAGCCGGCTTTCTCACCGAACGCTCAAACCTACAGTTTGCAACCTCCCCCCCTCCCCATGAACACTAGGGAAAGGGAGGAGGGAAAAGCTACCGAAAACACCGAAATGACTAAACTAAAGTTGTATAAATATATATATGTGTGTGTTTACATTTATATACAGTTACAATACCATGTACATAGTAAAAGGGACCCTGAACATCCCTCCCCGAAGGGAAAAGGGAAAGGGAAAAGCCAAAACAGATATGAACAATCGAAACCCGGGAGCAATCAATAAAGAACTAGTTAAAAAAAAAATCTCATTACTCTCCTTGAGATAGCAGAATCATGCCAAATGACCGCCGGTACCCTCCGCCTCCCAAGGCCCACAAGGCCTCACCAGGTCTCACTCCTCCACACGAGCAGAGCCGACAGCAGAGAACCTGCTCCCGGGTCCACGGGAAGAGAAGAGGTGGGAAGAGGCTTCTCTCCTTTTTTATTTATACCCTGGTTTACGTAAAAATCGTTTGGAAGACCAGGAACACGGCCGCTTCCTTGGTCACAACTTGGTTACCAGAGCAGGGTTGGATTAGTTCTTGGAAGGAATTCCTCCTTGTGAGGGTGGTGAGGCTCTGGCACAGGTTGTCCACAGAAGCTGTGGCTGCCCCTGGATCCCTGGAAGTGTCCAAGGCCAGGTTGGACAGGGCTTGGAGCAGCCTGGGCTAGTGGAAGGTGTCCCTGCCCATGGCAGGGGGTGGCACTGGATGGTCTTTAAGGTCCCTCCAACCTGAACCATTCTGGTGGCCTCAAGGTACCTCCTCATCACTTTGCTCTTTCCACCCTCTCCCACCCACAGATTGTAAAACCTGCTCATTGTGACCTCATTTTGAGGAATTCAGCCCCTCAGTCTGAGCCCTCACCTCAGTCCTGGCGCTGTCCTCCCATCACTCCTGCCCCGAGACCCTCCTGACAGTCCTTTCCACCCTGCTCTGCTCCCACGTTCCCACGGCAGAACCGACTTCACCCTTTGTTGGTGTGACACAAAAACACGTGGCTCCCTGCACAGCTTGAGTTTACAGCGAGCGGGAAAAGCCTGAGCTGCGAATCTGGAAGGTTTGGAGCGTTCGGATCGTGGCTCAACGGCTCCCGGATTTTTCCCGGTGCTGAAACAACAGTTACTCAGCGAAGGGATCCTTGGCATCATCGAGGCTCTTCTGCCATCTCCTGGGGGAGAGGAGCAAGCGCACTCTAGGTGGGTTTTAAATTCGTGAACTCCAAGTTACAGAAGGGAACTGTGGTGGTAGTGGATCGAGGGCTGGACTTGATGACCTCAGAGGTCCCTTCCAACCCGGCTGATTCCATGATTCTATGACAGGACACAAGGAATGGCCTCCCACTGCCAGAGGGCAGGGATAGATGGGATATTGGGAAAGAATTCTTGGCTGTGAGGGTGGGGAGGCCCTGGCACAGGTTGCCCAGAGAAGCTGTGGCTGCCCCTGGATCCCTGGAAGTGTCCAAGGCCAGGTTGGACGGGGCTTGGAGCAACCTGGGCTATGGAAGGTGTCCCTGCCCATGGCAGGGGGTGGGACTGGATGGGCTTTAAGTTCCTTCTAACATAAACCATTCCATGATTCTGGCATTCTGTGAACTACAGCAAAGGGTTGATTCAAAGACAAAAGGTTTAAATAACTGGCACAGTGAAGCTTCAGACATTACTGAGGAAGTTGTGGAATTTCCCTGGTTTGCAGGACCTTAAGAACAAGTCAGAAAAGCAACTCCCAGGAATGACTGGGAAAGAATCACTTCTGCTTTGGAAGGAAAATGTAAATCTGTAGTTCCACATAAATCTGTGTGGATCAATAGACCCCACAGATCTACCAATAGATAGATCTGTAGATCACCATGAATATGGATCAATAAATCTGTAATTCAGTAGAAATCTATGTGGATCAATAGATCGTGTATCACCATAAATCTCGATCAATAGACCTGTAACTCACTATAAATCTGAATTAATGTACCTGTAGAACTCCATAAATCTGCGTCAATAGATCTTTAACTCACTAAATCTTGAATCAGCAGATCTATAAGTCACTATAAATCCGTTTGGATCAATAGATTGGTGTCTCACTATAAATCTGATTGGATCAATAGATCTGAAGGTCACTATGAATCTGGATCAATAAATCTGTGGATCAACAGCCGTGTGACCTCCTCTGATTTCACATGACACATCTCCTGGAGCTCTGGGCAGGTGGGTCCTGGGGTCATTTGCATCCTCTAATTCTCCCTCTAATTCCTAAACGGAACTAAACCCAGCCCCAAATTCCTGATGACCAAGACCCAGCCCCAGAGATGAGCACTTCAAAGGTGACCTCTGGAGCCAGACCAGTGGGTCTGAGCCCATGGCAGGGGGTGGAACAAGATGGAACCCAAACCATTCCCAGTCTCTGTGTCCCACACGCTGATCTTTAACCTCTCTGTACAAATCCCTTCCCCGCCTCAGGTGATCCTGTTACTCAGCCCATGGACTTTCTGACTCCCAAGGCTCATTTTTTTGCTGGTGCTTTTCTGATCCTCCTCTGACTCGTGTCCTGGAGAGACACCTGTGATCCAGGTGTGGGACATCCCTCCCAGAGGACCCCCAGAGGAAGGGATGGTCTCCATGGGGTGCTGACCACGTGCCCCACCACAGGGCAGCTGGCAGAGCTCCTGGATGACCTCGTGGTGATCCACCTGGCCGTGTTTGAGAGGTGAGGTCAGAGTTCTGTGCAGAGTTTTATCAGGCAATAAACGTTAATATTCCTCAGCCCTTGCTGCCGGAGCGTCACCAAAATGGATTTGTTGTTCTTATTAAGGAGATCAAAGATTGGTGGGAGAGAAGGCTCTAGAAAGGCTCCAATAACTGAACACCAGCTGACTGGACACACCCATCCTCCCAGAAATCTGCACCACGGAGAAGTGGTTTGCACCTGGCCCTGTCTTGGTTTGCATCAAGGTGATGCAGCCTCAGGAACCAGGATCTGCAGTGGCCTGTTTTACACGGAACAAACAGTATTCCTGCCATAAACCCTTGGAGGAAGGGCTCCTCTTCTGTTTGCACTCATTTGCCCAGTCTCTCCTCAAACCCAGCTGTCTCCTGACGTCCTGTAGCCACAACCACCACCAGTCCCTCTCAGAGATCCACCAGTCCCTGACTGATTGAACTGGTTTGGCTCTTTCTGATGTTGCCCCTCAAACAGAGGTGCAGAATCTGGTGCCCCACATGTCGGTGGCACCGGGGGCAGCAGCACTGAGCGTGGATCTGCAGCAGCTGCACATCAACCCCGCAGCTGCTCCTGCATCTTCTCCACTGATCACTGACCCTCCCCAGACTTCAAGATATCCGCAGCAGTTGGCCCAGTTCCCTCAGCGCCTCTGGGAGGCAAATCCTCCAGTTGTCTGCCCCTCAGAGACACAGACTCCTGGTGCCGAGCCCCTTCCCCAGCTTGTCATCTCGTCTGGCTGGACACTCCCCGGGGTCTCATCCTCACACACCCACACAGCTCCACTGGTTGGCACAGGAGTCCTCCACCCACAGCCCCACCGGCACCAGACCTCCCTGCAGAGGGGATAACCAGTCTCTGGGAAAGATTTCGGACTGGATTTGAATGAGATGACAAGTCCCGATGAGGATCAGGATCACACTGTCACTAAGCTGTTAACACAGGACTGGCCCCTCTTGTCCCTTTTTCCTTCTTTTTTTTTTTTTCCCTGTATTTGTTCCTCTCCTTCAATCCCTCCCTTTCCCCACCTTTGGTTCCTCCCCTAAACATTCTATAGCACGCCTGATGGGATCCTGGAATTGTCCTCCCATGCATCCAATAATATGTCCCATATCCCCGTGCAGGGAGAGAGGGAGAAGAGAATGGGGGGAACCTCAACTTTTCCCATTTGACTCGTGGTGATGGATTTTACACCTGGAATAAAGAGGCATAGAATCTCCTGAGCTGGGAGGGAACCCCAAGGATCATCCAGTCCAACTCCTGGCCCTGCCCAGACACTCCAACAATCCCTGAGAGTGTTGTCCAAACCCTCCTGGAGCTCTGGCAGCCTTGGGGCCGTGGAGGAGGAGAGAATGGTATCCTTGCTCCGGCAGGACAAAGAGGGTTTCCCAACCTTCTACTGTGCATCGGAGAATTGTCTCAGTGCCCAGAGAAGCTCTGGCTGCCCCTGGAAGTGTCCAAGGCCAGGTTGGACGGGGCTTGGAGCAACCTGGGCTGGTGGAAGGTGTCCCTGTCCGTGGGGACAAGGTGAGCTTTAAGATCTCTCCCAACCCAAACCAGCTCATCCCTTTTTCTTTTATTTAGTCATAACAGAGCTGCTTTTGCTCAAGGGACATTTTACACATTGCCTTACCTTGTTGAGGAATTTTATCTTTTATTGGGACTTGCCTGTGAATCTGTAACTGCGAGAGCCACGTGAGACCAGATCCCCCGTGACTTTTGCTGGAGAGGTTTATTATTATGACCTTGACTTCCAGATAATATTGTGAGGAAACTCCCAATAGCTCCTGCTGCAGATGGATACAAGCCCTTAAGGCAAGAGAGGCTCCCTCGTCCACAGTGACAGTCTGTGCCTCCCAGCAGCTTCTCCCAGGTGGTTCCTACTTTTCTTTTCAGGTCCTCTCTAAAAAGGCCATCTCAGAACTATTGGTCAATTTTTGAGGAAAAAACATCACCTCTTCTTATGTCTTGACTCTGCCAAATATGATTTTGTAAGAAATTGGTGTAACAGGGCTTGGTGTGGGGCCTTATGGAGGAGGAGGAATGTGATGGATGTTCGAAGAATCCCAGAGTGGTTTGGGTTGGGAGAGACCTTAAATCCCATCTCATTCCCACGCCCTGCNTGCCATGGCCAAGGACACCTTCCACTAGCCCAGGTTGCTCCAAGCCATGTCCAACCTGGCCTTGGACACTTCCAGGGATCCAGGGGCAGCCACAGCTTCTCTGGGCAACCTGTGCCAGGGCCTCCCCACCCTCACAGCCATCATTTCCTTCCCAATATCCCATCTAACCCTGCCCTTTGACAGTGGGAAGATATTCCCTGTGATCTGTCCCCCTGTCCTTGTCCCAAGGCCCTCTCCAGCTCTCCTGGAGCCCCTTTAGGCCCTGGAAGGGGCTCTCAGGTCTCCCCGGAGTTTCCCTTCTCCAAGTGAACCCCCCCGGCTCTCCCAAACTGATCCAGAGCAGAGGGGCTCCAGCCCTTGGAGCATCTCCGTGACCCTCTGAGACTCTTTTTGACTGGAAATTACAAACCAGTTTTGGTCCCATCCTCAACCTGCTGTAGATGTCCACAGTTACCTGTGGGACAGTTCTTTGGTACGGTGTCTTCCTCCTGGAACGTGAGAGGAAAGGAATCCTCCCGTGTGCTGCTCTGTGAATGAGCTCGTCGCTCCCGGCCTGAACTGTCTCTGCTGTTGACTTGTCGGGGTTCAGACCTTCCACCCTTCCCAAAAACAACCTGTTCGCCAGTTTTATGGCTGGAATTGTCACCCTTTGTTATTGCTGCCGGTCAGGGTTGATCTGCCGTGGTTTTGTGTGCTCACTCCACCACGTCTGTGCCTTCCGACTCCATCCAGAGCCTCCACAAGGCCTCTGCCGGAGGCCTCTGAAGTTTGAGTCAACAAGGTGATCAAAGGCAGGGAACAGCTTCGGAGCACAAAGAGGGTGATGATGCAAAGGGAATTCAGTGAAATGATCAGACAGCAGGGTCAGGATAATCACAGATACTTCCTTCCCATCCCCAGATCCGCCCCACACTCGGGACAAGCTTCAAAAAACACCCGGAAAAAAAAGTCTTCCAGAGCTATGAAATGTCAGTGTAGCTCATGAGCAAACTGAGACACAGACCCTTGGAAGCAGCACAGAAGCATCACTGGATGTTCTTGTGCTTCTTGAAGGTGTCTGTGAGTAGCTGTCCTTCCATAATTAACTGTTCTGCATAATTGTCCCCTCACCATTTTCCTCTCCTCTTTACCAGATTAAAGAAGTTCATCTCTCTCCCCTCTGCCACAGGCCCATCACCACCTTGGTCACCCTGCACTGGATTCTCCACCTATATCCCCCCTGGTATCACCAGGAGAGGGGCTGGACATCAAGGAAAATCAGTTGCCTAGGCTGAATCAACTGAATCCCAAAGAAATGGGGACACTCAGGGGTGGGGAGACATCAAGCTGGGGTGTATTTACTGTCTACAGCAGAGGAAGGCTGAGAGGAATATTGGGATTCAGTGTGTGCCCTTATTCACTGGAACCAGAAACAGAAAACATCTGGATGGGATCAAAAAGTATCTCCCCACGACTGGGCTGAAAACACCAAAAAAAGCCCTTTGTCATCAATTCTGACCCCGGTGTCTGGCAGTGCAAACATCCCGGGCAGAGGAGAACATTGCATTTGTCTTTCAGATTCCTGGGGAAAAAAAAAAAACCCAGAAGATAAGTTCCCTGGAAAGATCTAAGAGCATGTTTATTTAAACCCTGTGATTTTTTTTTTTTTGGTTTGTTTTTTATCAGGACGTGGCAAAATATTTAATGCAAATAGTCTTCGGCTGTACCATGGCTTTTATAGACTTTTTATTGCTCATAAACCAAGCCACGTCATCGTTGGTACTTTCTCTGACTCTCGTAGTTAAAATATTACCCCAAGGACAATCCCACCCTTTGTGTGCTCAGTGTTTGCTGAGCAATCCTTGGGGATCCTTGGATTTGCAAGGGGTGGGATGAGACCAACCCCCTCATCTTTGCCTACATTCGCTCTGCTTTTTTACCGGGAAAAGCTTTTAGCATCGAAATTTCCTAAAAAGAAAAAAAAAAAAA